>CM045769.1:56302320-56812250 GCA_025200525.1 Camellia lanceoleosa | reverse complement strand
TTTCCCAATTAAAAATATTTGATTGGCGACTACATGTCTGACAAAAGCAGTCCATGTTTAGCACTACTTTTCCAAAAATCTGTTTCTCAAAAAGCGATTTGCGGATTTAGACTCTTTAGTTCAATTTACGGCAAACAAATCAGTCAACTGTAGAGTGAAGCATGAGCGTTGCTATCTCGCCTATTTTTACGATTTTTGGCGAATTGTTTCATCCTGAGAATGCTGAATTTTTCATCCTCTATAACATCAATTTAATTGTAAACTAAATAATATTTTATTTAATTATTTTTAATGACGAAATATTTAGATCACCAAATAGATTTTAGTGGCCGAAAGTTTTCCTCGCCAATGATATGGTTAGGAGTGACGAAAATTCCATCACTAAAATGAGCATACAAAAAGAAAACTCTTTAAGGACAAATTTGTCACCAAAATATTTCAGTTGGTGGCCAGAAATATTACGACAAATATGTGAAATTATTTGTTTATTATTATATCGTAGTGACAAAATTGTGCGTCATGTTTTTGAAAATTAATAGCGACATTTTTATTTAGATCACCTAATAAAATTAAAATATTTGAAATTGGGGTACTATATTCTTCGAAATTTTTTTGTTACCCCCATTAACAATTCCTGCACATTTTGATAACACATTCCAATAACATATCTATTACCATCGATTACCAAAAATACGTTCATTTTCATAAACATCACAATCAATTTAAGCATTATCCACAAAAATACAATATGAGGCTGCATGCAGTTATAAATATGTCTCCTATTAATATCCTAAGCAGTGTCTACTAATATCACAAAAATATCATATCAACTTGCATGTGGCTAATAGTTACCAAAACACATCTCCTAATATCCAACAACAAAACATGTCTACTAATACTCAACAAAAATAAAATATCAAGGAGGCGGATTACTAACATGTACCTGTAATACAAACAAAAATAAAATTTACAAGCATAACTAAAATACATGTGTAAGGTAAATATGAACAAAAACACAAAATGAAACTATAAGCATCTGCCCTCCAAATTACCAAAACATGTCCATATCAAATCATGAATCTACAAAAAATGAAACACAAAAAAAGAAAAAAATTTAAAAAAAAATGCAAGGATTAGACAATTATTATCTTTTCCATAAAATATACAATTTAACATGCATTTTTTTTGAATTAGACCCTAGTTTTCAAATCGGAGTCCGGTGCAAGTTCTAAGTAAGTTTCCACAACTTCGTTTAGTCCATCTACGACATATTTGAGAATTAAAATGAAATGTCCCGGGCCGTCTGGTGAATGTTGCTGCGATTTTTTATTTAGAAGGTCTATTTCATGTTTAAGTATGAAAAGAAGTGTAATTTTGGACTCGGTTTTCAAACAGGAGTCTCGTGCTTCAGATTAAGCCAAAATTTTTCACAACTGTCATTGGTCCTCTCGAGGGTGTTTTACTTGTTTCTGAGGCATCTAGTAGGCATAAATGGGTGTTGCAATTTGCACAATTTTCGCTCCTCGATGGTGTATTTTCAAGCTTAAACCGTGTAAAAAAGTACATTTTTTTTGACATAGATTTTTTCAAACCAGGGAGTCCCATGTTAGTTCCGTAATTTTCCACAACTCATTGGTCCCTCTAGGATGGGCTGAAAGGTGTACTTACAGGTATCTGCAAGTGGCTATTACGCGATTTTTGGCCTCTAGATGGCCTATTTTCAAAGCTTAAGTGTAGAAAAAGTTCATTTTGACTTAGTTTTTCAAGCCGAGATCTGTGCTAGTTCGTAAGTTTACTGAGCTCACATTGGTCTCTCACAGGAGTGTTTTGAGAGTGTTTCTAGGAACGTCTTGTGGGTACATTGTTGGCCTGAATTTTGGCCTCCCGATGGCCTATTTTTCAAGCATAAGTGTGAAAAAGGATTCATTTTTTTGAAAGCAGATTTTCAAACCGGGAGTCCGATTGCTAGTTAAAGTAAGTTTCCATAACTCACATTGTTGGTCCCCTCACAGTGTTTGACATGTTCCCAGTACGTCTCTAAATGGGTATTTGCATGATTTTGGCCTCACGATAGCCTATTTTCCAAGCTTAGGAGTGTGAAAAAGTTGCCTTTTTGGACTTGGATTTTCAAACCAGTAGTAGTCCCGATGCTAGTTTTCACCAACTTTCCACAACTCACATGGGGTCCCTCCCAAGGTGTTTGATGTATTCCCCAATTTGGCATCTAAGCCATTTTGCATTGCATGTTTTTGACCTTCGTTGGCCTATTTTCAAGCTTAAGTGTGAAAAAAGGTGCATTTTTTGAACTTAGTTTTTCAAGCCCAGGAGTCCATTCTGCGAGTTCACGTGGGATTTCCACAACTCATATGTGGTTCCTCCCCTAGGTGTTTAAGAGTCTTTCACGGGCGTCTCGTGGCTTCATTACTGATTTTGGCCTCCGATGGCCTGGCTTTTCTAGGATTAAGATGTGAAAAAAGTTATTTTTTAGACTTAGTTTTTCAAACACAAGAGTCCCATGCTAAGTTACATGGTTTCCTGACTAACTTATTGAGGTCCCCTCCCCAAGGTGTTTTGAGATGTTTCCCGAGGCCGAGTCTAAATTGGCTGTTACGGTGCGATTTTGGACTCCGATGGCCTATTTTCCAAGCTTAAGTCAGTGAAAAAAGTTCATTTTTTGACTTAGTTTTTCAAACAGCGGAGTCCGTGCTAGTTTACGTAAGTTTCCACAACTCATTGGTCCCTTCAAGGTGTTTGAAGAGTGTTCCTAAGTACGTCTGCATAGGCATTTGCACGAATTTTGGCCTCCGATGGCCTATTTTCAACAAGCTCTTAAGTGTGAAAAAGTTCATTTTTTCGAAGGCTTAGTTTTCAAAGCTGAGTCCTGTGCTACTCCGTAAGTTTCCACAAAACTTACATTGGTCCCTCCCAAGGTGTTTCTGAGAGATGTTTCGGTCGGTGTACGTCGTGGTCGTACATTTGCCGCGATTTTGGCCTCCGATGGCCTATTTTTAATCTTAAGTGTGAAAAAATGGCATTTTTTTAAAGGCCGGTTTTCAAAACCGTAAGTCCCGTGCTGCTAGTTCCGCTTGAAGTTTTCCATAACTCACATTGGTCCCTCTAGAGGTGTTTGAGGTCTTCCCTATAGTGGCCGTCTCGTGTACATTTCCCACGATTTTGGCCTCCTCGATGGCCTATTTTTCAAGCTTAAGTGTGAAAAGTTCATTTTTTCGAGCTTAGTTTTCAAACCAGAGTCCCGTGCTAGTTACGCTTCCTGGGGTTTCCCACAACTCACATTGGTCCATCCCGAGGTGTTTGAGGTGTTTCACAGGCCATCTGCGTACCATTGTTGCTTGCGCACCATTTGTTTGCAGCATCCAGATGGCTATTTTGAAGCTTAAGTGTGAAAAAAAGCTCATTTGCCCCGACTTAGTTTTCAAACCGGAGTCCGTGCTAGTTCCATAAGTTTACGCCAAGTAACTCACATTGGTCCCTCCCGAGGGTGTTTAAAAAGGCAATTCCAGTGCCGTCTCATGGTTGTTGCACAATTTTGGCCTCCGATGACCTATTTTTCAAACTTAAGGTGTGAAAAAGTTCATTTTTTAACCTAAGTTTTCAAACTGAGAGTCTGTGTGCTAGTTCCGTAATGGTTTCCACAACTCACATTGGTCCCTCCCCGAGGTGTTTGAGGGTGTTTTACTGGGCCGTCTCTAAATACATGTTGCGATTTTGGCCTCCCCGATGACCTATTTTCAATCTTAAGTGTGAAAAAGTTCATTTTTTATTTGGAGTTTTCAAACCGGGAGTCCTGTGCTGAATTTTGTAGATTTCCACAACCTTTCCACATTGGTTCCTCCAAGGTGTTTGATGTGTTCCGCCAAAGCACGTCCTGTAGGCTTGTTGCGATTCTAACCTCCGATGGCTGTTTTCATGTTTAGGTGTAGAAAAAGTTGCATTTTCAAACGTGAGTTTTCAAACCCGGGAGTCCCGTACTAGTTCACGGTAAGTTCTACAACTCACATTGGTCCCTCTTTTGAGATGTTTGAGGTATTTCCCCGAACGCCTTCGTGGACTATTGCACGCGATTTTGGCCTCGATGGCCTATTTTCAAGCTTAAGTGTGAAAAAGTTCATTTTTGACAAGTTTTTTTAAATCGGGAGTCCCGGTGCTAGTTCCGTAACTTTCCACAACTCACATATTGGTCCGTCCGAGGTGTTTAGGGGTTGTTCCTGGGCAATCTCATGAAGTCAAGTTGCACGCATTTTTGGCCTACCGATGGCCTATTTTCAAGCTTAAGTGTGAAAAGTGCATTTTTTGGACTTAGTTTTTCAAACCGAGTTTTGTGCTAGTTCACATAAGTTTTCACAACTCATCATTCATCCCTCCCAAGGTGTTTGATGTGTTCCCAGGTACATCTTCTTCTTTGCTGGTTGTTACAAGATTTTGACCTCCAAGGGCCTATTTTCCAAGCTTAAGAGCTTGAAAAAGTGCATTTTGAACTTAGTTTTCAAAGCCTAGGAGTCCGTGATCGATCCGTAGTTTTCACAACTCACATTGGTTCCTCTAGAGGTGTTTGGGGTGTTTCTGAAGCCACAAATCTTGAGTACATTGCTTACGATTTTGGCCTCTAATGGCCTATTTTAAGCTTGTAAGTGTGAAAAGTTCATTTTTCGACTTAGTCTTAAGCTAACCTGAGTCCTGTGCTAGTTCCGTAATGATTTCCCACAACTCACATTGGTCCGTCCCGAGGTGTTTTGAGGTGTTTCTCGAAGGCCATCTCGAAGTGGTACATTGCGATTTTGGCCTCCCCGATGGCCTATTTTCCGCTTAAGTGTGAAAAAGTTCATTTTTGACTTAGTTTTCAAATCGAGACTCCGTGCTAGTTCCGTGCAGTTTCACATAACTCATTGGTCCCTCTAGGTGGTGCTTGAGGTGTTCCATGGGCACGCCTCTGAAATTGATTGTTTGCATGATTTGTCCTCCTATGGGCTATTTTCCAGAAAGCTTAAGTGTGAAAAAGAGTTCATTTTTTCAACTGGATTTTCAAACCGGGAGTCCCGTGCAAGCTCCGTAAGTTTCCACAACGCACATTGGTCCCTCCAGAGGTGTTTGATGTGTTTCCTTGGCTGTCTCGTGGCTGGTGCACGTTTTTTGCCTTCAATGGTCTATTTACAAGCTTACGTGTCTAAAAGTGCATTTTTTGACTTAGTTTTCAATCCGGGAGTCCGTGCTTTAGTTCCTTGGTAAGTTTCCCACAACTCACATTGGTCCCTCCCGAGGTGTTTGATGTAAGTTTCAGACGCGTCTGGCTGGGCTGTGGTCGATTGCACGTTTTTAATTCCCGATGGCCTATTTTTCCAAGCTTAAGTGTGAAAAAAGTGCATTTTGAACTTGGTTTTGGAAACTTGGGAGTCCCGATGCTAGTTCCGTAAGTTTTCACAACTCACATTGGTCTCTCTCCGAGGTGTTTGAGGTGTTTCTGGGCATCGTCTCATGCATTTTCATTGCCCACTGCGATTTTTGGCCTCCGATGGCCTATTTTTCAAGCTTTTAAGTGTGAAAAAGTTTATTTTTCAACTTAGTTTTCAAACCGGGGTCCGTGCTAGTTAACGTAAGTTTTCATAACTCCACATTGGTCCCTCTCGAGGTGTTTGAGGTGGTCCCGGGCCATCTCGTCATGCGCACGATTTTTGGCCTCCGATGGCCTATTTTTGAGCTTTAAGTGTGAAAAAGTTCATTTTTCAACCTTTAGTTTTCAAATGTCGAGTCCGTGGTGCTAGTTCCGTGAAGTTTTACACAACTCTACTATTGGTCCTCGCCAAGGTGTTTGGCGTGGGTTCCTGGGCCGTCTCGTTGTACATTTAGCTGCATGATTTTGACCGGCATTTACACTATATATTGATGTGATAGAAGGTAATTGATTAAGATGTCATACGGTTAAAGTGTAATTCACTAGTTGAAAAAACAATAACTAGTTCTTATAGAAGTGCGAACAGTGATGGTTTTCGATTGGACTACGAAGAGGGTATTAATAATGGTATTCTCGTGGATTAGTCACCGAGTTAGGAGGAAGATTATAGATTTGCAGAAAGGAATGAAATAAGGAGAATTTTAGGATTTTACATATGAATATAGAGAGCATTAAAGTCTACACACCAAAAAGAAGGATAAGATGGGAAATGGATGTGAAATATCTAATGGCACTGCAACTGCATTTGTCTCACTATGATTCATTAACAGAATAGGAAAACTGAAATCAACAAATGAAAGCGAGAAGGAAGCTTCTTGTCTTTTCTTTAACCACAAAGATTTCTACTATATGTCAATAACCTTAAGGGATACCTACCCAAAAAGAAATAACCTCAAGGATGTCAATGTAATTTGTACTGTGTTTATCAACATCTTCTTTATTCTGATTGTTTTAACCTTACTAAAAAGAAAAAATTGCATTATAATTTTAGTTAAACCTCTCAATTATAGACTTAAAAAACATAAGATTAAATCCTAATTAATCTTTAAATCTTGGCTTAAAAATCTCGGCCTTCATACATGCGGCCTAAAATATATATTGTGTCACGCTTCAAATCCTTTAAAATTAAATTTGGGCATGACCCATTCAGGAAATGGACACCAAACACATTAAATATTATCTATGGGGCTGAGCGGAAGCATTTAGCATTTAATATCATATAATAGTATAAAATAATATCCATTGAGCTACCACTACTATGCGGGATCACAGACCCATGAACATAATCTCGGAGACAAATATACATTGACGTATATACGGAGATAGCTAAATACATATACATATACATATACATATACATCAGCTTAATAAACACTTAGGGTACAAATTAAAGCTTGGCAAACTCCATAACTTGAACGGTCAAGCCTAAGAATCTAGATACTCATGGCTTGGCAAGCTTGGTAGAAGCCACGGGAGTTAAGGTTGACCCCAAAGTTGAGTGCCTGCTGAAATGCAGGACATAAAAATAAAGTGGGTCAAGCTCGATTGAATAATAGTAATCGTAAATCATGTAATGTTCAACTCAACAATAAAGTATATAAGCTGCGAAGATATATGATTAACTACGATGCAATAAAGATGTCTCAACACACATGGGTCTAGTTTCAAATAACAGAAGCGACTTATCGCAATTCGAAATAGAGAATCAGCCTTTTTCGGCCCGTAGGAAACGACCTTCTTGACGCTCCGTAACATACTACTATGCGTGTATCTTTTTCAACATTTCTTTCTCATTGAGTTTCCAATCAACACATATGCTAATATTATGGTAGCCGAAATCGAGAATGTTATTAATCGAACATTATGTCACAAAACATACATTGAATCAAAACAGTTAATATCATGTTATAGCATAGCACAACCCAAAGAAGTGTGCTAAAATAACTTCGCTTTTCTTAAAATACCGATCGCTTAATAAGATGTAATAACCCACATTCTAGTGTGAGTCTCGTACTGATGTTAAACATTTAGAGGCGTATCAGAGATTCTCAACGATTTCGGGTTCATGGGTAACACAATGGAATATTCTCGGGTTTTCATCTACGAGATATTTGGTTTAAAGATAAACATAATTTCGTTTATTCATTAAGAACAATGTAGTTTACCTATAGATAATAAAGAATTATTATTCGTTATTAATAAAACCGAGTTATTCCAAAGTCATACCGATGTAGTCCAATCTTTTCAACGCTCACATTGATGTCAATCATCATAATGCTCATGTAACATGTTTGTGTAACACTTACAAGAAAATGAGCGTTAGTGATAATAATTTTTTCGTCAATGATAAATAAAATATATATCTTCGCACTATTACTCACATTGGGTTAGATGCTAGGTCCGCCTCATAGTTAACCCTACACAAGTCAATTCAAAAACATTTAACACAACCCAACATAATCAACATAACCTCACATAATCATCTCCAATTAATATAATCCACACTATTTAGCGTTATTTAACTCAATACCACCAAATATAATTCCACATAATTCTATTTAAATTGCTAAGGCCCAATTCAACATTCCAAAGCCAAGTTTACCTCATCCACATTACCAACAAACCTTTCTTCCCAATTTCCTTTCTCATTAAAACATAATTTACAATACTCAAACAAAAGTTCATTAAGTAAATTTTAAAACATAATTTCCAAGTATCACTAAATTCCAATTAAACTTGTATATACCTAATTCAATATCCCAATTTCATTATTCTACTTTCATTTGGACCAACTCTTTGGTTATCATCCTTAATCAACCTAGGGTTCCAAGAAGGTGCAATATTGAAATTTCAAGAAATAATTAACTTATTAACCCAACACTTTTATATTCTAATTTTTCCATTGATTAAACATCTAGGATTCATAATTCATCATTTAAACCCATCAATTGGCCCCTCCATGCTTCAAATCCAAATTCAATTCTTATAAGTTACTCTGTTTGCTCCAAAAATGCAATTTATACATTAATACAATGGAACTACTACCACTCTAGCTCTTAATGTAAATCTTGAGAATATTAGAACCCTTACCTCAAGAATCAACAAAGGCAAGCTTGAGAAGAAACCTTCGCAAATCCATGTTCTAATGGGTTAAAAGCATTGATCTTTTCTTATTCTTCATCCTTGATGTCCAAACCATGGTGGATTGTTGTTCAAAATAGAGGGAATCAAGGGTTTGAGGCTAGGGTTTCGGAGGGTTTCAGACTTAGAAGAAGAGAAAATAAGAGAGGGAAAGAAAATGTGGAAAAAGATCTCAAAATCTTGTTTTAGAGCTGCTGTCCTGTAATTCCTGCTCGAGCGTCCATATTCCTGCTCGGCGGACTGCTCCAACACAAATTCCAAAACTTCAAATAGGCGTAACTCTCCCATCCGGACTCCGTTTTAGGTCGTTCTTGTGTTCAAATTGAAACACCGGAAATAAGCTTTCCAATGGTTCTAACCTCACATCCATATTCAAAGTGGGGAAAAGAAAAGGGCAAATGAGTGACGGTTGGTAGCAAACAATTATTCCAATTAAGTTTTTAGTCGATCTTCACTTTACCATCATCTTATCATCTCAATTAATATCCCAAAAATAAGGTAAGGACATTTCAAATACACTAAGAAGAACATCAAAATGGATCCACATGCTTGAGAATCAAACTTACCGGTGGAGACCCAAATAGCGCTCGGCGACCTTGCCCAACCTTCTCGAGCGCGAGCCAGACTTGTATTCAACAAAGTCGTCCGGCGAAAGGTGAACTCCCTTTCGGCGGAGAACCACAACTCCCGTAATCTCGAGCCATCTGAAAAATTGTCGAAACTCCAAAAGTCCGCTGAAGGCCACTCCTCCCTTCAGCCCGGAGGGTGCGATTTCGGTCGTTTCATATTGAGTAAAGCCCTCAAGCTCCTGCACTCTGAGCTATCAAATTAGCACAAGCACTGATTGAACAACGGAACGCTCAACCACAACCAAAAGAAGAAGAATTATTCTCATATCCAAAATGACACAACTTCCCAAGAAAAAGGTTTCAACCCATCCTCTAATGCATTAATTAGAGTAGCTGAGTGACTTCCAATTATGAAATTATGAGTAATCCATATTTTAGTAAAAGTAGAACCACGCATTCACAAGACACCAAGACCATTTTATATTTTCTATGGTACATTCTACCAAGTTGGACCATGATACCAAAACCATGAACTTGAAAATGGTTACAACTTACAAGGGTCAGAAAGCAAATAGCATTCCAAAGAATTCTCACATAGCCAACATTTTAGCTGTCGGCGACAGTATGCTGCACCAATTAAAGTATTGCAATTTAAATTAAGAACAAACAGGTTAAAGCATACCTCTTACAATAATACAAGTATTTGCAGTGATTCAATCATTGTACTAAAAGGCCAACTTTCGCTTCTCTCTCCTCAACTCTCTTCCTTGCAGCCTTCCTTTTTTTAAGTGCAGCTGCTTCCTCTTCAGATAAAACCTTGGGCTTTTCATCTTGCCTCTTTCTCTTATTAACAGTGAGAGATGAAGGAGCATCTTTAATAGATCTCTTGGGATTCAGAGGCACAGAAACAACTAGCCCAAGTAGCGCTTCATTTTGAGATTTTACAGCGCCTTTGTTTTCCAAAGCTTATCTACCCTCTAAAGCTGACAATGGCTTTTTCAAAATGGGCTTTTTGAAGCTGAATTTGAAGAAGCTCGAGATGCAGCAAATGCCTCTTCTCGTGTCACCCACCTGCCTGCTTTATTTCAAACAAGTAAATACTATCATAAGAACACATAACCAAGAAGTATATTTTGAGAGGAGCAACATAAAAATGACTCAAGTAAATCTATTTGTACACTTAATACCTAAAGCATCAGTGTAGTAGAAGCCAGAGTTTGGATCATAGAAACAACCATTATTTTGATTACGAATAGCTTTGAAGAGTCATTTCATACTCCCCACTCTGCCATCATGCAAAGCAACATCATTTAGTGTTAAACAATACTATACTAAAACCAATAAAATTCATAATTTGCTTATTAAACATTCAATACTTTCTTTGTTAGGATTCGTTAAGGACTTTCATTTAGCCCACTCAATAAACCTGATCAAGTGCAAAATCAAAGTCAAACAAATTTATACCAATATTTGAATGGGAAAGAAAAACATTAAATTACAATCATGAATAAGATTTTACCAAACAATCACATCTATAATCCGAAACATATCAAGACAGTACTTTGCAAAACTCTTTGTTTAAAATCACAATTCATTAAATCCAAATTCTAGAAGGGCCACCTACCCATGGAATGAAAAACCATTTTAAAGTGCCTTATATGGCTTTAAGTAACAGATACAAGATTAGAATTGTAAGAATCAAGCATAGGTTGACTGCATTTGGTTAGAGCTCAAGAATACTTCCACCAACCAAATTTCCATCCACTTTGTTTTTAAGAAATTTAGCCACAATTGAACTTGTTAATTAGTAGCTTCATCTCGAAATCCATCTCTACCTAAGAACCGCATACAATTAGGCTTGATAATGCAAGTTAATGATTATAACATATTCCAAAATCCAACTCTATTCAACTTTGTTCCTTTATGTTACCTCCCAAAGAATTCTTTGAAAGGTAATTTCTTATGGATTGAGCCATTATAACTACATGATGCCTACCTTAACATCTATGAGCCTAGTCATGTTAATCCCAAAGATTGGTTAAGCTGGATGAGTGATAATCTAACTCAGAAAATTAGTTGAGCTCACAAGCTCATTTGTTGGAGAAGAAGCGTAACAAGCTTTTGGATATCGATCTTGAGCTTCTCAAAGTGCAGACAATTATTTTAACAAGAAAAAGCACTATGCCTACCTAAAAGAGATTTATAATCATACAAGGCGAAGATAACTCCAACATCCGATTCCAAGATGGACCTCTCTTTGGTAAAAGGCATTTTAAAAAGGAAAATTTCAAAGATAAGTACCTATAACAATACTCAATACTTTGGCATGAAGTGTGGTTATGTGGTGCCTAAGTTGCCAAAACATGAATTAAGACTAAAACTATGAACTTTTACCTTCTCCGTAAATCACCTCCTGACCATCCTCTTAAGCAACTAATGCATGGGCATTGAATCTCTGGCGTCTCGGAAATAAGTATATCCTTCCGATAACTACGGTTGGCTTTCTAATAGGGACATTGGGATGATAGGAATAATTAATATATGAGGAAAAAGAGACATAATTAATATATGAGAGTAAAAGTTAGAATTAATGAATTAATAAACATGGTCAACATATGAAAGCAATAAAGATAAAACACTAGAAGTAATGCATCAAGATCTATAGCCAATAGATCATATTTCACTGAACTTCATATTGGTCCGTAACCAATGTGGTGATGACCAAGATACACCACTATGAAGCAAAGGAGTGGGGGAAGTTAATAATATCGCACATACTTGTCCATTTATCACTTGCCAGATGAACTGTGAATGTTGCTCCAAAGATATAATTACAACATAATAAATAAATAAATAAAATGAGTTAATGCAAAGCATTTTTGCATTGAGTATACCGCCTTATTGGAGTGTGGGACCCAATTAGTTTTGGAAAAAGAGTTTTAATTTGGCTTGGTTTAGTATAATATATTTTTATATATTATATTTGTGGCCCAATTCAATTTGGATACAATTAAGGTTTGATTACAAAACCCTAGATTCTGAATATATACATATATATTGTTTGGTTGTTCATACACACATGAGAAAGGGCGGCTACCGCAGCCAACATTTTCTTTTAACCTTGATGTTTTGGGTTTCAATTGGTACAAATTGTTGCTTTGAGTCTTGACTTGGTCAACCAAAAATTGGTGTCTTGGTGTGTTGTTCTACTTTGTTGGTGATTCGGTTTGATTTGGGTTAATTATTTTGGGTTTTCTTCAACTTTGGTTCAAGATTTTGGTTCATATATTTGGTGAGGTCTTTCCTCTTGTTTATTTGTGATTATTGGAATTCACCTAAGGGTGGTTTTGTGAGACCATTAGTGTCTCGTTTTGTCGTTGGAACTTATTTGGTTGATAGTGGAATCGGATTTGAATCCAGTGGGCGTACCTCACATTGAGGAACCACGTAAAAATTCTTGTGTTGCCTTTGATTTAATTTTTCGCATTAGTTTTTATTCTCATTGATTGATTTACTTGTAGGGAATCATCGTTTTCCCTAACATTTTCGGCATACTAACACAATCACAGATTGATAAATTTAGTATTATACTACAAGCCCTTGAAAAATGATATAATCAGAAAGGCATAACATAAGGAGCCACTCTAAAGAGAGATAACATACCAATTAATTATGCCTTACTCTGCAAACCAGGTTACATTTCATGATTAACTTGGGTCTCAACTTTTTTTTGTGTAGAATCACTTACTAATCTTTAGAATGTTTATTGAAATTTCCACATGATTTCATGTTTTCCACACCCAATTCTTTTGTTTTGTATTCATCAGAGAGAGAGAGAGAGACTAACAACGGTGGTGGTGAGCCGATCGGCACAACAGCAGCGGCGGTGAGGAAAGAAGGGGCCAACAATCGTGACGAGGAAGGAGAAACCACTTGGCGGTGATGAGGAAAGGTTATCGGCGATAAGCCGATCGACCTGATGGCAATGTGTGTGAATCGATGAAATGGTAGCAGCAGCGGTGAAGAAACTGTGTGTGAATGAGTATAAGGTGTGTGTGCATGTGAAATCGGGTTTGATGGAGAAATTATTGTGTGTGTTTGAGAAGAAGAAAGAACCAGATTCTTTGTCCATCTGCTTCTATAGGTGCTAATACATTTTATTTCCCTAAAATATTAAGCATCTAAATTATTTATTGCTGACAAAATTATTTCTTCACCAAAAATAAAAATATTGTCTAGAAAAATAGTTTTTTCATAAATTATATTAAAATATTAAAAATTATTATTGACAAAAATATATTCGTCATTAATAATTTTATAATTAATGACCAATTTTTTAAATCACCAAAAGTCACAAATTTTTGGTACCCTCCGAAAAAATTAGCGGGAAAATCTTTGGTGACAAAAAAATATAAATAAAGACGAAAAATAACTTCGTCACCTAATTTTATTTTTTTTTATGATTTAGATTGGTGACGAATTTTATTTTGTCTCTAAATTGGTACATTTGGAGACGAAATATTATTTTCGTCATTAAAAGATATGCATTTCGTGACAAAATTTATTTTCATCATTAGTTTTCGTCTCTAAAGACTATTTTTGTTGTAGTGATTTATGAATATATACGAGCATATGTCATCTTTTATATGATCAAAGAATGTCAATGAAATGTTAATTATAACGCTAGTGGTACATACTACAGTATATTACGTTGTGGGTTAGTGTTATTAATTCGGGAAGTCACACAACTCAAGGCTCAAGAGCAGACAGAGTTGCAGTCTAGGCTTCACCCTAAGCTGTGTGCTAGCACTCAGCTAAGTAAAGCAAAGAAAATATATGGGCAACAAACTTCTATTAGATAGTTAGTTTGTTAGGAGGATAGATTAGTAGAGATATTGATTGTATAATTGTATAACTAGAATATATAGATACTAGTGTTGTAAACCCGTATCAGTAGTTGAAATAATAAAGAATTGCATTTTCTTTCAGAACCAATTACTGAAATTTAGTAGTACTATGCTGAACAAATTTCCTCTACTTGTTAGCTGTTAGTTGAACAATAGGGAAGGTAATGAGAGTGTGAGACAACAGTGCATGGGATGGGGGAGGCAGTGGTGATGAAGGGGAGGAAAGGGGTTGGGAGTGTTAGGATGTGAAGACAAGGTGACTAAGGATGTGGTAATGGTTGGGAAAAATCAGGGTAGATGATGGTGGTGGGGAAGGGGTGGGGATTAAAGGGAGAGCTGGGAAATAAGTGAAAAAGTTGTCACTCTGGCGACAATTCGGTGGCCAGTAAGGTGGGATGGGTGTGGGGTTAGTATTTTTTGAGATAGAAAATGGGATTTTTAGGTTTTTGATATGTGACTATCGCCGCAAGCCGTGCCTTGAACTTCGCCTCACCTTCGACTTCGGAGCATGAGACAATGCAGGCGATCATGGAACAAGCAAAGAAAAATAAACAGAGGTTGGAAAACATGATCATTGAGAACGAACGTCTTCATGAAGATTTGGCCTTGGAAGTGGCGAAGTCCAAACAAAATTTGTCGCCCATCCGGGCGATCTCAGAAAGGCGGTGGTCGGCGACCTCGAGCCCGATGAGGCGACGCGATAACGACTCCGATTCGTTATCCGAGCGGAAGAAGGGCGACACAGGAAACCACCAGTTCTTGGAAGAAACTCCCCATATCGATCACAAGTGAAGAAGAGCGATTGAGCGAGTCAACACGATCCTTCATCGAATTGCAAAGGCGGTGCTACCAAGAAATTCAAAGCACCGTCATTGACCTTATCGACAACAAATCGGACCCCACCAACCACATTCGCCACTACAAGCAAGCCATGACATTGCATGGGCACGACGAGGCCCTCATGTGCGAATATTTCCCAATTTGGGACCATTGGTACATCGGTGGTATTATAAGCTGGGCGAAACCCCGATCAAAACCTTCCACCAAGTACAGAAATCCTTTAGGGCCAGATTCATCACCAACGAGGTCCAGCCGAAACAAGTAAATTCTCTCTGGGCAATGCAAATCTTGCCAGGAAAGACACCAAGAGCATATTCGGCGCGATATTGGGAATGCTTTAATCTTGTTGATGACGCTTGCCACGACTCCATGGTCATCACCGCCTTCAAAATGGGATTACATCTAGATAGTGCCCTCTGCAGTTCCTTGACTAGAAGACCCCCCAAAACAGCCTGGGGGTTGATGAAGAAAGTAGAGGAATACTGCAAAGTGGAAGATGGCATACAACTGTGGGTTAAAAATTTGGACACATGGCCAACAAAACAGCCCCTCTGAAATTGCTTTCATTAATAAGTTTACGTCCGCCTCGAGCCACGAACCTCGACGGCGGACTAAACGAGACAAGAGACGGGATTCTCGCCGATCAAGCGATCAATGCTCACACCGAGCAAACAAGCAACTACAAGTTAATAGTAGGCGCACAAAGCACGCCAACAAGAAATATACGGAACTGTCAGAGCCGATCAGCTCTGTTATGTCCAAAATCCAACATCTTTCGTTCTTCAAGTGGCCGTCCAAAATGGTGGGACCTCCTGACACAAGAAGGCGCGACAGGAGGTGTGAATATCACAAAGATCACAATCATGATACGGATAGTTGCTATGCTTTGAAAGACCACCTTGAGGAATTGGTGCAAGATGAACGGCTTTAGCAATATATCCGAAAGAGCGCAATCAAAACAGTTGCCCTTCGGCAGGATTCACCTCCGCTCGGCGTCATTCATATGATATACAGCCTTCCAATGCCTCTTACCGTACACGCCATTTAGTCAGCCCCCCGGAAGCAACGCACACCAACAAAACGGCCCCACAAAGCTCCGAGTATTATCTTCGACAATTCCGATCTTATCAGCATAACACTCCCCCACGTTGATCCATTGGTCATTAAACTACACGTAAACCGATTCATCGTTGAGTGCGTCATCATAGACCAGGGGAGCACTTCGAAGATTATGTATTACGAGACCTTCATCAAACTCGGCTTCAACGAATCAGACCTGTCCCCGGCTCCTTATCCATTATTTGGCTTCACCGCAAATCCAGAGTACCCGTTGGGGAAAATCACACTACCCGTTCGAGCGAGCTCCCAAACAGTGGATGTGGAATTCTTAGTCGTTAAGCTCCCTTCACCGTATAATCTTATCATGGGGCGAACTTGGTTGCATACTATTCGGGCTATGCCAAGCATCTATCATCAACTGCTACGCTTCCTGACCAAACACGGCATTGAGCAAATCCGTTGTTCCCAGCAATCCGCATAAACATGTTATCCCCTTTTTGAAAAGACACCAACGAAGTCGCAAGTCAACTCCACTGAAGTGCCGAAACGAAACAGCCTCGACGATGTTGAATGGCTCCCTAACGAAAAGCCACAGAAGCCCTAGGAGATACCGACAGCGACTTGCCAGTCATATAATCGGCGCGTTAATCAAGACACGCTTCTGGCGAAAGTTGATCCTGAGGTACTTCCGGATGCAAGAAACCGGTTGATGAAAAATTGGGTCTTAACTAAGACAGCCATTATCTGATAGATTCCATATCAGCTCAGAAATATGTCAGGAAGGAGCCTGCCACGGCCTTGGAACTCGACGCACTTGCGAAAACTGTGTCATTAAACCCGACTTGTGGGGAATGATCCCAGTTCCAAATGATTCACCATGTACACATTCCACTTTTGTAATGCAAGGATTCTCGTTGAAAAAGTTGTAATCCCAACCACTGCAAAATCTAGTTAAAAAGTGCTCCGATGAACAAAAACCTCCAGATTCGGAACGCCCTTCGTGGATATCACGATTGGCCAAAGTCTCTGGATTCGGAGCCCTCTCGGCGCATGACACCTTTGGGCCGAAAAAGCCTCCGGATTCGGAGCGCCCTTCGTGGATATCACGATTGGCCAAAAAGCCTTCGGATTCGGAGCCCCCTCGGCACATGACGCCTTTGGGCTGAAAAAGCCTTTAGATTCGGAGCCCCCTCAACACATGACGCCTTTGGGCCGAAAAAGCCTCCAGATTCGAAGCACCCTTCGTGGATATCACGATTGGCCAAAAAGCTTTCGGATTCGGAGCCCCCTCGACGCATGACCTCTTTGGCCGAATAGTGTCCCATCGGGCGACGCTCAAGGGTCGAGTAATATTATCGAGCGCCCTCGGAAAAAAAAAAAAAAAAAAAAAAACATTTACACATCAAATCAGGGATATGTAAGTTGAGCCGACACAATCGCATGAACAAAATAAAACATGCCCCAACATTCGAAATAAGAAGCTTAATTAATCATATAAAAATTCAGAATGAGATATAAACTTTTAAAATAAAACACTTTATTCGATTCAACAGTAATTACAAAAATGCAATCCGCGTTCGAGCATTACAATATCTATTTTCATACGGCGTTGCCTTTGTCCTCACCCTTCTAAACTTCGAAGGTAAAAAAGGGGAAGTGGTCGCCTTGGTACAGCGGCAGCACCGAATCAATGCCCGTTGCTCGGAGAGCATCCGCAGCTTGAAATACTTTGAGCTGACTGCGCTTGAATCCACGATGTTCACACTGGCGAGACAATCACCCTCGAGGTGGAGAGCTTTGACACCATAGACAACGTCAAGGCCAAGATCCAGTACAAGAAACGAATTCCCCACGAAAATAGTAAAACTCAACGATTGCGGTGCTACATCGGCCTCATTTCTCGATCGCGGTTGCAGAGAACTTTCCCGTCGCTGTTTCTCCTTTTGGGGTGATCTGCTTCGACGACTTGGAGGCCGACGTTTTTCCCATTCTTTGAACGCCCTACCTCTCTCACGGGTGGGTTCTCTGCTGCGATTCATTGCAGTATCAAGCTCAGCCAAAGTTCGAGCTTCTCCTCTGCTGTTGAAGAAAACTTCATTTGCCATTTACACTTATCTAACCCCACGCAACAAAATTGTTTTAAATCGAGTTTGAACACAGTAAGTGAAGTTACTGGCGCGAAGAGTCCGAGGCGATTTATTTCTAATCCTTGCGGTGACCCCGAAGCGATTTCATTAAATACTGAACTCCAAAAGACGGACGCCGATCGATATTGGTCACAGCCTCCCCATGTACTAGTTTTCGGCTTTTTGGAGTTAAAATGGCCTAATTATCTAAACGGCAATAATAGATTCGAAGCCCCTGGTGCATGACACCTTTGGGCTGATTAAGCCTCCAAATTCGGAGCCTCATCGGCGCATTGATCGTGCCTGACGTATGCCAAATATATATTTAATGAAGAAACGTTCGAAATTAAATGCCTAGTTGACTCGGGCCGGTCAATGTTTATACAATGAAACACATGCAAATACGTGTGAGCCGAATGCAAATTACAATGAAACATTTAAAATAAGATCATTCAAACGAGGCAAACAGTTGAAATGGACAATGTTCTATTATCCAAATTAAAGCCTCCGTAAACAAAGGCCGAAAAATGCAAATATTCAAATCAGATTGTTCAAGCCGCATAAACGTAATCTAGAACGTGTGCACGTTCGGAATAAAATGTGTAATATAAATAACAAAAACGCTACAAATTGAGAAATAAGCATTTTATTAAAATCGGCCAATAAATACATAATTTCACTTTCAATCTACGTAATCATTACGAGGTTTTCTTCGGCTCGGCGGCTTCTTCATCATCACTCTTCTCAATTTCGAAAGCAGAGAAGGGGAAATCATTCTATTGGTACAACGGAAACGCCGAATCCAACCCTGCTTCCTTGAGACTCTCAACTTGCTGAAGTGCCTTGATCCAACCGTGCCTAAATCCATGATTTTCGTATCGGCAAACTTCTTCGGCGAGTTTCTCCTTGGTATTCTGAATTCCAACCTTTCGGCCATCGTGGAAGCCTTTTTCATAGGTCATAGTCCTCGCAATCTCGATCGCAAACATGCTGGCCGTGTTCCGATCGGCGATCGCATGACTAATCAGCCTTTGAGTAACCCTCTCTTCCACAACTGGGTTTGGGTGGCTGGCCGATTGAGGCTCGGTAGACTTGATTTTCCGTAGCTCACGCTCGGCCTTCTCGGCGCGAGCTTCTAACTTCCGAATGTGCTCATCTCTTTGTTCTATATCGTAACGAGCGACTCGGAGACGGATGCCAATCTCATAAGCAGTGTACAGTCCCCTCACCGCCCCGTGAACGCCTTCACGAAACACTTCGAAGTCCTGCCGACCTACCATCGATTATTGAACTTCGAGCTGAAAGATTTGTCAAGCGAACTCAACCGCCACATTTGGATCTCGAATGATCGAATCCGCCTCTGTCATTGGTCTATTACCCACAAAGACCGCGAAGCTTAACGGGCGAGGAGTCGCATCGGATTCCCTTCTAGAACGAAGTTTAGGAGACTTGCGCTGTGGCTGCTTGTCCCTTCTGGGCGACCTATTTCAACGACGGGGGGATTGGTGTCTCTCCCGATCCCTCGAAGTCCTACTGCCCGTGCGAGAAGGTTCACCACTTCGATTCATGTTTCCTCCCAGCTCAGCTAGCATCTTCGCCTCACCTCTGCTGTTGAAGAAAAGTCTATTCGATATTCAAACTTGTTTAATTTTTAGCTAAGAAATGGACTGAGTTGCTGTCAAAACATCTAAACAAGACCTTCGTTCACGAAGTACACCCCCTTTGACTCCCTACAAAGGCAGCACCTCCGAGGCAATTTCATTAATATCGAAACCTCAGCAGCCCAGCGCCGATCGAGTCACACGGCCCACTCGCCCCCTCTGTTATACGGTGTCAACGTTCATGAACCAACTGGGGCAAGGGCAGATTCATCGATCTATTCGGCTCGAATGCCCTAGCCGCTCCATGAATCAATTCATCATGAGTACGTGTCATTCGGTACCCAATGTTCATGAACCAACTGGGGCAAGGGCAGATTCATCGATCTATTCGGCTCGAATGCCCCAGCCGCTCCATGAATCAATTCATCATGAGTACGTGTCATTCGGCGCCCAATGTTCATGAACCAACTGGGGCCAGGGCAGATTCATCGATCTATTCGGCTCGAATGCCCCAGCCGCTCCATGAATCAATTCATCAATACTTCACGAGTACGTGTTATTCAGCGTCTAACGTTCATAAACCAACTGGGGCAAGGGCAGATTCATCGATCTATTCGGCTCGAATGCCCCAGCCGCTCCATGAATCAATTCATCATGAGTACGTGTCATTCGACGCCCAATGTTCATGAACCAACTGGGACCAGGGCAGATTCATCGATCTATTCGGCTCGAATGCCCCAGCCGCTCCATGAATTAATTCATCAATACTTCACGAGTACGTGTTATTCAGCGTCTAACGTTCATAAACCAACTAGGGCAAGGGCAGATTCATCGATCTATTCGACTCTAATGCCTCAGCCGCTCCATGAATCAATTCATCATGAGTACGTGTTATTCGGCGCCCAATATTCATGAACCAACTGGGGGCAGGGCAGATTCATCAATTTAGTCGGCTCAAATGCCCCAGCCGTCCCATGAACCGATTTACTAGTACACTACCCATGAACTAATATTATTCGGCACCAAGAGCTCACGCTGGGCCAAGGGCATACAACGGCGCTGAATGGATTTACTTATTCGGATTTACACCATTACCTAATCGGATATTTAATTTACCCCGCTCCATGTGATATTTAATTTACACATCTCATGATCCTATTCCCTATCAGATCGATAATTAGCAAACACAACATACAATGACCATCTTATCCAAAGTAGTGAAAAGCAAAAGCAAAACTCTTTGTTAATATCAAAAACTACGTATAGTGAATTATGAAATGAAAAGGAAATTTTCATTAATAAATTAGGTGTATATAGTAACCAATTTACACATGAAAATTACCTTGAACTAACAGAAATATACTAAACAAAAACATACAGCGAAATTGAGAAAAACCTAACAAAACTAGAATGTCTCCCAAATCAAGTTTCAGGGTCAGACTCAAGCGGCTGAACGTCCACTTGCTCGTATGGAATTGGCGTGGCCAATGTAACTCCAGCGGCAGCAAGGGCTTTAAGCCAGCCGTGTTTGAATCCCCGATTCTCGAATTTGGGGACTTCTTCTACATAGTCATTAAGGGCAAAGCTCTTTCCCGCCTCGAATGCTGCCGAAGTTTCAGAGTCGGCTTTCTCCTTAGCCTGCTTCAACTCTCCTAACTCGGCCTCCAGCTTGGCAAGCACCTCCTTGGCTAACTTGAGCAATTCATCGCTCACGTTTGCCCTCTCCTCGGCGTCAGATCTGAGTTTATCAGTAGTGTTGGCCCTTTCCTTCTCAGCATCGGCCCGTGCACTTTCTATCGCGGCTCTCATTGCCTCAAACTCCACCCTGCTCCTTTGATCCTCAACTTCATATTGCGAACAACCAATCCTTTCAACAGCGTCATGCTAGCGACGGCCCAATTCGGCAATCCTGCCAACCGTCTACAAAACAAAGGATCGTCATACGCCAAGAAGCATCGAATGCGAACCAAACCAAAGAGTTAGTCACGTACCAAAAGAGCCGACTGGGTGGCTAATGCTATCATCACCAAATCCGACTCGGCATGAAAGGTCGCCCTGTCAGCCGGCAGGGAGACCGAGGCAGCCAAGCTCAGTGCCATAGCTGGATCTTTCAAAGCCGACGCTTCGGAGGAGATCGGCATGTTTTTTATCTTTGGCTCAATAAGGAAAAGAGCAACTACAGCCGGCTCCTCCAAGCGTGGCCGTTTTTCGATAGGGCCCTCTTTCGAGCCGTCCGCGCCCTCAGCACTTCGTTTTTCGCCACAATCCTCTGAAATCGGCTGTCCTTCCGTAATCGGGCGCTCAACCTCCTTCTCCGTCTTAGCCACGACAACGTGAGTTGTTTCTTCTACGGCAGTAGAGGCAACAGATTCAGTCGGGACAAGTCCGGAACGGATGGCTACAGCCTTTTGTCGAGCGGCCATGCGTTCGGCGTTTCTTTTTCGTGCCATCTGCGTGAGATTTTCCCCAGCCATATCTTCAGAAAAATCGCCGGGAAGGTCTCCCAAGTTAGAAAAAAATATCTTTCACGTCCCCTCGGCCCGATGTAGATGGAGGGTAAGAAGAGTTCAATCCGGCTTCCTCGAAGGCCGAATTAATAGCTTCATCAACGTCTGCAGCCAACTGGTCCTGGTCCTCGACAATTGGTTCGGCCACTTGTTCTTCTACGTGTTCAGAATTAGATGATTCTAAGCTGATCTGTCTCAAGTTTTTGAAGCTGGGGAATATGAGGGCTGTAAGATGGTTGTCGCCTCGCGCGATCGGAATATTATCTGCCGCCGAGAATGTCGTATAGGTTGGCTCGTACCACAATAGAATGTGGGCTGCCCTCCCTTGTCTTTGAAGGTCTACACGGCTGATGAACCGTAGCGCGGTCTTAATGTCTGCGAGCACAACGTCGTCGACTGAAACCAACACTCTCTTCAAGTCGTTGCCTGCATAAACAAAACGATTAGATCAGTTTAGTTCCAAATATATGCATATGTAAATAACAAAAACAAAGTGATCTGATCGGCCACCTGGTTTACCTTTTTGCCTTGGCACAGGATCTAGCCGATCTTCACCTTCGCCGAATTCTCAATTGCCACGGACAACAACCATCACGTCATCAACACGCTTGCCAGAGCTGGCAAGCATGGTCACTAAGTGATGATTAGTATCCTTGGCTCTGAGAAAGTAGCATCCTAGCCGGCCAGTAGATTTGGCTAGGACATAACAGTGCCGAATGACGGGAATACCTAAATTAATTCTAAGACACCGATTTATCCCCACAATCCCCATTATGATGCGAAAGAAGTTCACATTGGGCTGGGAAGGGATGAAACCCATGTACCGAAGAACGGCCCTCAAAAGTGGGTGGAGAGGAAAACGGACGCCGCCCTCAGCAATTGATAGGAGAGGAAAGACGATTGTGCTCTCATCTTCCCTCACCATATCAGTGGTCTTTGTCGCCAAAAGTGAGATGGACATCGTCGGGGATAGAGAAATAGCGTCAGCGGGAGATTCGATCTGCGAAAGGAGCTCCTTCGGTGTTTTTCCATTTTGGCCCAAGGATCATAGAAAACTAAAAGTAGATAAAGAAGGCGGATCAAAATGAAGGAAAAGAAAACTACGAGACGAAGGAAAGAGCAAGAAACAAAGGGTCGCAAGCGGAATGTAGGAGTTGCACTAGAAGGCGAGCGGATATCTTCGATGTTCGAACATACATTCGAAGAGACAAATTCAAATCGCATTAAATGGAGGCAGTGTACGAAGGGGCGGGAAAGCGTTACGCGTCCTGACACGCATTGAGAAGAGGAGTAACCACCAAATTTTTTTACCTCCAAACTGGAAGCCAAACACGCCGACTAACTGATGCTAGTGAGGTGTTTGGGGGGCAATTATGGGAGCCGAAAACTATTGGATCAACATGAGTGGACCAATCCAGTCCAGAACATAACCTCTATTCGGCATTTACCCTATTCAGTTGAAGGGCTAAATAAATCAACTGGCATTCCTTCCGGTGAAACAAGGGCCGAGTAAAAGCACATTTAAAGGATTAGGGTTGGGCCAGGCCCCAAGGCTCAAAGAGAATACTATAAATACAAGATCTTCGGTTCTAGGAAGGTATGTGAGAATTATTGAGCTTAACTGAGAATAAAAGTAATTTTGAGTGCAGAGACTAACTTGTCCGTCAGAGTGCTAATTCCGACAACCTTGACTGAAGTGTTTGTTCATTTTTAGGTGACTAGTAGAGGATCACGAGCGTCCCTCAAGATCAGAAGAGTATTTCCAAACTACTTTCTCACAGTGTGACATGATGTGTGATGAGAAAAATAATAGTAGATGAATTAGAAGCTTCCATAAATATATTAATTATTGGATTACGTTAGATGATATTTATATTTAAATAATAAAATTCACTAATAGAATACTATGATCTATTATTGAATATTGAATTGCATGATAGTATTGGATGGCCAATAAACGCGAGTAAATATTAGATATAATGGTCATATCTTAGTATCACTATTTAGGTCTCGTTTGGGAATAGGTTATTTTAGTAATTTTTTGACTTTTTTATTAAAATATGAGGTAAAAAAAATTAGTATATTTAAGATGATTTTTTAACTTTTTACGAAAAAATGTGTAAAAAGTAGAGAGAAAATGAAATATTTGACTTTTTAATATATGTTATAGGTTTTTTGATTTTTTTAATAACTTTTAGATTTTTAAACTAAAACAACTACTTGCCAAACGAGACCTTAGTGAATATTGTTGATTTTTGATAGACGCCACAATATTGTTGGATTAGTACGAGACAATGATTGATGGATTTATGATTTCTTATTTATGATTTCTTATTAATTGATGACACTAAGTAAAATGATATTATTATTATACTCAATATTTTTTCAATAAAGACATAATATTACTCACTAAAACAAAAAAAAAACAAAAGGACATAGTATTACGTTGACGCTTAATTTCTGCCGATTCTTGCTCCGAGCTCGCTCTCCTTGCACCATGATTTCATTATTCTCATTATTGTTGTCTCTTTGGGCTCTTTTTTATAAATCACAAGAAATAGTTGTGTCCAAGATTGCAGAGTCTGGTCGGTGGGCCCATTCTGATCCCAAAGCCCTAAACATTTTGTGCAGTTTAAATTAGGCTGGACCTGGTCATGGTTCGTCCAATCCAGGTTAGTTGGACATCTACAAAATTGACTCAGCAACATGGTTCAATTCCGCTACTGTACACATTTATGTTCTATTTATTTCATTAAAATGAGATTAAATAAAATGAAATGGTTATTTTTTTTTTTTTATTGAATTTTATAATAGTGATTGATTATTTTATTTGCAATATATTTTTCATTATCGTTTTTGTCAAACTAGACATCATAAAACTAGACATGTCTCCACCGCTGGATCTGCCGAAGCTGCTGCTGGTTTTGCTCGGGTGTGGGTGTGGTTGTTTTGTTTGTTTTTTTCTTTCTTTTTTTCTTTCATTTGGCTTGTGTTTATGGGTTTGTGTGGTTACTGTTGGAGTCCATCATGTGCATACTGTGTTCTGCTTACCTACCCTCTTTGTGGATGGGATCTATGAAATATTTCTGGCATGCTCTATTGCCGAACTTTTATGATCGGCTACGCTTGTGATCTGAGCAGTACATGATGTGCGCTTTGAATATTTTCATATTTCTTTTTCCTGTGTGCTTCTTGATTTATCTTCACTTTGTATGGTGTAAGTTTTGGTTTGTTTGGACTCCTGTAAGTGCCGTTTGGCTCTCTTAATGGATATATTTCCTCCGATCAAAAAAAAAAAGACATGATAATGAAATTTTTGATGGAATGATCATTCCATTCCAATTCATTTCAGTTAACCAAACATTACCTTAGGAGTATTTATGGATCAGTTTTGTTAAATCAAAAACAAAAAGAAGTTTGCTTATTAAACCAAACTTAAATCAATTCACAAAAACTGGTTTGATTTTAATTTCAGTTTCACATGTTTAAACTAGAAAATTCTTAATCATATTTGATTGGTCTAATTCAATAAAGAGTTAATTTTCTTTTCTACTATTGAACTATTGTCAAATTATTTACTAAGTCTTTGAACTATCGATTGAGTCTAGTAAACCCTTAAAATGTATAAACCAAAATTTACTCAATCTCTAAACTATCTATTGAATATATTAAGTCTCTAAAGTATTTAATGTAAACGTATTTTATACCTGAACATATTACAAAAATAAAATATAAACTCATAAGTATTATAAATTAGTAAAATACCTTATCTAATTAACATTTTATTCTACAAAATTGTTAAATTTCTATTATATTTACGTTTTCAGGTGGAATTAACTCAAAAAGTTCTTCAACTAAATTTTCTTTATAATGATATGGGTAATGTGGGAGCCGAATATCAGGGGATGTAAAGAGGCCGAATACACACTTGGAAAATCAGGATATATATTATATTCAGCCCCGTCTTGTATGATCCAGATGCCAAATATCCTAATCGGCCATGGAACCAATTGAGCGAGAAGTCGAGTGGAAATTGGCATACGACAGAAGGAGCCGAGTGAACAATCACTCAATGGATTCAGAGTGGGCCCGACCCTATGGCCTAAAAGTGAATATAAATAAAGGAATATCAGCCAAAGAAAGGTATATGAAAGAAAATCCCAAGAAACTTAAAACATAAGCAAACGTGAGACACATACTAACTTGTCCGTCAGAGTGCTAATTCCGGCATCCCCGACCGGAGTGTTAATCCCTTTTTCAGGTAACAATCAGAGGATCAGGAACATCCTTCAGAATCTATGAGTATTTCCAAACTACTTCACCACAATTGGCGCCGTCTATGGGAATACTCAAGTACATCCATGGAGGGCCTAAAGAAAGATCCTTCGATAGTCACTAACGAAACTACACCAAGAGACGACCTCAGTCCAACAAACATGCTGGGACTGGAGAATATCGCCGCATGACATGCCTTGAACTTTGACTCAGTAGCTCAGACCTCACCCTCAACTTCAATGCATGAGACAATGCAGACGATTATGGATCAAGGAAAGAAAAATAAACAGCGGCTGTAGAACATGATGACTGAGAACGAGCACCTGCGCCAGGATTTGGCCTTGGAGGTGGCGAAATCCCAACAAGCCGCATGCCAAGACCGGGGTCAACCTTCGGGAAAGAAGGATGGTCGCCAACGTCAACTTCAAAAATGCAATAATGATAGTGATTCAGACTTACCATCCCCGGAGCCCAGAAAGAAAGGGCGCGTTGATGTATCCAGCTCATCTGAAGGAAGTCCATATGTATGGCATAGATGAAGGAAAAGTGATGATTCGAATGAGGAAGATAAACACGACCTATTCATGCGACGAATTGCAGAGCTGTGCTACCCAAGAAGTTCATGGCACCGTCGTTCACCCTCTACGACGGAAAATCAAACCCCACTAATCACATTCGTCATTACAAGCAAGCAATGATGCTCCATGCTGACGACGAAGCCCTTATGTATCGGATATTTCCAAGCAATTTGAGACCATTAGCCGTGAGGTGGTACTATAAATTGGAGCTGGCATCAATTAAGAGCTTCCACCAACTCCAAAAGTCATTCAGGGCGAGATTCATCACTAATGAGGTTCAGCTGAAGCAAGCGGACTCTCTCTAGGCCATGCAAATTAAACTGAAAGAAACTCTTCGTAAATACTCGGCCCGCTATTGAGAATGCTTTAATCTAGTTGACGACGCTTGCAATGATTCCATGACCATCACCTCCTTTAAGATGGGATTGCATCCTGATAGCCCCCTTCTTAGTTCACTGACCAGGCATCCCACTAAAACCGTCTAGGCATTAATGAAGAAGGTTGAAGAATACTGCAAAATGGAAGATGATGCCCTTCGGGTCAAAACCGGACGTAAAGCTGTTGAGATAGCCATGTCGGGAGTCGTTCAGCCGATTAGCGCCGTGCCTCCAAGAAGCCCTGAGTGGCGGAATCGACCCAAACGAGACAAAAGGCATGATTCGTGCCGATCAACCGACCAATGTCCACAACGAGCTAATGAACAATACCAAGTGGATAATAGGCACACAAGGCATTCGGGCAAGAAATACACGAAGCTGACAGAGCCGATCAATAAGATTCTGTCGAAAGTACAACACCTTCCGTACTTCAAGTGGCCGCCCAAGATGACGGGACCTCCCGATGTGAGAAGACAGGATAAACGGTATGAGTATCATAGAGACCATGGTCACAACACCGATAGTTGTTATTCATTAAAAGATCACCTTGAAGAGTTGATGTAAGACGGTCGTCTTACGCAATACGTCCGAAAGAACAATTCAACAAATACTGTAGCCCTATGGCCTGAGTCGCCTCATCTTGGTGTAATTTATATGATATACAGCTTGCTAGCGCCACCCAAGGTGCACATAATCCAATTGCCATCTAGCACCTATAGTCCTTTGACACCAGCAAAATGGCCACACGACACCGGAAAGATCAGCTTCGATGACAGTGATTTAGTTGGAGTGACCCACCCCCACACTGATCCCCTCGTCATCGAGCTACGTGTAAATAGATTCACCATTGAATGTGTTCTCGTTTTCAGGGCAGCACTTCAGAAATAATGTATTATAAAACTTTTGTCAAACTTGGTTTCACCGATTCGGACCTGTCTCCGGCTGATTACCCTTTATTCGGCTTCAATACTAACCCAGAGTATCCTTTAGGAAGAATCACACTGCCAATACGGGCCAGCACCAGATTGGTAGACGAAGAATTTCTGGTGGTCAAGCTTCATTCGCCGTATAATCTGATCATGAGAAGAACTTGGTTACATACGATGCAAGCCTTGCCAAGCACCTACCACCAACTGCTCCGTTTTCCAACTAAATACGATGTCAAACAAATTCGTGGCTTTCAAAAATCGGCGCAAGCACGCTATCTTTTAGCTACAAAGAGACCAAATGAACTGGAAGTGCACTCAATTGAGGCACCGGATAGGAAGAGCCTCGAAGATATTGGGAGGGTCCTAGTGATAAAGCAACTGAAGCCCTGCATCGAGTTGAAATTGACAAAAATCCTGACAAGTTCTTCATCATCGGCACTTCCTTGGATAAAGTTGAAAGGCAGGAGCCGGTAGCCTTCTTACTCGGTAATATTGATGTATTTGCATGGTCGCCATACGAGATGTCGGGAGTAGACCCATCAATGGCCCAACACCGCTTGAACGTCGATCTGAAATGCAAGCCAGTTATTCAGAGAAGCCGGCGGTCAGCCGCGAAACATACTTCGGCTGTCGTTGAGGAAGTGGATTGGTTATTTGCCGCCGGGGTGGTTCGCAAAGTAACTTATCCTACGTGGTTGTCCAATACTGTGGTTGTAAAGAAGAAGAATGGCACTTGATGTGTCTGTGTGGATTTTACGAACCTGAACAAAGCTTGTCCCGAGGACTGTTTCCCTCTGCCTAGAATAGACCAACTCATAGATGCAATGGCACATCATCAACGCATGAGTTTCCTAGATGCCTACAGAGGCTATCATGAAATTGCCATGCATCCGAAGGATCAAAAAAAAACTGTATTCCTCACCCCAAGAGGAACCTATTGCTATAAGGTCATGTCTTTTGGCCTAAAGAATGTGGGGATAACTTATCAAAGACTAGTGACTTCCATGTTCAAGGAACAACTCGGCTGTACCATGGAAGTATACATCGACGATATAGTGGTCAAATCCAAGGAAAAGTACTCCCATCTAGCCAATTTGTCAGAAACATTCGGCATCCTTCAAAAATACAAGATGAAATTGAACGCCTCAAAGTGTGCATTCGACATCGGATCCGGAAAATTCCTTGGCTACATTGTTAATCATTGTGGAATCGAAGCCAATCCAAGACAAATCACGGCAATTCTAGAGCTTGGGTCCCCTCGGTCAGTCAAAGAGGTTTAAAAGCGAATGAGGATGGTCGCCGCGCTTAACAGGTGGCAAAAGACCTTATAGAAGTTGCCACGTAGAATGTATGCACTCAATTGATAATTGAAAATTTACCTGTGGCTTGGTGTTGGTTGTAGTAGTAGGGACTCATGGCCAAACTATGATATATATTGCAAATCAGATGAATTCAAAAGGCCCAGATCAAGTAAGTGGATTTTCTCTCTTTCCTCTAGACTCTAGAGCACTAACACTAGAACATTAACCTAGGGTATAATTTTTGCTAATTTTTCATTATGACATTGCTTTTATGGAGCCATTGAATTATCTTATTAATTTTGGAAATATTTTATTGATGTTTTAAAATTTCTTGATCATTTCATAATACCTCAAGATATATTTTTGTCGCTGAGTCTTTGGTTTTTGTACTTATGTGAATCCTTTGTCATGCAGACAAGAAATGCAATAGGGTTAGTTGCTCCAGCTATTGTTGCGGGTACCCTATTGCAGGTTTAGGTGCCTTAACACATACATTGGGCACCCTCGTCCCTGTGATAGAAGCACGTGGATTTGCTACATTTCTGACTACAATTGCGGCCAAACTACCATATAAGAACTGTTGTCAGTAGTTTTAGATAATCTCTTAATAGTTGTCGATATGTTTAGAAAGTTAGATAGTTTTGGATGGTTTAAACTTTTTGTACAATTTATAACTTAAGGATATAGTTTTCGAATGTTTGGAATATATAGTTTTCGAATGTTTAGAACTTTTTTATAATTTATGGATATAGTTTCTTTTTGATGTTTTAAATAATATTTTAGTGATTGATTGATATTTTGTGATGCTTATTTGTAATATTTGTTAGATTATATAAAATTGGTCAAATAGAATCTGCTAAATTTAAAAATAAAATAATAAAAAAAAAAGCTGCATATTTTACGACAAGCATAATAAGTCTCGTTGTATTACATATTTTACGGCGCGTCGATTAATAGTTATTTATCTCACCAATTAGCGTACAAAAGTAGTCATAGAAAAAATAATAATGACGCACAAAATCTGCCGTTAAATAATTTTTAACGGCGTACTATAGCATGTCGTAGAGAAAAATAATAACGATGCACAAAATCTTTCGTTAAATAGTTTTTAACGGCGTACAAAGCATGTCGTTGAAAGTAAATGACTTTCCATGACTGGTCATAATATAACGCGCGTTGCATGTCGTAGAAGGGTTTTTAAGGCGTGCATTGTGCACCGTAAAAACTCTTTTTTGTTGTAGTGGGTGTTTTGGAAAGTTGGTAAAAAATTAAATTTTTTGGATTTTTTTTTTGTGACTTTTTAGCTTTTTTGTGTTAAAAAATCTGGCTTTTTGTGGCTTTTGTGTAAAAAGGCTAAAAGTTAGCTCTTTTAGCTTTTTCCAAATTGCCCTTAGTATAATAATTGGTATGTGTAGCACCATTGATTATTTATTTACTACATTGACGCCAAAATAGTAATGAATAGCTTATGGTATCCCAAATAAAAAATAAAAAATTATATTGACCTTAAAATCTTATTTTACTTATTTTTTTATTCCGCTAAATGTGTTACATAAGATATTTAAACATATCATGACACTTTTTAATAAAAATAATGTTAAAATGAATAACTAATCCTCTAGTAAACAATTTATATTCATGTCAATTTTATGCTATATGAGTTCGATACTAACCTAATTTATCTATTTATCATGTATCGTGTTGTATCATAATTGGAGTCATGTTAAAAATTGATCAATTCTGATTTGCTAACTCATGTACGGTTTGTGTAGGAAATTCCCACCCCCAGTGTACAGTATTGCTGTAAAAGTAACTAAACAAATAACTATTTTGCCTGGAAAAAGATAAGAACTTAGATGAAAACTTGATGTATTATAGGTTACATCTCTAATAAATCTCTAATCCACACATTGATTTCTAGATAATTTTTTGAAATTTTATTTTTTTATTTTTTTTTTCAGTGTGTAGTCTCACTTGGAGTTTACTGTGTAGGGTAATACCTAAAATGAGCACATAATGCACTTGGTGGTTTGATGGGTCTTGAAACAAGAAAGACGACAGAGGACATGTATATGTATAGGGAGAAACTAAGTTGTCCTATTAGTTAATGGGGATGTCTGGTAGGCCACAAGTGTTCTCTCCACATGAAATGCAAATCAAAAGTTCAATCATTTCCACTCAAGACCCTTCTAATCTCCAATGCTCCCTAATGAATGGCTTTGGTTTACCCTCTCTCAATTCCCACCTCTCTCTTTCTTCTCAAATTATGATTTTTTGTTTGTTTGTTTGTCTGTCTGTCTGTTTTTTATTTTTTTATTTTTGTCATTTTATTTATTTATTTATTTATTTCTTCCTTCTTTCAGGAGTACTTCATTCAGGGGCTTAATCTCCTGAACCCTCTTACACTGCTGCATTTTTCTTTTCTTTTCTTTCAAAAAGGAAAGATTTTATCCAGAAAAATGACCCTCCAGACTAATGCTCCCACTAACCTTGTGTACATGGTGCAAAAGAAGATAAAATGTTGCGTGTGTTGAAAGTTCCACTGTCCAAACATGACGCAAAATGACTCTCTGTTCATTCATTCATTATTATAAATGGGGAAGTCACTTTTTGAAAACTACTTATCCATACTCTCCCATTAAATGATTGCATCTCATAATTTGTACTACCTCCATAACAACAGTATTGTTGCAGGAAGAATTTTATGGTACACATTCTTTTGGGTTATTCTATGCACTTTTAGTTATATATATATATTATTTTTTTTGCAATATTTAGTTGTAATCTATTAAGGTATTAGTTATAACTCAATGTGATATTTGTTATGACATTAATTTGTTTATAATCCAAGGGCTCTTTAATTATACCTTATGCGGTATTTGCTCACACTACAATATTTTTTTAGTTTGGTGACATTTGAAAGTGCCACAAAACTATTCTTCTAATGACATTTTTTGGTCATGTGGCATTTTGAACAAGTGCCACTTCTATCGGTGCCACGGTAGATACGAGTGCCACGGTAGATACTTGCAAGTACCACTGCACCATCATAGCTAAAAACTTTCAATAATATTTTAATGTCATGGTAGATATTATTTGTGGCACTATCAAGCACCATTAAAAAAAGAATTAGAGACACTTATAAGTGTCATTACACCATCAAGACTAACAACCTCCCGCACCATAAACCTTATACACTCTTCTCACTACACCTCTATAGCATCATATGATTATATATGCAACATATATTATTTATATAGTACATACATCTATATTAATATAAAAGTATATGTATAAACATAATTATTTTATTGAACATAATTTATGTAAAATAAACTATTTACTAGTAAAATAAAAAAAATATCACTTTTGGCGATTAAAAATATTTTTTGGTCACCAATTCTATACTTTTGGCTACTAATTATTTTTTAGTTGCTAAAAAACTTAACTTTTGCCAACCAAAATGAGATTTGGTCATCGAAAATGCACTTTCAGCTACCAAAATTTTGGTCGTCAAAAAATTTAATTCCCGCCTTACGATTTTAGTTCTCCCGTGCTAAAAATAACCACTTTTGGCGACTAAACTTATTTTTTAGTCGCCAATTATAGACTTTTAGCTACTAAAATTTTTTTAGTCACCAAAAAGCTTTACTTTGGGCTACTAAAATTTTTTTTGTCACTAAAACCCATATAATCGTGACCAAACTTAGTTTTGGTCGCCAATTATAGACTTTGGTGCTAAAATTGTTTAGTCAAAAGCTTTACTTTCGCTACTAATCTTTGTTTTAGTTGCTAAAAGATATACTTTCGGCGACGAGCTTTTCGACAACCAAATTTTTTTTGTCGAGAAAATTTAGTATTGAATATGCTTTTTCTGTAGTGTATATTGAGTTTAATTTATTTATTTTAATCATTTATTGCATTGTAAAAATTTATAAAATATATTGGCATTTTTTGTTTTTTCAAAAATGCCATTATAAACTTGAAAAGTTTTTGACTTAGTGACATTTCTCAAAATGCTATAAAATATTTGGTTATGAAACTTTTCACCTAAGTGCCATAAAAAGTAATTTGCACCTACCTAGTGTCCTGACATTTTTTAAAAAATGTCATTGCTACTAAAGTTTAGTGGCATCTGTTGGTAAATGTCACGAACATAATTTTTTGTGTCATTATTTTATAAAATGTCATAAAATTGATGTGACATTTTTTTATTGAAATGCCACTAGAGCCTTATATGTTTGTGGTTTTGTGGCATTTATCTAAATGTGTCACCAAATATTATTTTTGTGGCATTTTTTAAAAACATGCCACTAGTATAGTATCACTAAAGTGTGTTTTTGTTATAGTTTTGTGATACTTGTTCATTGAAATGTCACTAGAGCCTTTTATGTTTGTCGTTTTGTGATATTTTTAAAAAACGTACCACTAAATATTATTTTTGTGGCATTTTCTAAAAATATGCCACTAGTGTAGTGCCACTAAAGTATGTTTTTGTTGTAGTGTCAACTTTTTATTTTTTTTGGTTAGTTATAAGTCACATAAGATTGAGTTATAACATTTGTAATATTCAACCTACATATATTATAACTTGCATATGATACACATACTTTTAACAATGTGTACTATAGCATCCCTTGTTGCAGACTATTGTCTCAATATTTGATTACATATATTATTTATATTTTGGTGTGAACAAAGTAAGATTATAAAGCTTTTGGGACCAAAATGTTATTTTTTTATTTTTTTATGTCTTTTAATATATATATATATATATTAGGACTGAGTGGATTTTATGAAGTCAAAGTAAATTATTTAAATTTTGAAGGGACAAAGTAAAATTATATAAATTTTGATGGCCAAATTATCAGTCTCTTTTATAAATATTAGAAGTTGAGTGAGAGCTAATAGATTTTTTTATCAAGTTCGAGGTCATGACTCCCACTCCCCTTGTGTCCGCCACTATACGCACACTTGCACACGTATATTGAAACCATTAATTGGCACATAATATTTTGTACTCAAATTTTTTTGTCTTTTTATTTCAATATACCAATTTACAAAAAATAAAAAAATAAAAAATAAAAATAAATAAAAATAAAAAAAAAATTGTCTCTTTATTCCAATATATTCATAGTCAGAGTCATATGTGTGATATAAATCTCAAATACAAGACTCTGCGGGTACAAATTCATTGAAATAAAGAGACTAATGTTGTGTTTTGTTAGGAGATTTGGAAAGAAAAAGAAATAAAGTAGATGAAATGTGAATAAAAAATATTTATATTTCACATATTTTCACACACATTTTCTCTTTTTCTTTCCAAATTCCTTTTTAAATTTCCCAACCAAACACAGTGTAAGAGACTCAATTAAAGAATTTGCTAATGTGGCCAAGACCCATATCAAATTTTACAGCAATGCTAGGTATCATGAAATTTTTTTCATGAAAATAATCATGAAAGCTTTGTGACCCTTGGATTACACTTAGAATAAAGCATCACACACTAATCAAGATAATCCAAGGATCATAAATTTTTCATGATCATTTTCATGACAAAATTTTCATGATCCCTACCTTTTCCCCAAATTTTATATTCAAATTTATGTTTTCAGTTTGGGGATGTTACTGCCTCATGGTTTTAATAAGTTGCATTATAATTATAATCCTTTTTTATGGTTGGGAACACAAGTTAGTGTCTCATGAGGCAATGAAATAACTAATGGAGACACCAAAAAAAAAAAAGCAACCAAGCTGACATGTTTGTGACACTTTTTTTGCTATGTTCAAAGATGACCTTAAGTAGAAAGCATTGAGCACTTGTATAATGCCATTGTCGACTCAAGTATATTGGAGGAAGGCTTGTGGTTGTAAGTAGTTAAAGAGTCCTCTTAATCATTTCTATAACAACTCAAACATGCTTCTAAGATGATTAGTTCAAACCAATTAATTTAACTCAAACTTACTCTTTTTTCTTGTTCTTTTTTTGGGGGTTAATTAAATTTTTAATTCTCAAAGTATGAGTCATGTATCATTTTGATTCCAAATGTATAAAAGTATTTTAATTTCGTCCCTAATATTTAAATTGTTTCAATCTGATCTCCAATAGATAAAAAGTATCAATTTGGTTCCCAATGTATAAAATGTGTTTTAATTTAGACGACTATTGGAGATCAAACTGCACAATTTAAATATTGATAACCAAATCGATACATATATTAAGGACCAAAATGCACAAAACTCATACTTATGGGATAAAAATTGTAATTAATCTTCTTCTTTTTATTTCTTTAATGAAGTTAGTCCAGTGCGGTTAAAAGCAATTTGACCATTGACCAATCAATAACCTCATAGGAAATAGGATCCAGTCAATAACCAGTCGGGTAATGACAACAATAACACTGACGGTAACATAGTTGCAGAGTTTAATGACTATAACATAACGTTTATGACAACGAAAGGCGAATTTCTTTTTCTTGATTCACAAAACCTTAGAAAAACTTACAAGTAAGCATGCTATTAGTTCATAATCACATTTAGGGTTAGTTTGGGGTGTCTTAAAAAAATATATTTTTTGTCTTTTTGGACTAAAAAAGTTAAGAAAAAAATATGGAGATTTTGGTTAACTTTTTGACTTTTTATGAAAAAATGTGTATTAAAAAATTGTATAAATAATTGTATAGGGGAATAAAGTAATGGTATAGGCGTACGGTGGGGAGCAGCACGGCAGAGAGGGTGGGTAGGAGATTATTGACTACTTCTCGGGTATTATACTGGATGGTTTTGTTCGGCCTGTAGGGGTCATCACAAGTCCCATTTTGATAATCTGAACCGTTCAATGTGTATAAATCGTCGAGTACTATAAGTCTATAAAAAATCACGTTGATCGGATATCGATAGCTATCTGATCGGATTTGTTTTTTTCAATCATTAATTATAACACCATCCATTTGTTGTACATAACTGATTTAATCATATAGTTATCGATATCCGATTAATGTAATTTTTTACAGACATATAATATTTAACGAGTTCTATATATTGCACGGTTTAGATTATCAAAATATGACTCGTGATAGCCTCCACAAGCTAAACAACAGTATGTGTGAAAATCACACCGAATCATTTCATTTTTGCCAACAGCCGTTGCATAGCTGCTGCACAAGCATCAATTCAAATTGTACTTTTTGTAGAAAAATTAATTTTTAAATTTTTTTTTTTTTTTGGTGAATAGTGATATCTTTTTTAATTTTGGAGTAACTTTTTGACTTTTTGACTTATTTAGGATAAGCCAAACCAGCCCTTATTAGGTTTAAAATGATTTTGGTATCAAAATCCAATTTATGTACTAATTTGTATACCATCTTTCAGTTGCTTCGAAGCATTAAGAGTCATAAGTCATAGTAATTTATCAACATTAATTCATAATGCAAGAGCGGCAGCAGTTGAAAGAGCTGCTCGAAAGCTTCACAAACAGGCGAAAAAGCCCTACTTTTTTTTTTAAGTAAAGGGCTTACTTTTCCCTTACTAATCAAGTGGTAAGGTAGGGCGCTATTCGATGAGCCATCGTTGCTTTCGAGTGTAGCGTGTGTGCTAAGCAAAAATGTACGGTAACAGGCAATCGCAATGTGTACCGCCCCAAGCTAAGCTTTCATGGCCTAGCCCTCCCAAAACCATACATTTTGCTCATTGCACACATCCTTCCGTTGTTTAGGACTCACCAATGCCTTCTTGTCTTCCACCATTGTGCAACAATGACTTTGTTCGCTAAATTGTATAATTAACTAAAACAAATAGACTCACAATCAATCAAACTAAATTACAAACTAAGAAAACATCTTGGAAATTACAACCATATTGCAGAAAAATAAATAATACAATAAAATGGTAAAGAAAGCAAACCAAAACCTGTGTGATACCACAGTCTCATTAAAACTAATTTACTGTCTCACCGAGGGTGCTAGAGGTATGTCGGCGTCTGTCTCCTAAGATACGAAGGTTTAGACCCACTAACACAGAAGCACCTTCTGTTAGTTTTGGCGAACCAATAACAGCAGCACTCTCTCACACATGAAGAAAATTATAAAAGCAAACTGACTGTATAGTATGGAAGCCAAAAAAATTCTATATCAAACTAAGGAAGATGGGCCTCCTTTTATACACAATGGAGAATAGAGGAGGAGCCTCCAGCCATCAAGGCTGGCACCAAATGCAGGTCATTGCTCTTGCAAAACTGATGGAGTAATGCACCAAAACTGATAGGTTAATTAGTATCTAAGTTACATACTCTATATACACATGTGTGTATATCTATAACAGACCTAGGCTCAAAAAATTAGGTTAGTGGACAACTAATCCAGCCTAGCCCAAACCTAACCCATTCCAGCAAGCCTCAAGCCTCAAACCCAAGCCCAAGCCTAAGCCCAACATCCAAGATCCACGACCCATGAACCACGAACCAGGCCCAGCCCGGTCCAGGCAGATGGGCGGCGCCCGCGCGCACGTGGCAATTTTTGCATAACTAACTTGGACTATAGTTTTGGCCCAAGCCCATCCTTAAAGCATCCATAACTCTCTTCCTTCAAAAAACTTGGATGCCCTAAAGGGCTCATGTCCTTATCAAAATCTTGAGGTTTAAATACCCATCAAAGCTTTCATCTACAATTAATGTGGGATTGGTAGTTATACACAATTCTCAATACCTCATTCATGAGACTAACTTTATGAAACAATTTCTCATTCAATTCTTAATGATTTTTTGTCTTTTTTTTTTTTTTTTTTGTGGTGTAAAGATCTTGTTACAAATAATTAAAACCCATTTAATCTCACCTCAACTAATAGTTAGAACCTACTTTATTTCTCATTAGAGTCACTATAAAACCATTTTTCTCAACAATCCCCCACATGAATAAAAATTGACGGAATAAAGTAAACGGACAACGTTTACAACAAAGACTCAGAGAGAGAGCACACAGACTAACCCTGCATCAGAAAATATAGTTGTTGGCCTTGAACCTTTCGTAGTGAAAGCTTATTGGATTTACTAGCTAACCAATGAACGTTATGTCTTGAACTATTCTGCCGTTTATGTAAACAGAGACAATTGACCTCACGCAGGAGTTAGTCCAACCATTGTTCTTCTTCTCACTGGTGTGTCCGGTATGGCCCTAGAACACTAGCCTGGTTCAGTGAGTGTTTTTAAACAATTCAACCTTACCAATTATTAAAGAAGTGGCCCCACTTCGTACTCACATAGGTAACCTGTATAAAGTATCTCATTATACCCCAGTTGATTATTCATATAACTTAGGTCATTAAAAGCATTAGCTTAACCTTCTACCCCCACAGGGTATCACTGTACAAATTAATGGGCAAAAGAATTTACCTCTTTAGTGGCTCACCCATCACACAAAATTAGGTTGTCCCTTTGAACCTAGATCTTGGGATCTCCAGTCAACTAGGTTGGATTTTCTGTTCCGGTAACATTACTAAAGGCCTTAACCCCGTTCATCTTGACGACGTTTCTACTAACTCTCGAGTTAACCTTTTGGTTAGTGGATCTACAATGTTATCCTTAGACTTTACATAGCCTAAAAAGATAACTCCATTAGAGAGTATTTGTCGTATGGAATTATGTCTACGACGAATATATCTAGACTTTTCATTATACATATTACTCTGTGCCCGTCTAATCGTCGATTGGCTATCACAATGAATACAGATAGCAGGCACATGTTTCGACTAACGTGGAATATCCTCAATGAATTGGCGAAGCCATTCAGCTTCTTCAGTTGCTTTATCCAAAGCAATAAACTTAGATTCTATCGTTTATCTCGATATACACGTTTGCTTGGAAGACTTCCAAGACACGGCTGCCCCTCTGAGGGTAAACACAATTTGGTGTCATTTATATCAGATATCCAATTAGCGTCACTATACCCTTCTAGTACCGCTGGGTATCTGGTATAATGCAGCACATAATCCTGGGTGTAGCGTAGATAACCTAACACCCGCATAATGCCCCTACAATGAGTAGCATTTGGATTACTCATGTATCTATTAAGCCTACTAACAGAGCAGGCTATATCTGGCCCTGTACAACTCATTAGATACATCAAACTTCTAATGATTCGAGAATATTCTAGCTAAGAGACACTCTCACCATTATTCTTGGTCAAATGTAGACTCAAGTCTACCGGTGTCCTAGACACACTCGTATCTAATTTCCCAAATTTCTCAAGTATTTTTGCAACATAGTGAGATTGAGAAAGTACAATACCACCAAATGTTCTGATAATCTTAATACCCAAAATGACATCTGCAAGACCCATATATTTCATGTCAAACTTAAAGCTTAACAATCTCTTGGTAGTTCTAACCATTTCATCATTACTACCAACAATGAGTATGTCATCGACGTATAGACACAAAATGACATACCCTCTGTATGTGTCTTTGACATATACGCATTTGTCATACTTATTGATTATAAACCCATTTGACAACATAGCGTTGTCAAATTTCTCATGACATTGCTTAAGAGCTTATTTCAAACCATATAATGACTTAACAAGCTTACAAACTTTCTTATTTTTCCCTGGAGCTGAAAACTCCTCGGGTTGCTCCATGTAGATTTTTTCATCTAAATCTCTATTTAAGAAAGTTGTCTTTACATTCATTTGATGTATCTCTAGACCACGTAAAGCGGCTATCACAATCACCATGTGAATGGATGTAATCCTTGTCCCTGGTGAATACGTATCAAAGTAATCTAAGCCTTCTCGTTGCCTATATCCTTTTGATAACTAACCTAGCTTTATACTTATCAATTGACCTATCTGCTTTCATCTTTCTTCTAAAGATCCACTTACTCCCCAAGGCCTTACTACCTGGGAGTAGATCAACCAACTCCCAAGTATGGTTCTGTAAGATGGAATAAATTTCACTCTTAATTGCTTCTTTCCATAAGGGACTTTCAGGTGAAGTCACAGTTTCATGAAAAGTTCGAGATTCTTTCTCTAACATATAAGTCAAGAAGTCCGGGCCAAAGAACTTGGCAATCCTAGCCCTCTTACTCCTTTTTGGTTCATCTACGTCACTACAACAAAAAGCACATTTGGCGACCAAAAACTTGGTCACCAAAAATACAAATTTTGTTGCCACAAGAATCGGCAACAAGTACCCAATTGGTCGCCAAAGGCCTGTCACTAAAAGTATTGGTGACCAAAAAATAAATTATCACCGTACATAGACATTTAGCAACAACCAAATTGGTCGTCAAAAATCATATATTTTGTCGCTATAAAATTCTAATTTGTCGCTAAAAGGTTAAGATTTGGATAGGCTATGTAGTTTTAGCGACAAATAAATTCGTCGCCAAAAGTACGATTTAGCGACCAAATTAATTTCATCACTAAAAATCAACTTTTTAGCAATGACTAAGTTTGGTTGCTAAAAGTTCTTGGAATAGCCACTAACTTTTAGCGACAAAATAATATGTTGTTGCCAAATATATTAACAGCAACCACAATATCACCTGTCACTAAAAATTCACTGCATAAATTTGAATTTTAATAATTTTCATGTTCAAAATAATCCAAAACATCTGTTTTTCTATACACAATTTATACACAAATGCAATGTAAATAATAATACACCTGTTCAAGACATTCATAATAATTCAAAATTAATAGCTATTAAACATCCCAATAAACATAATTACAATTCTCTACCAATCTGAAACATTCATATCAAAGTACTTACAAACTATTAACATCAAACCCACAAATCCATTACCAAATCCTATGTCAAAATGTTTTCAAAAATACAAAACCAAATATTTTGATGCTAACCAACTAACCAACAAGTCATTTACCAAAATCCTAAGTCAAAATATTTGCAAAAATACAAAACCAAATATTTTGATGCTAAACATCCAACCCATAAGTCATTTACCAAAATCCTATATCAAAATATTTCCAAAAATACAAAATTAAATCTTTTGATGCAGCCCGAACTATTTTCCACCATTACCAATCTGTCACATGAAGAAAAAAAAAAAACTTGGTATGAATTTCACAATTTTGATTATAATTTTGTAACAGGAAGTCCAATTGGGGTGCCGTTTGCTCATACAAGTTTATTTAGTCTAGAGCAAGCTGCCTGTGCTAAGTTCGGCGGTTTCGGTGGTCACTTTACAATTTTGCCCCCCAAATGGGCCTTTTTTTAGTCTTGTGAATATAAGCTCCTAGGCACTATCCCTTGCAAGCCACTTTTCAAGTGTGTAAAGAAGTTAAGATGCCTTAAATGACGAGGAGTAGCGGTGGTCATGAGAAACTAAGTGATAGGGTTTTGCTATATACTAAATACACATTGCTCAGTAAACATATGTTATCTATCAAATTTACTTGTGCTAAAGATCAAATTCTAAGCTGCTAAAAGCTAATAAGAATCAAAATGTTTTAAGGTTGTTTTGTTGTTCTCATAAATTTTTTCCCATTGAAAAAATTTCAGGGAATATGGTATGGAATGGTATCTGGATTATGCCCACAAACATGTTCTCATAAATTTTTTCCCATTGAAAAAATTTCAGGGAATATGGTACGGAATGGTATCAGGTTTATGCCTACAAACATGCTTTGCTTCCTAGTCTGGATGATTTACAGAACCAACTGGAATATAGAGGTAAGCAATAATAGTCTATATACAGAGATGTTTTTCTCTAAAATATAGCTACATATATGAACTTCCTTTATAAGGTTAAAATGATTATCTTATCAGCCACCTAGTAGTTTATATTGAGAAAGATTTACTAACGAAAGACTTTCATACTGGTGTTAACAAATACAAGCATTCATTGTGGGAGACAGGATAAAAGAATGGCGACGAAAAATTGGTACCAAAGAGAATGTTGAAGAAAGCAAGAAGTAAGATCAGGAGGTGCACGGAAACAAGTCGCCAATTTTGAGAAAATTTAACTATTTGAGTTCTCCATATATTGTCGCTCTAATTCTAAGAAAGAACGTCACAATGCCTGTCAACCACCTAGCTCAATAGGTAGAAATGACTCTGTGTGTTTGCACACATACTTGTCTTTGTCCCTTTTTCTTTCTATTTGCACCAAAAATTAAATTCTTCATCAAGACTCCATCAACATTAACATGGCATAGGAGTTGAAGGAGTCACTAGCACAATAGAAATCACTCCAAAATAAACCTACGAAGAGAATTTCAAATAAAGCATGATAGAAATTGTGTCAATTCATGTGAATACAATTTTTTTTTCCTTTTTTTTCTTTTTGCTTGTAAGAAAAAAAAAACACTACACATGGAATAGTTTTCTGAATAAAAGAGGTCACTATAAATTTCGAGCAAACAACAAACAGAAAATGAATGCACTACCGCCTAACAAGAAATTTCAAGACTCCCAATTATGCAAGTATTCATTAAGATTTACTAGAATTTTCACTTTCAAAAGCATAAGAAAACAAACCACAAAGAGACAGATTGGTTTGAACACTTACCACCAACCAATATATTATGCATCATTTTACTTGCAGGAAAAATAAATAAAAAAATCAGTTCACAAACAATATCTTCAGTCTAACCCATTGGTAATGCAACACAATTTGAAGTTGCGTATGTTGACACTACTAAGTGCATATGAAAGACAATGAACAACACAAATAAAAGTTCAATGATTAATTACTTCGTAAATTAGAACCTAATACGACATGGAAAACAATGGATCGAAAGATTGCCACTTTGCACAAGTAAATAAGTCTTGATGACGTCATAGAATAGTTGTTAGGCTGAAAAATCTGAACAAACCCAAATTGAGTTAGCACACAAACCTCAACTCTAGTGCCAGCATTTCAAACTTCAACGCTCACACTGGATTTCGACATAAAATTGTTATAATTCAACCACATATCAGTCCCAAAATCAGTCCCAAAAAAATTCAAAATCAGAATATCAGTCCCAAAAATAGTCCCAAAATCAAAATATCAATCCCAAAAATCAATAAAAATTGATCAAGTTTTCTACATCAAAACAAAAGAATTCAATCATCCCAAAACAAAAGTGGGAAAACAAAACAAACCCAGAAATGAAAATTCAATAATCAATGCATTCACACGAAACCCATTAAAATTTTCAATAAACCCATGTCGATATGAGCAATCAAAATCAACCCATAGATTGATAAAACACAAAAACACAAATTAAATAATTTATATATATATATACATTCAGCGTGTATATGCACGTAAGAGATCTCCAAGTGAGGAAACTCTGAGATTTATTGTCAGAATTGCTCGATCGAGACATACCCGATTGGAATATCAGAATATCAGTCCCAAAAATAGTCTCAAAATCAAAATATCAGTCCCAATATCAGTGATATGCTGTGTTCTGCCATGCCGAGCAAGAGAATCAAATTGAAGACAAACAAGAAAAAGAGGAGGAGGATGAGGCAGTGTGAGAGAGTGAGAGGGAGAGGGAGACGAAGAAAAAGAAGAGAAGACATACCTCGGTGTGTCTTCTGCTGTGCCGCTTGAGGTTGTGGAGTGAGAGAATGAGATGAATATTAGGTCAACCCTTGTTTATTCAGCTAAAAGGGTCTGTCAACTATTGAAGATAAAAAATTTAAAAAAAAAAAGGTTCAAAATGATGTCGTTTTGACCCCCAATTTATTTGCAATGAAAATCATTAGGTTGCCATAAATATCATTTATCCTTCTGCTACTATTTTAATTCTGTCGCCAAAAAGTTATAATTGGCGACCAAAAATTTCATCGCCATATGTTAATTTGGTCGCGAAAACATTTTTAGTGCTCTCACGCAAAAATTTAAGTTGGCGCCAAATGATTTTGGCGACCAATTGAGATATTGGTCGCCAATAGTTTATTTTTTGGCGACCAACAAGTATATTGTCACCAAAAATATACAATTGACGACTAATTTCAATTTGGTTGCTAAAAAACGTCGCCAAAAATGCTTTTTTGTTATAGTGCTTCCTCATCTTGATCATTTACTTGATCATCTTCAAATTTCTTCTCAGAACTTTGATCATCTCCTCAGGTTCGGTAAGGAAATATGTCTTCAAAGATGGACACATTCCTTGACTCCAGATATTCTTATGGATATCTGAAAATCAAATTTGTGCACAAGAAACCTATTTGCACTACTATTCAATGCATAATCAATGAATATACAATTCACAGTTTTCAAACCTATTCTAACCCGCTTGGATTTAGGTACCGCTACTTTTGCAAGATACACCCACATTTGTAGGAAATTATAAGAAAGCTTGCGCCTTTCCATAATTCATATGGAGTCTTGTCTACTTTCTTCCGAGGTATTCTAGTTAGAATGTAATTTGCGGAGAGAATTGCTTCCCCCCACAAGTTCCATAGCAACCCAGAACTTATTAACATTGCATTAATTTTTTCTTTTAACGTTCTATTCTTTCGCTTAGCAACACCAGTTGACTGAGGGGAATAAGGCGCTGTGCTTTGGTGAATAGTATCAAATTGAGCACAAATCTCAGCAAACAAGGATTCATACTTACCACCACAATCACTTCTTAAAGCCTTAATCTTTCGGCTTAGTTGATTCTCAACTTCATAATAAATAAATAAATAAATAAAAATTATCAATCGCATCATCTTTGCTTTTAAGCAAATACACATAACAATGTTTAATGCGATCATCAACAAAAGTGATGGAGTACTTTTTCCCACCACGTGATTGTACGACTTTCAAGTCACACACATCATTGTGCACTAAATCCAAGGGCTCAGTACTTCTTGCAATAGAATGAAAATAAGTCCTTGTCAATTTTGCTTCTACACAAGTTTTACACTTGTGATTTGGATTAATTTTGAAAGATGGTATGTGATCTAACTTGATCAATTTACGCAAAGAGTCAAATTTACATGACCCAGTCTACCATGCCATAAATTAGGAGACTCAAGCATATAAGCAGAATAAGAAGCTTTCTCATTAATTTTTGGGATAATAGTCATTACATTTAACTTAAACATACCACCCAACATATATTCCTTCTCCACATAGACTCCACCCTTGGTCAACACAACCTTATCAGACCCAAAGCCATGCTTGCTTAAAAGGGACCAGAGATAAGGTTTTTACAAATATCCAGCACATATAGGACAACATTCAGAGTCAGCTCTTTCCCTAAAGTCATCTTCAGGACCACCTTGTCTTTTTCCTCAACAGTTGAGGTCGCAGAATTCCCCATGACCAACTTATCACCGTTTGAAACCAGCTTGAAATTTGTGAACATCGTCTTCTTCACATAGATATGGCGAGTGGCCCCAGTGTCCACCCACCATTCCTTTTGGTTGGGCCCCACCATGTTTACATCTGAGACAACAGATACATGTCGTCCACATCTTGGGACAGATATTTCCATCTCAGCCATGTGGGCATGGCTCTTGTTCTGTGGAGGGTACTTCCTATAGGGTTTCTTCTTCTTATGGCAGTCAATCGCTTGATGCCCATCGCTTCCATAGTTGAAGAACTTTCCATTGAACCTAAAAGTACATTCTTGCGGCTTGTAGACTAGCCTTTTAGAAACACCGCCTCTTGCCCCCAACTTTGAGCTTTTGTCTGTCAGTGGCTTCTTCTTTACCCCCAAGGACTGGCCATGCTCAACCACATTTGCTTTCACAGTGGAGGTATTCCCGTGAAGAATGTTAGCAGAAAACCACAATAAATAATTGAAAGAAACTGTAAAAGCAACAAATGTATTTAACCTTTCTAGCAATATAATGAATAACAAAATTAAGTAAAAATTTAAAACTATATAAGTTACACAAATAAAACTTAAAACTCCAAACTTAAATACAAAATTTAATTCACACAATAAACATCTAAATAAATATAGCCAAGCTACAAAAATTTTATAACTCCAAAATTAAATTTAAAATTTTGATAAGCAAGAGTTACATGAAATTTTTACAAAACAATAACCATGTAATAAACATCTGAATGTTTCTAGCAATTAACATATAAATTATTTTAGAAATAAGATCATGCAAATAATTCTAGAAAATAAACTAAAATCTAAAAAATTGAGAACATGCAAATTATCCTACAAATTTAGGATCTAATATACATGTGAAGTACACTAGAACGGACCAAAAAAAAAAATATAGAACATGTTGATTATACTAGAACTATAAAATAATTAGCATGTCAATATTAACTAAAAAATTTAAACACTTATGAGCATGCAAATTATATTACGCAATTATAAAATAAAAAGACATGCAACACATGGTAGGAATCACGAATCATTCTCATCAAGTAAAATTATACTAAACAAATAAGTATGCAAATTGTGCTAGAGATCTAGAAATAACAGTATTCTAATTAAACTAAACAATTAGAATATAACATTGGACATATTAATTTACAATCATGTCCATTCATATAATAAGAAACAATTGCCTTAATCTATAAAGCAAATTGAATTTGTAAGCAACTTCATACATCACACAGTGGGGTTTTTATTATTATTATTATTTTCTACATAATGTACCAAAACATGAGAAATACATTCAACTATCTACAAACCCCCAAACAAGCACTTTCATATTTTGTACCATTGAAACAGCAGCTATAAGCATGTCGATATTTCTACAGGTGGTCCCAAAAACATATATATATATATTCTATTTTGAATTATTATGTACTATTCACACAAGCATACAATTCTAAGTCAATGAAGATGAGTACTGTTTTTCCATTTTCCTCACAGAAGCTAAATAGAGAACTAGAATCTGTAATCACTACCCAAGCAGTAAACAGTGTGCAGTAACAGTGTACATTCTAAAAGGAGGGAAAAACACTAATTGACATGTGAATTTAATTGTCTAATTTCATGGAAAATATCGAATCTTTTTTAAGATTGTTGGCCAAATTGTGTAATTAACTAAGATAAATAGATTCACGATTAATCAAACTAAATTACACAATAAGAAAACATGCTAGAAATTACAACCATATTGTAGAAAAATACATAATACAATAAAATGGTAAAGAAAGAAAACCGAAGCCTTTGTGATACCACAGTCTCCTTAAAACAGATTAGTCGCCTCTTTGTGGATACTGGAGATATGTCGGCGTCTGTCTCCCAGAATACAACGGTCTAGACCCGCTAACATAGATGCACTTTCTGTTAGCTTTGGTGAACCGACAACAACAGCACTCTCTCACACAAGAAGAAAATTATAGAAGCAAACTGACTGTATAGTATGGAAGCCAAAAAATTTTATATCAAACCGAGGAAGATGGGCCTCTTTTTATACACAACAGGGGAGAGAGAAGAAACCTCCAGCCATCAAGGCTGGCACAAAATGCAAGCCATTACTCTTGCAAAACTGATGGCTCAGTTAGTATATAAGTTATATACTCTATATACACATGTGTGTATATTTGCAGCAGATTTGGCCCAAAAAGATTAGGTTGGTGGACCACCAATCCGGCCCAGCCCAAACCTAACCCATAGCCTCAAGCCCATGATCCACGACCCACAGATCAAGTCTTAAGTCTCAAGTCCCAAGCCCACGACCCACGGACCATGGACCCGAACCCGAACCCAAACCTAGCCTAGTCCAGTCTGGGCGGGTGGCCGGCGCGTGTGCGCATGTGGCAATTTTTGCATAACTAACTTGGACCATAGTTTTGGCCCAAGCCCATTTTTGAAGTATCCATAACTACCTTCCTTTGAAAATTTTGGATGCCCCAAAGGGCTTATATCCTTATCAAAATCTTGATGTTTAAATACCCATTAAAACTTTCCTCTACAATTAATGTAGAGTTGGTAGTTATACACAATTCCCAATACCTTATTCATGAGGCCAACTTTACGAGACGATTTCTTACTCAATTCTTAATGGTTTTTTGTCATTCTTTTTGTAGTGTAAAGACCTTGTTATAAAAAATCTAAACACATTTAATTCCACCTCAACCAATGGCTGGGACCTACTTTAATTTCTCATTAAATTCACCATAAACCATTTTTTCCAACAGACTTTGCATATGGAAGTTTCCTTGGTCACTTGCATGATTTAATCTTGACGTTCTATCTCTCTCCAGAAGGTAATAAATATATTATGTAATCATAGAGAGTTCTCGTAATCTTATTAGAAGACAAAGAAGAACTTCTCGAAGAGAGGTTCAATCTCAGAGACAATGACTTGCATTAAATGCACTATCAAGTAAGGATGGAGGGAACTTCATTAATTTAACAAGTTTAAACTAGGACAAATAAAATTATAGTCAATATTGTATATATATTAGATGTTGTAATTAGATTTTACCATATTAGAATATTCCCATAACTTTCTTATTGCCCACTTTTACTCTGCCTATATATAGGCTTCTTCATTGTAATGTAAGATACACAATTTGAATATTCACATAATAAAATATTTTCTCTCTCTCTCTCTCTCTCTCTCTCTCTCTCTTTGATATTGTAACATGGTATTAGAATTAGGTTAAGTATCTAGTAATTTCACTTCACCGAGAGGCAACAGCCTTGACTTGCCTCCCTTCGAACCTCAACCCATTCTACTATCATATTTTCCTTTCAATATCGCTTCGTGGTGTTCCCTCTCCGACTTCTCCACTTCTCCGTTGTCTTTAACGAAGTCCTTGACCTTTATGATTTTTCAAACCCAAATCTTTAAACCCAACTACCTCTTTTTCTAAAGCTACTGCTAACTTTCTCTCTCTTCACCCTTTATTTATTTCTTTTTATAACTTTCCTAATTAAAAAAAAAAAAAAACAATTTTTTTTATCCTAAATTCTTTTCTATAACCTCATCACATAGGTTTATCCCTACCCCAACTCATTTTGTTTTATCTCTATAATATATATATATATATACATATATTTTTAGTTGCAATCTATTGTTTTGTGCTTCCATCTTAAAATCTATTTGAGTTTGAGAAGGGTAATATACTTATATCATGGTGAGCATGGTGATATACTAGGCGAAGCACCCAAGTCGCTCCTTGGTGCACCACCTAAGTTGCCCCCTAGCGTATTACCCAAGCTACCCCTTAGCACACTTCCCAAACTGCTCCCTAGCCCACCATCTAAATCACCCTCACTATCTAAGCCACCCCAAGCGCTAATATACATATATCATGGTGAGCATAGTGACACACCATGTAAATCATCCATGTAATGCCTCAAAATAATTAAACATTTAAAATCCATAATAATAACCCGTAAGACATGCGAAAGCCACCATTCTATATAGGCATATGACATCATAACATCAGTGTCCCTTAAATCCTTTTAAGAGTCTACATCATGCTCGACATATACATTGATACAACAACATTAACCTTAGCACATGATCAAAAGAATAATACTTGAATTAGTGCAAGAGAATGCCTTAGAGGATACAATAACTCTTTTTTGGTGGATAAGAGTTAGAACTCAATATAAAGAAACACTTGGCTTTAACATAAAATAAAACAACCCAATGAGCCTCAAGCTCCATGATCCTTCCAAGCCATTTCTTGGCGGAGGCACGCCAATCCACCTGAAAATGGTTTTCCACGTAAGGTGAGCATAAAACCCAGTAGAGACAATCTTAATAATATGTATGATACTTAACAATGCCATAAGGTGAATGCATATGAAATGTCATGATAAAACATGCGTTTTCTCGTTTGAAACAATGCTATGCAAGAATTCCAAAAATCACATCTCTAAGACTTTCCTTTTAAAAACATCACGATGGTAAATACAATGAGTAAATCTAAAAGGCTAGCGTTCAAAGAAATAGTAAGCTATACCAGCTAACTATGCCATTTTATCAGGACTATCTGGATGGAATCAACACCTATCACGCGGGTTTCTGATCTTATACCAGCGACACAAAGTCCAACTTAATTACCACACCCCCTAATAGTTTACCATTTGATTTACCCTTTCCAAAGACACAGTACATATGTTGCCAAACAAAATGTTTCAAAACATAAATCTCCGGTTTAATAATCCATAATATGCACAATGCGATGTATGATTCCAATGCAATTCCATTTCGTAATCCACATGACATTTCTAACACACGACAACGCCATCCTCCACCTATAGCCAAAACAATTATTTCTAATGCAATTGTTAAAAGATAGTAACAAGAATAATAAAAATACTATCCAAAATGATATCAAAGCTAGAATCCCAATGATTTATACAAAATCTTCATGATTCCCGAAAACAACATTCATACTTCTTACCAGTCTTGTGAATCTCAACAAAAAATATTTGATATTCAAAACCGTTGATATGGTTTTCCAAGGAATAACCAATACTCGATAATTTCAAATAGTTCAAAACAATTTGCAACCATACCTCCTTTCATCAAAATCCCACAACATTTACAATTCATTCATTTTCCAATAAAGCATCCAACACCCTAGGTTTTGATAAACTTTTGGGGATTCCTTTCCAAAACATAATTTTTTTTCCAAAACCTCCCTACACAACAACTACAAGCTTACCAATTTCAACTATAAAAGAAAACAAAAGTTTTTTCCCAATTTGTGCATTAATACATATATAACCCAAAACCTAACTTTTCAAAAACACATAACTAACAAAGATAGTATATAACAAAGCTAAATAACATACACATCGGTAAGAAAATCCCTACCTCAAAATAAGAAGAGGAGAAAGCCCAAATCCCCAAAATTCAACGATGATGAAAACGTGAACTTTCTAGATCAAAACATAGCCCTCAACACTCTCTACCTCAAAGTCTTAAGTACTAGGGGTGAGAAATAGGTAGAAGTAGATGAAACCCAACGTTTTATGGTTAAGGAACTCAGAAATAGCTGAACAAGAGAGAGAAAGAAAGAGAGAGAGAGAGAGAGAGAGGAGAAGATAAGCTCAAAAATATATTTTTTGCTTTTCACGGGTATTTATAGAACAAGCTCTTCGTGGGAGCGAACTCAAGACTGCGGGCACGACACACATAGTCGCTGGCGCGACCAACCCTTTCACGAGTACGACCTACATATTGCGACCTACCTCGCGGACCACACACTTGCCTCCTATACACGAACTTAAATATGCATTTTGGTCATGGCCTGGTCGCGGACCATCACAGGCGCGACCCTTAACTTGTTAAATCGTGGGCGCAGCCTAAACAGTCGCAACTTGCCAATCCAAGTAGCCTGCTCACAGGTTCTAGGGTTCTACACTAAGGTTCCCGGCAACCAAAAGAGACCCTACACAAAGAAAACAACTCATAACAAATGTTAACCCAAAGCAAGTGAACAGGAAAGGTCGTGTCTAAACCGGGACCGTCACAATCTTCCCCCTTAGGAAATTTCTTCCCCAAAATTTAACGCCGCTGCCACACAAACGAAAAACACTAATGACACCACACCAAACTAAGCAACTAAAACCATATTCTCCGCCGCAACAACCCAACAAGGTCAAAAACAAAACCGAGCTAGTAACAACCATGCAAGAAGACCCAAACACAACTCGATTCACCTGCATACGAGCGTCACACCCACCAAATTATTGCAACGTCCATAACATAACAAGTATAATTAGAAATTTCAAGTAAAAGATCTTAAACACGCTCCACAACGACGAAATAACACTGCATCCGATTATCCCAAACACAAAACCCTCCAAACACACATAACTACACAGAAAGTTCCATCCAAAAAAAATCTTTATTCCTCCCTTAGCACGACTATATATTCCTAAGAATGACCTCTCACAAGGCAAAACTCTAGTCCACATTAATTCAACCACGCCACTCAAAAACATCGAAAGAGCATACACACGCAAAAGAGAATAAAATCTCAACAAGCACCCATGATGAATTCCAAGTTATGACATTTATTACTTAGACAAAACTTGTTACAATAGGTATAGTGAAAAACCCCAAAATAGAAGACAATGAAAACCTATCTTTTTATCTATGGAATATAAATAAAATAAAATAAAATAAACAATAAAAAAAATTTCCATGAAACCGACACTACTATTACTTCACGACCTAAACCATACTTATCTACATGATGACTCACGAGCCTAACCTTGAAAAATCCCACACACATGCAGTTCCAAAATTCTTTTTACTTTAGGTGCAAATACAATACTCAAACATTCATTTTGAAACAACCAAATTTCCAACAATAAAAGATTTTAGTTCACAATATTCTTTTCCAAAATACCTCCACTGGTGAACCCACAACCGTCACCCAACCAATAATCCAACCATTTTTTTAAGGGAAAATTATGCAAATAGTCCATGTACTTTACACGATGTGTCAATTTGGTCCCTGTAGTTTCACTTTGCTTGATTTTGCCCCTTAATTTAACAGATTGTGTCATTTTAGTCCAATAAATAACGGTTGTTAAGTTAATTTAACGAAAAGTCAAACAATGTGTCAATTTGGTCCCTGTATTTTCCACAATGCGTCAATTTAGTCCTTGCCAAAATCGAGAAAATTGAAACTACAGGGACCAAATTGACACATCGTGTAAAGTACAATGACCAAATTTACACATTATTTGACCTTCCGTTAAATTAATTTAACAACCATTATTTATTGGACTAAAATGACATAATCCATTAAATTAAGGGGCAAAATCAAGCAAATTAAAACTACAGGGACCAAATTGATACATCATGTAAAATACAGGAACTATTTGCATAATTTACCCTTTTTTGAAAAATAGAATCACAATCCTGTTACGAAATATAAATGGGACATGTCAAATACAACAACAAGAAGTTAAACAACATCAGAAAACAATTGTACTCCTATACTCAAAAATCATGTTCCATCACCACAACTATAACATCGGCCAACCACTCGTTACTACACCCTCCTTTACAGGACAAGCTACCACAACCACCCTCCTCCAGGGAAAAACAAATAACGAACCAATAACCCTTCTACCTCAAACCCTGATAACATTCTGAGTAATGATCATAAGACATATACAACGATTAAGAAATATCAAAAACTAACTCACCCAATCTCTATAATACAAGGACAATATAATTTGATTTACAAAAGACAATGATTGCTACACCACTTACAGAATTCTTACCCACAGCTTTGGCCATAACGCTGTCCTTCCTAGTTAATAACACTTCCTGAAATTCTAATCATCCGCTACCTCTGTTGATGCCTTCCCTTGAATACCACCCATTCTAGAAACTTCACTTCGTGAGTCAAAACTTACACCTCCCAAACTTAACTACACATTTTGGGTCTGAATAACACAGGTACTATCAAACCGTCTACATGCTCCTCTATAAAGAAAGGATAACTCAACATAGCCAACGAAGACAACCACAACAAATCCCGAACTTACAAAAGACCCAGTTAACTTAGGACAAAAGGTCATCCTAACACATACTCGTGTTCTAAAATCACTCTAAAATCCTTTCCAATTTCTCCTACTATCTTACTGCCACCCAACTCAAAGCACACCTACAAAAGGAACTACTCTACCCCAAACTAACATACCACCTACTTCTAATCAGATAAGGGATTAACATCCCAGGTTCACAACCCTCACCATACAGGTACCAAATACTCCTATTCCAAGGACAAAAGCTGTAAAATTAACCCTATTTCCGATACATGAAACATACCACATATGCAATAGACCCAAATCAATACACTCTCGTATACGGCCGATCCTAAAACAAAATGTTGACTTACATTTAATGGTGACTTACAGAAAACGACACTAGTTACTCTTGGTGGATTAGGAATAAATTTCCACATGAACGCTCAAGTCCCCAGCCCACCAACTACTTCTAAGCATCCAAACACTAACACCGTCAACTCTTAACATTTCCACTAGACTCTCTAAAGGTTCACTAAGAACATCAGTTCCTCTACCCTATCTCTTGGCATCACCACCACATCACTTCACTCAACACATACCCATTAACTTAAATACATCACTCGTTCAGCAACTCTTCTCACTCAACACTGAACACAATAATTCCCCAACACCATTTACTCCTATATGGAGTTTCATACCTTCTTACTCACCCTTGAGTCCGAAGTGGACTTCTTGAGACCAAAACCTACAACTCTCATTCGCATAAACAACACGTCATACATTGGCAAGTACGTACGAAACACATTTCACATTTCACACCGAAGACCAATAAGGTCCATGATACTCACCACCCACACCAAATTGAAAAAACATGATAATAACCATAATACTACTCCCATCACTCCAAGACACAGCCCCTACACTCCCTCAAGGAGCCTTCACAACAATGAACCAAAACTTGCACCACTAACATTGTCACGCCCCAAACCCGCCCCTAAAAGTTTGGGCATGACCCATTCGCAAACAGACACAAAACCTGTTATACATATCATATGGGGCCTGAACGGAAGCATTCAATAATATATAATAGCGTAAAATAACATCCATTGAGCTATCACTACTATGCCAGGACCGTAGACAGAACATAATGCAGATAATTATACAGTGATGTGTATCTGAAGATAGTTATGTACATATACATCTTCCTCATAGACATTTGGGTACAGACTAAATACAACTTTAAAACTTAACAAAACTCCAAAACTTGAACGGTTAACACCTAACAACTTAGACACTCAAGGCTTGGCAACTGGTATCGGAAGCCACAGGTTAAGATTGACCTCCAGGTTGAGTGCCTCTGTAAAGACATAAAATAAAGTGAGTCAAGCTCGATTGAATAATAGTACGTAAATCATGTAATGTTCCACTCAAACAATAAAGTATATAATTGCGAAGTATATGTTTATTTACACTGTAAAATATCATGAGTCCAGCTTTTCTTAACAACGCAGCTTTAGTATGTACAGAGGATTCAAAATGTTCATATTTTCAAATAACAGAATAGCCATCGGTCCCAACGATTCTGAGAATAGCCTTCGGCCCATCATATGAAGCGGCTTATCGGCCAGAGATAACGAGCGCATAAAGCGTAATGTAACGCATAAAGTGTGAGTGAGTAACTAGTAGAAGATAATAAGTTTTGAAACCAATGGACATATCATGCTAAATCTTAAGCGGAACGGATCAATAGACAATATGTATAACCGAATAAATAAATAGAGCAGAACCATCCCAAAGTCATCTCAATATCGCTGCACCATAAAGAATAATAATCGAGCGTAACAATCCCAATTGATACACATACAACATCATTCTTGATGTAAAGTGAACGTTACAAATGCATTAATAGTAACGACAAACATTAGCGACAATTAAACATACATCCGACGTAGTAGTACTCACATTTCACTTGTTTATCGCAGACAAATGTAATCGCATTTTATCTATCGAAATAGTTGTCTCATAATTAACAAAGATGATACCAATTGCTTACAGATGCGGAGGATTAATATACCATATAAATAGAACAGAATAGTTCCATAAACATACCGTTGTATGTAGCTTCCTCAACATTCATACTGATTTCTGATTAACTTAATGTTAATGAAATCACTTACACAGAACAGAGCGTTAATACCATAATCATTATCAGAAAATAAAATGTACATGTAGCGTACTATTACTCACAGTGATTAGACGCTTGATTCGCCTCTGTAATTGACCCTACACAATTCATAATACACATAAAAATCGGGTCACATATCATTATTCCGTTTTTTTACTAGTTTATTTCTCTTTATCCCATTTACACATCATTTGGCAATTCAACATGAATCAAATTAAATCTTTGAATCTCATTTCAACATTCCACACCCAAGTTCATGTCATCCATAGTCTTAATACATTATTTCCTTAATTTTTCCCTTCCATTATAGCATAAATTCTAATGTTTATAACAAAGTTCATTCGCTAATATTTTTACATAATTTCGAAATATCTCAGAAATCCAATTAAATTTATACATATACAATTCAATATCTCAATTTCCTTATTCTACCTTCAATTTGGGCCAATTCATTAGTTATCACCATTAATCAACTTAGGGTTTCAAGACAAAAATCCAAACTCCTCAAACCATTACTTCTTCTTCCAATTTTCTCCATCTAAAGTTCATAATCCATCACCTTAATCTAGCAATTGCATCTCTAACATAATAAACCCAAAACCCCACAATCACAAATAGGACATAATATATACAAATCTATAGATTTGTAGTTATATACACAACATACCATAAATCTACACCCAAAATACCATAAATCCATCAATCAATACAAATAAGATCTCCTACCTCAAGATTGAAAGCAAGGAAGCTAGGTCAAGAGTATCACTTTGAAATTCCAAAATCAAATCGGTTGGAAATGTTCATCTTCTTGTCTTCTTCACTTCTTGGTGGAAGATCTTGATCAAAACAAAGAGAAATGGTGAGCATTTGGGATCAAAACCCTAGGGTTTTCGGTCCTAGGGGAAAGGAGAGAAGAGGGAAAAGAATATGTGAAAAATGATCCAAAAATCTGGTTTAAAAGCTGCTGTCCCGTAATCTCCGCTGAGCGAGAAATTCCCGCTCGAGCGGACTGTTTTCAAAGACAGATCCGAAACTTTGAACAGGTATAACTCTCTCATTCGGACTCCGTTTTAGGTCATTCTTGTGCTCAAATTGAAGCCCCAAAAATAAACTTTCCAATGGTTCTAACCTCACATTCAAATTCAAAGTGTGGAAAAAGAAAAGGGCAAACGAGTGACGGTTGGTCGTAAACGAATTATTCAAACTAAAGTTTTTGGTCCAATCTTACTTTACCATCGTCTTATAATCTCAATCAATATCCCAAAATAAGGTAAGAACATTTCAAATATACTAAGAAGAACATCAAAAATAAGTCCATATGCTTCAGAATCAAACTTAACCAGGTGCCCCGCTCGAGCGCCCAACCTTGTGCTCGAGCGCGCAGACCAACAAAGTCGTCCGCTCGAGCGTAAACTCCCCCGCTCGAGCGGAGAATCACAACTCCCAGTATCTCAGGCCATCTGAAGAATTGCTGGAAATCCCAAAAGTCCGCTCGAGCGGCCACTCCTCCGCTCGAGCGGAGGAAAGAATTTCTGGGTCGTTACAAACATAAAACCCCAATAGGCAAAACCAATCAATCCATACATACTAACCGGTATAACTTCACTCTCACAATATTCTAACTAGTCATAACAACCCTCTAAGTACCTATACCCCACAACCAACTCCACCGCCAAATCATTCCAAGATCAATTACAACCAAACACGAATTGCTGACACAACAAAAAATCCCAATTCAAAATAAGGCTCACTGACCATCACATTCCCAAGCCAAAACACAATAGTACATGCCCATAAATATTTCAAATTTTCTTTCGATTCTGCAACAACTTATCGCATTAAGAAAACTTAAAAGTCATTACATGCCCCATTTCATGGAAATAAACAAACAAACAAACAAACATATATATACATAAGCATGTAGTTATGATGTTTCAACATCCTATAACACTAGTTACCAAAACAACAATACAATGTTTACAAAACAACTACACACCGGTTACAAAAATAGAATAATCAAAACAAAACTATACCACCGATCACTACTACCGGCTCTATCCCTCTCTGGATTGCTAAAACTAGCTATTCTCAAAACCCAAAGCACCTTAAGAACTTCTACGCCAAGGATGAAGACAACTAATATGTTCTAGTTGCCACACCTAAAACAAAATCGCTCACTCTTAGACTGAAAATTTGACCCTCCAGAGGCCCTTGAAGTCTAGCATGTTTGGTTCTGGTAACGGTATCATCCTTGCCCGATGGATAAGGCTGAGTTTGATTGGATCCCGAAACACCCAAAGGAGTTTCACGCTAGATACAACGACGCCTAATATGGCCCACCTGGCCACACCTTGAACAAGTAGGCAGTCCCCTATTGAGTGACTTGTTCCAAGTTTGAATAGGTAAAGATTCTGATAACTGCTCCCTCTGTGAGCACCCAGTCGCCCTAAGCCCTAATTGACTAAATGGCTTGGCGTGCCAGCCTTGGCATGCTGGGCAACGCCGTGGCATGGCATGCCGGCCAAGGCCGTGTTTGGGTGAAAGCTCCTTCTTCAAAGCACGAGATGGAGGAGTAGGTTGGTCATAAATGCGAATCTACTGCTCTCATATATTGATAGTAAGAGCTCTACTCTTCAACATCTTAGTTAAAATGGTAAAACCCGGGAATGTTCATAGTGGTGCAACTATTGGTTGAGTTAGCAACCTTGTTAGACCTTTTTATATTTTGATGATTGTTTTTGTCTTGTTTTATTTCTTGTTTTGATTTATTTAGAAAAGAAAAATAGATGGAAATCTTATAATTTATTCCATATCAATTTATGTAATCATAATGTTATTCTTGAGTTCTAAATAAAGCTTAAACATATGTGAAATTAAGCCCAAACAACAATAGAACAGAACCAGAATAGCAGTAGCCCAAAGTAGCAGCCAAAGTAGTCCAGTCCAAAGGAGGCCGGACATCCAGAGGGGTATCCGGCTAGACAACCGGTCATCGTAGTTTGGCCAAGTTTCGGTTCTGTGCAGTTTTGCTTTGCACCAGCTGTTAACCTAGCAATATCCTCGACAACTGCGCCAGTTATACTTGACGACCGAAACTTGATCGGACATCCGGATGGACATTCGGGCGGTTGTTTTAGCAAATGACCACCAAGAACAAAATTTCATCTGGGACATCCGGGTGGACAACCACTTTGTGCTGTAATGGTTCTTTTTCAAAATACTTATCAACAATCAGACCCATCTTTCAATTCATCGTTCAACATCTAAGTCTGGAAAATGTAAGATTGAGTAAAGTAGATTTAACCAAAATCTCACTCAATCTTCTTAACACACGCAACATATAATAGTTGATGAATTTCTTCATAAATAGAAGTGTTCTTGCTAAAGAAATAACAGAGCAAAAACAAAAGCAAGAAAATATTTCTCATCTTTCGTCAATCTCATTCTCTCTGATTATCTAAGGAGTTTTTATCTGGTTTTCATTTTTCTCTCAGAAATTATACACCGAACCTTATAGCTTTAAGCTTATCTTACCTATGTGAGGTTTACAGAAAAATCAAGGCTTCAACTTGTATATCTATCTTTAAGAGATAACTATTATAGCTTTCTTTGAAACCAAAGACAACTTCATTTCAATCTTGTAAGAGTGTAGTACACTTAATGTTCTTGACTCTTTGAGTGTGACTGGGAATCAACTAAAGAGGGCAAAGGTTTGGACTTGAAAAGTCTGTGTAAAATCTATGAAGGGTTACTCCATTTGGAAAAAGGTTGCTAGCACCCCTGTGAAACTAGAGGATAGTGAAAAATCTCAAGTGAAGCTTGAGTAGTAGATATAGGCTTGGTTAAACCCGAACCACTATAAATCTGTTTGCCTCCCTCTCCCTTATCTCTTTATTTTGCTTAACTGTTATAGTTATATCTCATACACTCACTTTGCTAAATTCATTAACTGATATAGCTGATAGAACACTTGTGCTAAATCAAATCCTTTCATTCTTCTTCATTGATATAACTAACCGATACATTCACTGTGTTGATTTTTGTCATTGCTATACCTATCTATTATTGTATGTCATCTACTTCTCTTCATTAAACAAAATCTCAGTGCTAACTATACCTCACTAATATAGTCATTATAACACTTGTTATTATTGTGCAATCACTTTACTTACCTCATATAGCTTTCTATCACCATTTTCATTGAGTGTGAGTTTCTTATTTATCATATCAGAATTTATTAAGACACAAAATCAACCACTGCATTTTTGCTTAGCCATTTCACTATTAAAGTCTTCATTGTATTAATTGATATTCTTCTAGCTCTATCATTTATCTGATAATCTTGTGTTATATTAATTGTAATTTTTATTGGGGTAATATTGATCGAAATTTATAGAAACCTAATTCACCCGCCCTCCCTCTCTTAGGTTGCTTTTTGGGTAACAAACCTTGGTCTCTTCCTCTGATTCTTAAAAGGTCTACCACGATCTCAAACAACAAAAGTTCCCGAAGTGGCCTCCTCCCCACTGTGCCCCATAACTAAGACGGTAGCCTCCACATGAGTCGCCGCTCCAACAAGAGCACAATAACTCCTTTGCCAAGACCTGGCAATCCTTTGCCGGATATCATCTCATAACCTACTCTCAAACTCTGAACAACAAAGCTCCTCAGTTTCCACCAACTCAAGAGCAAGCCTTGATAGGTTAGTAAACCACACCTCAAACTGTGCCAAAGGTGTAGTACCTTGGTGCAATTTTACAAATTGTTTCCTCATTTCTTCCCCATGCGGAAGGAGGAAAATCGTCACTCCCTTGCTTACATATCCTAATCAAGAACAAACAACGATAAATTTAGCACACATCAAGTAGTGCTCCCAACAAAATCTCATACACTCTATGGCACTAATATCAAAAAAAAAATTATTCCACATAAGCACGTAGCCACATAATCACACACAAATTATATTCTTAAGATAGAATTTGTTCTATGAAACCCCGAGAATTCTTATTAGTACGAGCATTGATTAAGTGCCCTTCTAATAAAATCTCCAAGTGTTTAATAGACACAAAGAACATCTTAAGAATCCAATTCCATACCACTTAGTCACATAAGCATTTGTCATTTAGCATACCAACCATACAACATCTCTATCAAATGAGAGAAACCCATTGTGGTAAGAACCACTTCTTATGTATCCAAAATATTCAAACTCGGTACGCTCTGATACCAAGTTGTAATGCCCCAAAATAAATAGACATTTAAAATCCATAATAATAACTCGTAAGACATGTAAAAGCCACCATTCTACATAGGCATATGATATCATAACATCAGAGTCCCTTAAATCCTTCCAAGAGTCAATAACATGCTCGACATATACATTTATACAACAACATTAACCTTAGCACATGATCAAAAGAATAATACTTGAACTATTGCAAGAGAATGCCTTAGAGGCTACAAATTTCCAAGGCTTAGCCCAGTTACATCAAAAGAGTTACAACTAAATACAAAGAAGCCCTTGGCTTTAAGATAAAATAAAACAACAACCCAATGAGCCTCAAGCTCCATGATCCTCTCAAGCCATTGTCTTAGATGAGGCACGCCAATACACCTGAAAATGATTTTTCGCGTAGGGTGAGCATAAAGCTCAGTAGACATAATCTTAATGATATGTATGATGTTTAACAATGCCATAAGGTGAATGCATATGAAATGTCATGATAAAACATGCATTTTATCATTTGAAACAATGCTATGCAAGAGTTCTAACAATCACGTCTCCAAAACTTTCCTTTTAAAAACAGTACGATGGTAAATACAATAGGTAAATCTCTAGGGTTAGCGTTCAAAGAAATAGTAAGCTAGATAAGCTAACTATGCCATTTTATCGGGACTTTCCGGATGGAATTGGCACCTACTATAGGGGTTTCTGGTCTTACACCAACGACATACGAGCCAACTTAATTACCACACCCCCTAACAACTTTACCATTTTATTTACCCTTTCTAAAGACACAGTACATGTGTTGCCAAACAAAACATTTCAAAACATAAATCTCCGGTTTACAAATCCATGATATGCACAATATGATGTATGATTTATAAGCAATTCCATTTCCTAATCCATATGCAATTTCTAACGCACGACAATGTTATCCTCCACCGATAGCTAAAACAGTTATTTCTAATGCAGTTATTAAAAAATTACAAGAACAACAACAAGAACAACAACAACAACAACAACAACAACAACAACAACAATAATAATAATAATAATAATATCCAAAATGATATCAAAGTCATAATCCCAATGATTTATACAAAATCTTCATGATTCTTGAAAACAACATTCATACGCCTTACGAGTTTTGTGAATCCCAACAGAAAATATTCAATTTCCAAACCGTTCATATAGTTTTCCAACAAATCTATTATTTCAAAAGAAGTAACCAATACTCGATAATTTTCAATAGTTCAAAACATTTTGCAACCAAACCTCCTTTCATCAAATTCCCATAACATTTACAATTAATTCATTTTCCAATAAAGCATCTAACACCCTAGGTTTTGATAAACTTTTGGGGATTTCTTTCCAAAACATAATTTTTGTCTAAAACCTCCTTACACAACAACTACTAGCTTACCAATTTCAACCACAATCGAAAACAAGAGTTTTCCCCAATTTGTGTATTAATAAATATATAACCCAAAACTTAACGTTTCAAAAATGCATAACTAGCAAACACAGCATATAACAAAGATAAATAACACACATCAAGAAGAAAAACCCTACCTCAAAGCAAGAAGAGGAGAGAGCACAAATCCCCAAAATCTGACGATGATGACGAAAACACAAACTTTTCAGAGCAAAACGTAGCCCTCAACACTCTCTACCTTAAAGTCTTAAGTACTAGGAGTGAGAAATGGATAAAAGTAGATGAAAACCAAGGTTTCATGGTTAAGGAACTCGGAAATGACGGAACAACAGAGAGAGAGAAGAAGATGATGATGAACTCAAAAAGATATTTTCTACTTTTAACGAGTATTTATAGAACAGGTTCTTTGCGGGTGCGAACTCAAGACCACGGGTGCGACAAGCACAGTTGCAGCGCGACCAACCCTTTCGTGAGCGCAACCTACATATCGCGTCCCACCTCTTGGGCCTTGCACTTTCCTCCCATACACAAGCCTAAAGACATATTTTGTTCGCGACCCATTGCGAGCGCGACCTTCCAATCCAGGCAACCTGCTCACAGGTTTCAGGGTTCTATGCTAAGGTTCCCGGCAACCGGAAGAGACCTAACACAAAGAAAACAACTCACAACAGTTGTTATCCCAAAGCAAATAAACAGGAAATGTCAGATCTAAACTCGGACCGTCACAATTCAAGTTGCCTCCTAGCGCACCCTGTCGTAAGCTACCCCCTGGCGTATTCTTTCATCTATTGTCATCACTCATTCTTCTTCTACACCAGACCAGCATAACCATAAACTATCTTTTGGTATTAGCCCCGGTTACTCCTACAATGATCTGGCATGATCATAAACTGTCTTCCAACATCACATTATTATTATTATTATTATTATTATTATTATTATTATTATTATTATTATTATTATCATCATTTATTTATTTATTTTCTCTAGTTCTTTTTCCAAACTCTAATTGATCGCTTTGCAACCACCTTGAGTTTGAGGGGGACTATTAGTGAATATTGTATATATATATATATTAGATACTAGAATTAGATTTACCATATTAGGATATTTCCATAACTTTCTTGTTGCCTACTCTTACTTTGCCTATATATAGGTTTCTTCATTGTATTATAAGATACATAATATTGAATATACATATAATATAATATTTTTTAACTCTCCCTCTTAGATATTGTAACAAATATATGATCGCAAATCTTTAAAGAAGCTATTGGAAAAAAAAATAATGAAAAGTTTAAATAGATCATCTAACCATATTTGAACTCAAATCCTGTAAATTTAAAATGATTCAACACTCAAACGATGTAAATCTAAGATTTTCAGTCCAAATGTGTTCTTTTATAATATTTCAACAGCTAAAAGCTCAAAGAAAGGAAGAAACAAATTATCTTTTATAATCAGATTTGTCAAAAACCGAATTTAACGTTACACAATAATAACGGACAACACATGCGATTTTCATTCATATCCAAAAATAAATAAATAATTTTTTTTTAAAAATATTAGTCGAAATGGGAGGTAAAAATCACAGATAGCTTTGCATAAAGTAGTGGTCATTTTTTAACACACTGCACGTTTTCATTCTTTCATCCTACTGTACGACATGATATTTTTAATTTGTAAGATGTCATATTCTAAAATAGAAAGAGAGTTTTTTTATTTTTTTTTAATTACATTTGTTGAGTTTTTATTTTTCTAATTTTGTTGTGTTTAATGAATTTTTTTCCATATTTTCATTAAATTTTTTATTTTTATTTTTATTTTTCAAATACACATGATCTAAATGTACTTACAAAATAAAATATTTGTAAGCAAATTTAGAAAGAATTCAATAAATAAATAAAAAATAGTAAATTTGTTTTGTATTTTTTTTTTATTTTGTATTCAATGAATTTTTAAAATTTTTTTTTTTCTTTGACAAATTTTATATTTTTTAAGTATATTCAGATTAAATAGATTAAAAAACAAAAAAGAAAAAATTGATTAAAACATTAAAAAAATTTCATTTAAAACATAAAAATACCAATTGAAAACTCTAAAATTGTTTTTGAAAACCCACCAAACAAACAGATAATGTTATTTGGGAATCCCAACACAGCGAAGACTATTGGCGGTTGAATGGGGATAAGGGGGTGCTGCTGTGCCTTAAGGCACAGCAGTAACTGCTGTCCCCTTGTGGGAGTTTTGTTCGAGTGTTTTTCGTTAATCTGAACCGTTCATATTATAGAATTCATCCAAAATATTATTCCTGTAAAAAATCAAGATCATCGGATATTCATAACCCGTGATTAGGTCCTAATTATTTTTAAAAATTTATGAAAGTTATGTTTTTTTTTTTGATCGGAGGAAATTTCCATTAAGGGTAGCCAAACGGCACTTACAAGACCAACCAGCCAGAGCAAACCCAATCAAAGTGAAAACTATGAAATTTTTTCAGACGCACAACAGTGCTTGAACTCATACTACGAAGCAGAGCCAGATAAATCTGGCGTTAGAGGTGTCTGGAAAAAATCATAGATAACAACACAAATAGTGCTCCAACAGAACCACACAAACCCAAACCCAAAACCAACACAAACCAACAGAAATAGGAAAAAGAAAACAAACAAAACAAAAACACCCACACCCAATCAAAACCATCAGCGGCTTCGGCAACAAATGTGTTTTGGTTATAGGGCTATAGATATTCAATCAAATTGATTTTTGGTATGAATGATCTACTCGACGAACCCTAACGGTTCAGATTATCAAAAAACACTCGGGAAGAACTCCCACAAAGGGACAACAGTTACTGCTGTGCCTTAAGGCACAGCAGTATCCCCTTCTCCGTTGAATGGTCGGTTAAACATTGGAGAAGGATGGATTGATCTGTCAGAAGCATTGTGTCAAACTACAACGCATGTGAGTCTTAGAAACTCAATTTTTTAGTTTTTAAGAGTGAAAATTTCATTAGAAAAGATATTTAGTTTTAAAGACCAATTTTTATTATCGCGAGATTAGTCGTTAAAAGATTATTTTAAAAAGTTAAAAATGAGATTTTTATTGACAAAATTTTAAAATGTCACTAATAAATACATTTTTAGGGATAAACTAATTTGGCCTCAAAATGATTTATTTTTTTAAACAAAAAATTTTATCCCAGAAAGATAATAATCCCTCGCTAATGTCCAATTTTCGTTGCTAAAAATATAATAACAATACTTTTCGAAACAAAAATATTTGATCCTTGAAAAATAATTTATTGTCTCTAAATTTTAGTCTCTAAAACCTTAATTTTTTTGTAGCGTTAGGCCATTCATGTCAGGACATTTATTTTGTTAGAAATGTTTTGGAGTTCTAATTTGTAAGCTCTAATAGCTCTAATATGTATGTGAGATCCATTTGATATGATTTTTTTTTTTTTCACCTCACTAAAGCTCAATTAGAGTTCTAATTCTAAATGAATGTATAATTTTTGTATTTTGTTACCTTTAAAAAATATATAAAAATAATAAATTTTACTATTTTAACTAATAAAATTAAACTTAAACTTATATTTTACTAATATAATAAAATAGAATGATTTTTAAAAATATCCTGAAGATATAAATCATTAGAACGATATGGATCATTTCGACTAAAGATTGATTAGTTGAAATTGCGTGATGAGAAATAAATTTTTTGTCTAAATAATTATTAATTTTTATTTTACAATCTCAAGTTAGGAAAAGAAGAAAAAAGTGAGTCATATACTGTAATTTAATATTGTAATATTGTGCATACTTTAATTCAAAATAGTTTAAATTTTAATAAAATAAAATTTAAAAATTTTAATTAATTAATTTTTCTGTAAGTTGGTTGGGCAATTGACCTAGCCGATTAAGCTTAACCATTTCCGATTTAATTGATTCGCTTGTTTAATCATGATTTTAGTAGTTTTATCAAAATATAATGGTCAGATTTGTATGATTCGAAATAAACTAAACATTGACCTAATTAAAGATTGAGCAGTTGAGATTGTTTGATTAGAAATAAATTTTCCGCCCAAACAATTGTTAACTTTTATTTTACAATCTCATATCGAGAATATAAGGGAAAAAAAAAAATTTGTTTCACTTATATAAAATAAATTTTATATTTTTATTTAATATTACAGTATTATGCATACTTCAGTTTAAAACATTTTAAATTTTAAAATAAAATTAAAAATGTTTAATTAATTAGTTTTTTTGTAAGTTGATTAGCCTTTTGACTTACACGATTAGGCTGAATCGTTCTGGATTTGACAAATTTGTTGGTTTAACTGCGATTTTAGTGATTTTTTCAAAATATATTGGTTAGATTTGTTTGATTCGAAATAAAATAGAGACTGGCCTGATTAAAAATTAAACAGCGAAGATTGGTTGATTAGAAATAAACTTTCCATCCAAACAATTTTTAACTTTTATTTTATACAATCACACACCAAATAAAATAAAAAAATGAGTTGTTTCACTTATATAAAGTGAATATTACGCTCCCGTTTAATATTATAATGTTGTGCATACTTCAGTTCAAGACAATTTAAATTTTAAAATAAAATTTAAAATTTTAGTAATTATTTTTTGTATAAATTGATTGGTCTTTTAACCTAGTTGATTAGGTTAAACCGTTTTTTATTTGACTAATTCACTGGTTTAATCGCGATTTTAACGGTTTTATCAAAATATATTAGTTATGTTTGTTTAATTCGAAATAAACAAAAAATTGCCGTAATTAAAGATTGAACGACTGAGATTCCTTGATTCGAAATAAATTTCTCAACTTTATTTTACACAATCTCACATCACACCAAAAAAAAAAAAAAAATAGTTGAATTGTTTGATGTATATAAAGTGAATTTTATGTTCTCATTTAATATTATAATATTGTGCATAATTCAGTTCAAGACAGTTTAAATTTTAAAATAAAAATTAAAAATTTTAATTAAGTAATTTTTATATAAATTGATTATTTTTTGAACTAATTGATTAAACTGAACCGCTTTAGATTTGACGAATTCCTTGGATTAACTTCAATTATCAAAATATATATTGTTTTATTTCTAAAATATATGTTTAAGTTTTGTTAAGAGTGCCTTTAGACACAAGTTATTCCTAATTTATTTATACTCCCCTTCTATCTTAAAATATTAATTTCTTATTTTATTTTTTATTATCTCAAAATATTAGTCTATTTTCAAAAATTACGAATTAAAATAATATAAATTTCTTATTTTGTCATTCTTTTAAATTTATTAACAATATAAAAATTATAATTATGATAATTGATATTTCTCAAAAAATATACTATTAAAGGTTAATTTTAAAAAATAATATTTTTAAAGTACAATAATTATACTATCGAAAAAAAGTTAAATTCTTAAAAAAAAAAAATTATTATTATTTTAAGACAGAGAGTATATGTTTTATGAGAAAAAATATAATTTAGCCTGAATTGATGGGTCGCAAGTTTAGAAACACTGTACCTTTAGGTTGGTACTAGGTATTAGCATATGATTGTGACAAATCCTCTCACATGAAAAGATAGATACTAATAAATTATTAAAATGATAGATGAAAGGGTAAATTACAATAATTTTTATTTAATATAATTTTTTTTTTTCATATTTGAAAATTTTTTTTTTTTTTTGAGATTTTTAATCTCATTATAAATTGCCCTTTTGATTACTTGTATCATGTTTTAAAATTTTTAAAATGATCCTCTTGTCCATTTTATGATTTTTTTGTATAAATTTTTATATATGAATATAATTTTTTATTTTTATTTCTACCATTATATCTAGATTAAATCAATTTAATTTAGATATATTTAAAAAATATATAATTTATTCAAAATTTTTTTTAAAAAATCCATTGAATACAACAAAATAAGAAAATGTATTGAATTTTTTTATATTTTTGTATTTTTTTTATATTTGGTGAATTTAAATAAAAAAAAATCACAAAATATATATTTCTTAAGTATATCTACATTAGGTGTATCCCAAAAAAAAAAAAAAAAAAAAAAAAGATTACTTAAAATATTTAAAAAATGAAAAAAAAAAAAGTTCAATTTTTTGTGTGAGTTAAATTAAAGAAGATGATTGTCATTTCCCTTGAAATGACATAAACAAAATATGTGTATTATTTTATTATTTTATATATATAAAGGTTAAAGAATAAATATGTAATTTTAATCTAATAGGAAAGTAAGTATAATTTTTCAAATATTAAAGCATCTGTATTGAACAGAAATTTGTAATCTAGCCTAGATGAAATGAATGGCTCCTCTTATTTCACGCAGAGCTGTCACAGATTCACACGTAATAAATACTGATTCAAGAAAAATTAAAGTAATTTAATTAAATCAACACTCAATCAAGATACCATTAGCTTAGAGCATCCATTAAGCAGCTTTAATATCCACATTGTTAGTGGATTAAGACCTCAATACTAACTTACCTTGGCTCAGAATAACATGCGTGCAAGTTAGCATATATATACATTATTCTAAAAACGCATCATCTACCATTATTATTACCAGACAAACCTTAAATCATAAACAACAATGCCACGAGATTGCCGAAAGTGGCCTCTTTATAATTAACAAACCAAAAGTCTTTGTAAAAAATAAAAATAAAAATAAAAACATAAAATGAAAACACAATTAAAGAAGTCCTAATGAATTTAGAATTTGTAGACCTTAATTAATATTATACACCTTATACACCTTACCATGCAGTCACTGATCAAGTTTTTCCATGAATTTGCAAGGGGGTTTGGGGGTTATGCTTGTGGTGAATTATTTTTAATACTAAGGCTTTATTTGATTAACATAATTAATAAAGAAAGGATGATAATTCCATGAATTAGTGTAGGATTAGTTATCCAATTAAATTTACATAATAAACATTTAGGTAGCGTTTGGTAACGTTTTCGTTTTTGGTTTATGTTTAAAAAAAATTTATAAACTGATTTTTGTTTATTTTAAAAAAATATATAAACTACAAACGCATTTAGTTTGAATAAAATGTTTGAAAAATTTTGAAAATATAAACTAAAAAAATATGTTTGTTCAGGTCTAAAATATTTATATTTATTATTCATGACAATGGGATCATACACATTATAATTGGAAAAAAAAAATAATTGAAAAAAAAATTGATTGAAAAATTATCAAACAAGTTTTTATTATTTTTGAGTTTACGTTTTTTTCTCAAATTTATAAATTGAAACAACTATTTATAAACCAAAAAAATTATCAAACAAGTTTTTATGATAATTTTTAAAATTTTGTAAATACAAACTGAAAATTGATAACAAAATGATTACCAAACAGGCCCATTTTATTTTTTTTTCTCTCATACTTAAAATTATAATTCCCAATCCTTTATAAATATTCATGAATTTGTGTTTAATTTATGTATTTTTATAAAATTACTTATATAAATTCTCAAAAAGTTACATAATTTATGATAAGGTGCATACAATAAGTTTGGTAGTGATATTATAATGGTAAGCTTATAAAATTAAACAGAAGAGAAAAGATGATTACTAGAGAAGGTTAGATGGAGAGGATGATGATGAGCTTATCCTCTTTGAACCAATCACAATATATGATGAGCTGATGAGAGGAATAGAGACCGGTGAAGAAATAAAAGTTGTGAGGGGTGTTTGAGTGGGGGGAAAGTGGAGACAAGGGCACACACATTGTACAAGAGGTGGTACCCAAAATATATTTGCTAATCCATTATGTGGAAAAGTTTAAAAGGCTTGATTAATAGACGTAGATGTGGTGACCAGCAGTTGCATGGAATTTTCATGAATGCAGATATACGAGCGACGCGTGTCCTAGTAGAAAGTTACCATAATTTGCATTAGCATTTGCTTTTTCACTATGTTTAGTAATTTATGAGAGAAAATAAAAGAATGATTTGGTAAAAGAAAATGTTGTGATTTGTTTCCTTTTTGTTTGGATAGATAACACAGAAAATAAAAACAAATGATAATGATTTCTATTCTATCTTGTTTGATTAAGCTATATGAAATAAATGAAATGACATAATGTATATTACTAAATTAACTTTTTATAAGTGTTAGTCTTTTTATTTATTTTATATCTAAGATGTTAGTTTTGATATTATAATAAAATAATATTTAGTTGGTTTTATTTCTCTCCCCTTTAGAGAGATTGAAAATAGGAGTGATGAAAGAAATATGTTTCTTTCCATTTTTTCTCATTTCTCTCATATTTAGTAATCCAAATAAGTGATTTCTCTGCATTTCATTTATTTTCTCTTTGAATCACTGAAATCAAACGAAGTGTTTATCTATGTTTAACCAAATAATCATCTCCCAGTAGTCACTCAAATACTATTAGGCTTGGTAGGTCTATTTTGGTACCATTTTCGATAATCCGAATCATTTACTTTTTTATGACTCATTGAGTAGAATATTTATACAGAAAAGTAAGATAATCGGATATCGGTATTTATATGCTTTAATCAGATTTGTGTTACAAAAAATAGATGGTTATTGTTGAAATTATATTTGTTGTTCAAGTTTTTAAAACAAATATGATTGAAACATATAGCTTCTGATATCTAATCATCTTGATTTTTTATATGAATATGTTACTCAATGAGTCCTATAAAATAAACAGTTCAAATCACTAAAATCGGTCTCAAAATAGGCTTAGCAAATCCAAATTCTCTCTCAAATTGAGATGAGAAAGTCCAATCCTACTTTAACTTATTTTGACTTCAAAATTGTTATTTAAATCTCCTAATTAGAGAAAATCCATACAAATATCACATTTTTGGAAGAGATAAGATGATGTAATTTTTTAATTAAGAGTTAAATATAAGGCATTCGGGCAATAAATCCAATTTTGAATTTTCTTTGTTCAATAGTCCAGGCACTGAATTACTTTATCCATAAGGATAACCTCCTGTAAAATGACCAAACTAGCCATGTATATATATTGTTTCCAAACCAAACCCTAAACAAACTAGCGCATCTCTCTCTATCTCCCTCTCTCTCTCTCTTAGTAACTCCTCTCACATCCTTCTTTCACCACCGCTCCATCGCCGTCTCTGTTACGTCATTGATTTAGACATTGCAGATATCTAATTTTCTCTCTCTCTCTCTCTCTCTCTTTCTCTCTCTCTCTATCTTCTATTACTCCGGTAGCTTTGGCAACGTCAGTAACCACAACTCCTCGACAACAAGAGTTGAGCTTAGATCTGAAAGATCTGGTTGTGGCAGTTGGAGATAGGGTTGCGTTTCATGGCCTTCTTTCACTCTGCCGTTATCTTCTTGTTGGGATCAGTTAGCATCGCCACTAATGATGGTAGGATCGAAGAAGAAAGGGGATCTAGTGGGAGATATCATAGATCTGACTCCTTTGCTGCCTCTTCTTACCATTGTGCCCTCTCATCTTCAATTCCTTCTTTTCCTCTGGTGACGCTGCTTCGCCGCTCATTAAAAACTCGTAGTCACAAGGCATCGTTCTATCGTCACCGTCTTGGAAGAAGCACAAGAGAATCAGTATAGTGTTAGGCTTTCTTCTGCTCCACCACCACCACTATGACTGCCACAACTACTACTGTGGTCACTGCCACCTCTGTCATAGCCCTCTCTCTTCTTATTTTCTCTTTTTCTATGTATATATATTTCATGGAGATGATTTGTGTTTTGATTTTCCAAATCTGTATATATATATATATATATTATAGAAATGATTTGGGTTTTGATTTTCCAAATCTAGATTACAGATTGGCCGTCTATCCATCATCGCCGCCGTCAATGATGAAATTTGGGGGTTTCAAGCAAGATCTGAAAGCTCTGAGCACTTATATGAAAGATTTGAACCAAATCGACATCAATTAAACTCAAAGATCAAAGTCGAAACAGATTGAGGTTCGGAGATCATTACCACTTTTTAGAGTTAATGATGTGTAAGACAAATAATTGGCTAATGATTAAAGAAGATAGAAAAGGGAGAGTTCATTTAGATATTTTTATTGATTATCACATTATTAAATTTGAAAAGTAAGTTTAACTTTTGAGTTAGGACAACAATGCCCTTTTCTCAGATGTGTTATGAGATATTAATAGAAAATTTCGTAAGTAAATATTCTAAAATTCCTCCACCTTATTCAAAAGTTTTGTTTAGGTTACGTTTAATTGGCAAAAGCCTTCAATGAGTGATGTATAGACAGTTTCTTAAGAATGGTAGACTTGATGCACATAGGGTGTGTTTGATTGGGGGGATAAGGGGGGGACTATCCACTATTTGGACTCCATGTCCGGCCTCCCTCCTTATCCGTCGTTTGATTTTTTTTTTAGTCCACCGGACTCCATGTTCGGCTGAACTCCATGTCCCCTATATGGGGGACTATCCTGTCTTGGGGGGTGTGGGATTGTTTTGGGGGGACTAATCACTATTGGGATTAGATGCGAAAATGACAATTTTGACCATATACTATTTAATTATGTATTATATTTAATAAAATTCAATAAAATTTAAATGTCTCAATTTAAAAATAAAATAATTTTATTTAACTTTTTATTAATGTTTTATTTATTTAATTTTTAAAAATAATTTTTTATAGATATTTTATTGATGTTTTATTTTAAAATTTTGTTTATAATTTATTTAATTTCATTATTTAAATTGTAATAGGTGTTTTATTTAAAATTTTAATTAAAAAAATAATATAAATTTTTTATACAGGTTATACAGTATTTTATTAAATCAAATTTAGTGGTTATTTATTTATTTAATTGTGTAAAAAAATAAATTTATGTAAAAAAAATAAATTTAATTTATATTATTAAATTAATGATATTTTTTTGTATGTAAAAAAACAAACACAGTAACGTTTTGTATGTAAAAAAAATAATGATTTGTTATACAGTAATGATTTAAAACAAATTTTATTGATATTTTATTTATTTATTTTAAAAAAACAAATTTACTTAATTAAAAATAATTAAAATATTAAAGATATGTTTAATATTGCTATTCCTTAGTAAACAATTGAAAAAGGGCAAAATAGTCTTTTGTTCATTTATCATATCCAGTCCGTCCAACCAAACGTTGGATTCACTAAAAATAATCATTTCCAGACATTTAATCCCATGAAAAAATAAACACAGGATACATATCCTATCCGACCAAATAGTCCGGGAGATTCACAGTCCCAGGAATCAAGTCCGATGGATTCTAATCTCCCCTTATCCAGTCCGCTCAAACAAACACACCAATCATTTTCTATCAAATTTTGATGGAAGCTACCATAATTTAGTACTTTAACTATACATTATTCTCAGTAAAATCTTTTAATTTTTTTTTTGGTTGAGTTATTAATGTCATCTCTTATGTGGTTCGTATAATATAGAAATAATATGTTATTTAAATTTATGAATTTTATATTTTTACTATTGAATCTTGTTTTAATTTTTAAAACTCTATTACATGATATATGGCTTAACAAAAAGATATACAAAAGGGGCTGTGCTACATCTCCTTATTTTTGGCCCCCTAATCCTCCTAAATTTCAAATCAAGGCAAAAAAAGATGAAAAAAAATGTCTAAAACGACGTCATTTTAGGTATTAGGAGAATTAGGGGGGCTTTTTTAAGGGGACAAATCATTTTCCATACAAAAAATTTATTTATCTATGCGGTGTTTTGGAAAGATGGTTATAATCAACTTTTCTGTGAAAAAAGAGGAGATAAAAAATCTAAAAAAAAATCAAATTTTTATCAAGTTCCCAAAAGAGCCGTATATAAAATGTCACGTACGGAAGTACTGTTCGCATGGTATTACTCTCATCATAGAATCACTACTTTGGGTCTCAACAAGATCAAAAAATAAAATAAATAAAACAAAAAAGGGGTTAAAATATAAATACGCATTTTAACATTTATTTAAAATATGAATTATTTTTTAGAATTTGAAATATTATAAATATATCTTATTAGAATTTTTTATTTAATAGAATTAACAGAAAAAATAAAATTCTTAACTATTTTCTTATATAACAATAAAATTATATAAATTATTAATTAAAATATATTTATGATATCATTAAAAATCTTCAATTGACTCGATAATTTATAAATAAAATGCATGATTTACTATACAATTAATTTACTATACAATTATAAATTTTCAAGGTGAAATATAATTTTTAAAATTATAATAATAATTTATATTTTAAATGAATCTTAAGAAATATATTTATAATTTAGTTAAAAATAAAAATAATTAAATACGAGGCCAAGAATGAGTATACGTGTGTGTTTGGGAGGTAAGAAAAAGATGGACGTGGGCCCATATAAACTTGATTTGACGGGCTGTGCAATTGGATGGTACGGTAGTGCACAAGCCACCCACGCTCGCTTGGAACGTGGGTCCCACTGTTTTTTTAAAAAAACAAATTTAATTAAAGAATTCTTCTTATTAGTGCTTATGGTTACGCAAGGCATTTTCTTCTTCGGTAGAGTTTGTTTATTGGATAATTTTTTTTATTATTTATTTTTATCTTTAGTAAAATTTTTGCTTTTTATTTTTGGTTTGTTGAGTAAAAGAATGAAAAATTTAAATAAGATTAATGCTGTGTTTGGTTGGAGGATTTGAGGAGGGATTTGGAAAGGGAAAGGGAAAAGATGTGTGAAACTATGTGAAATATAAGTATGTTTTATTCGCATTTTACCTACCTTTTCAATTTTCCTTTCCAAATCCCTCCTCAAATTCCCCAACCAAACACAGCATAAAAATAACTAAAAAAGTAATTTACTTTGTTTGTTTCCAGTTCTCTGAATTCACTTTTCAGAAAATTTTATTTTTTTTGTTTTTACTAAATTTTTAAAAATATTTTAAGCAATATTTTCATTTTTATTTTCAGATATATCTAACATAAATACACTTAGAAAGTATAATATATGTGAAATTTTTTAAAAAAATTCACTAAATACCAAAAATATAAAAAAAAAAAATTTACTAAAATTGTACATTTTTTTGTATTTATTAATTTTTTAAAATATTTTTCATAAATAATTTGTTATTTAGATACATCTAAGTAAGTTACATCTAAAAAAGTAAAAAAATTGCTTAAAATTTTAAAAATATTCACTAAAAATAAAAAATAAAAAAACACAAAAAATAAAAAGCTCAATTTCCAGAAAGTTAAAACCAAACACAATGAATAGACTTTTTTGCCTTATTTTAGCTTTTCCATTTTAAAATTTTTTTTTTTTAAATTCATTTACACAAGATGAATTACAAAAGTAAAAATTTTTGACATGATCTTGAAAAATATTCACTAAAAAAAGTGACAACTTATTTAGCCAAAAAAAATCTAATGATACAATCACAATTTTATGATAATGTTACCTATTTTTAGAATTATGTTACATATTTTGTAATAATGTTATCTTGTTTTTAATGTTTGATTAATTTGATTTTTTTATAATTATATTCTACTCGATATTATTAAAAAAAATGAATAATTAAAATAATTTTGAAAACAAGCCCCATAAGACACAGCAATCACTGTTTTGCATTTCGCACAGTAATAACCCCAACTCTACAAGCCTAATACTAACAATATCAATACAAAAGAGTATAATAATAAAGAATAAAAAGAAAATTAATTATTGCTGAAAAAAAATAAGAAACTTCATAAGGGTATTGAAAATTATCGATTATTATGTTCAACAATGATTAATTATTCAACTTTTTAGCTAAGAGTGTACAAAAATGACCAACTAAACCATCTAATTGCATTAAAAAAAAGTTTAATTATATACTATAATAATAGTATGCTAGGTATCTAGACAAAGAAAAATGTTATATATAAAAAAATTCTTTCTTGATTTATTTTTTTCACTTAATAGGTGTCATGTGTATTTATTAATTTGATTCTACTAACTTTTTGATGCAAATCAAATTTTAGAAAATAAATATTTTTATTTTATTGTTTTAAAATTAATATTTGATTAGGATTATTCTAATTTGGTATATAATAGTATAAAATTATTTAGTTTCATAATTTGATATGATGTAATTTTCCTATTTTATTAGTTTTTTTGTTCTCTAGGAATTAGGTTTGATGATTGTAAATTTGTAAGCCTTAGGGCAAAACAATTTTGATCATTAATACAATTTGAGTTTATACTCTTACCTTGAATATTCTCTTGATAATCAACTATTGTTGAACCTTTGTTAACGGTCTATTCTTCATGAAACAATGGGCCTTGAGAAGGATCTTGTTTATGATAATTATTATTGAACCAACAGATTCTAACATCGTTGCTATTTTTGTATTTCCCACTACATCAATTTGTGTTTAAGAAAATATAGTGACAAATTTGAAGACACTTGAATTTGAGGTACAAATTTGAACTTTGTTTGAGTCACACCCAATATGAATTTAATCCACCAATTGCAAAAGCAGAATATTTTTTTTAAGGTTAATTATAAATATACCTTTTAAAATTTGTTTAAAATATGAATTACCTTTTGTAATTTTAAAAATTACATTCCGTCACTTCAAATTTTGAATTGCATAGCGAATGATCCCTTTTTTTTAAAAAAATTTAAGTCAATTAACAATTTTTAATAATGTCATAAATATATTTTAATTAACAATTAATGTAATTTTATTGTTGAATAGGAGAGTAGTTAAAAATTTTATTTTTTCTTTTAATTTTATTATATAAAAAACTATGATAAAAGCGTATTTATAATTTTTAAAATTATAAGGGACAATTCATATTTTAAGTAAATTTTAAAATGCGCATTTATAATTTATCCTTTTTTTTAAAATTATTTTTTTGGTGTAGTGGTGATGCATGGAGGAAAAAAGTTAGGGATAGCCATGGGTGACATGCCCCTTGAACTTTTTGAAATTATCAATTAACCACATATATTATGAATAATTTTGTATTATATACAGAATAATCTCTAAATTTTAGAAAATTCTACTATTAGCTCGCCATATTGCATAAGTTATAATGTATAATGTAATAGTATATAATCTTATTGACAAATATAAATTTATTGATTCTTCTCATTATTAGTATTTTTCTTAAAGTATATGTTAAAAATTCGCTTATACTAAAAGATTTTTTTTGCTACACTTAGATTTGTTTTGGAAAGTTGGTTTTTAGTCACTTTTTTAGGTTTGTAGCAAAAGTTAAAAGTTAGCTTTTTAAAAAAAAATTTCATTTGGGAAGGTGGTTTTTAGCCAAGGGTGAAATTACAATTTTACTCCTCATGAGTCAAAATATACTACATGGGTAAAATTGTAATATTTTAAACTAATAGTGGTAGTTTAGTCATTTGATTATGATTTGACATCATAAATAAATATTAATTAAAAAAATCAAAAGTCACTATTTATCAATTTCCGAAATTATTTATCTAAAAAAGTTAAAAACTTAGTTAAAAGTCAAAAAAAATCACTTTATTCTGGCTCTACCTAAAACAAATTTCTAGTTTCATCCCCAGATGTGCGTTTTTGGATCAGTAATGCTACAATTATTATTATTATTATTATTATTATTTGGTGAGAAAAAATTTGAGAATGCGTCTCTATCATCCCGGGGAGTGTGAACCCAGGAAGTGTGAATCTCATCTAAGATAAATGTAAAGCTGCAAACTTTGCATCATGAAAACTTCGTTGTAAATTACTGTTTGTACCTAAATTAATAGTCCAATTAATGGGTGCCACGTGTGCATGTTGTGGTCAAAGGCATGTGATCGTAACAAAATTCTAGTGGTACATTTTGGGAAGAAAACTACAATCATGATAAGCGTTGATTCTGATTTGAGCAAATCCCATGATGAGGACAAGGCCACGTGCTTCCTTCTCATTCCCTAAATGGATATAAGCAAATATATATTTGTGTATTAATATTAATATATCAGATATATGCAGATATTGGTAAGGTTTAAACGGTTCAAGTAGGTGAACAGGTGGCACAGATCCAATGGGTGCCACATCTTTGCCCGAAGTAATCTAATGGTTCCATTTCAAAAATTTGTAATGGCCCTTACAAAAGGGGCGTGTGTTGCCTAGTCCAAACAAGTGGCTTTCATCCAAGACCACCACCCACAATCTAACGGCTCATATTTTTCAGGAGGATCTGATCAACCATTTCATAAGAAACAAACAATTATTTTCATAAAAGGAGGAGGCTATTGGGACAGATGTCATTGCATAGGCAATCTAGCACTCCACTTTCAAGAGATCATGAGGGATTTTTAAGAGGTTGTTGCTTATTTCCAAAAGGTAGTCACGATTTTCAGGAGGCTCCAGCATCTATATATACAAGAATTGAAGATGGTGCAAACCCCAATCAATTCAATATTCAACACAACTTATTACATAGTTCAATGCTATTTATCCTACATTTAGCCTTAATTCAACTTAGGAGTAGACTTGAAAGGCATATTTGCCATAGATTTAGTTTTAGTTTCTTAATTTCCATAACATCGAGATCAAATTAGTTATTTTTTGGCCTCCATACGCATTGTTTTAGAACTTAAATTGTGTTTCAATTCCATTTTGTAACTCAATTTCATATTTTCAAACTTGTTTTTATGATTTTGTAATTTTCAATTCGTTGAATTTATAAAAGTATGTGTTTTGATGTTCATTTCTCTTTATTTACCTCTTGTTTTGACATTAAAAACTCCATAAAGATTTTAAGTCCTCTTAATGGAGGCAAAACAAGAGTCAAGAGTGTTTTTTTTTTTTTTTTTTTTTTTTTTAATTCCTTTGAGCCTCACACAACCTCCTGCTTTAGAAGTTAGATTTTCCAAGTACATTTTCACAACTTAGGCACTGTTGCCTTGGCACACCCGCAAATTACGCAAAATCTCCTGGTTTTAGTCAGAACTTGTGTTTTAGTCAAAAAGTATAGTTTTGTATTTTTTGCTCGAACATCTTTTGGCAAGCCTAGTGGGACACATAGGAGTTACTAAAGGAAAAATGTTAGGCAGAGGTTGTAGAGGAAAAGGTGCTGCAAGGACTTATCAACCTGTTGAGGCATCACTATTCAATTCCTCCTCAACTACTTATCATGCTTCCGCAACAAACGCCTCATTTATAGCACAACATGCTTTTTCTCAAGAGTTGCATAGTGTTTTGGAGGAGATTAGAGAATTCCTTATTAGAGGGAACCGTGAAGTTTCCCAAGAGATTTCATGGTCTCTCTATGAAGTAAAGGAGTCTCAACTGGAGCTCATAAGGGCCATTAATAAGATGGTAAACATGTTGGAGACAAAATGCAGCCGTCTGCTCACTCGCTGCCTCGCAGTTTGGAACGGTTGGACAGCAACTAGAAGGCAGTGCCCCAAAAGGACCAACGGTTGCTAACCTCCTGCCTCTTGGGAATGGTCAAGGTTCATTGTCCAATATCTCCATTTTAAGAGGGCGAGTGGCAGAAGCCAGGGGGCATGCTATGCAGAAGGTCTCCGATAGAAGGGCAGATTCTCCTATCCAACCATCAAGAGTCTAGAGGAATTTAGCAGAAGAGTTTATTATGACTGCATGGACTCTTAACCAGCTATACAACACTCTTGCAATAGGTCTCAGAGGGCAAAATGCCTTTGTCCAACCCCCTCAAGCTTATCTATATCAACCAGGGCCTTCTATTCAGTAGGAGAATCTTTTAAAATAGGAAGCAGGTTCTGGAATTGATCCAAAAGCAATTTGGCCCAGCCTTCAGGTGCATAGGGAGGCCCGTCTATAGGAAACCTTACCCAAAAGTTTTAGATAGAGTTATAGAGTTCCCAAGGGGACACAAGGTGCCTGAGTTTACTCTATTTTCAGGAGAAGATACACACTCCATAGTGGAGCACATTGCCAAGTTTACCATCTAGTGTGGTAAGACAAGAGGTAATGATTTTCTCAAGTTAAGGTTGTTTGCCAACTCCCTTACTGGCATTACTTTCACTTGGTATATCAATATGCCTCCTTACTCTATCCAGTCTTGGCAACAAATAGAGGAGGTTTTCCACCAACAGTTCTACTGGTCAGAATCAAAAGTCACCATAGTCGACCTATCCAAAATGGGCCAAATGCTAGGAGAGTCAGTTGAAGCCTATATTTCCAGATTTAAAGCAATCCGTTTCAAGTGTAAAGCGGTTTTACTTGAGACGGTGTATGTGAGACTTGCACAAAATAGTCTAGAAATTGATTTAAGGAAGAACTTTGAAGGTATGAAGTTCATGGACTTGTTCGAATTAGTGACAAGAGTAACGAGGTATAAGTTGATCCTCAATGTAGAACGTGGCAGAAAGGTAGCATCCAAAGGCACTTATTATAGGGACCCAAACTACCCGGTGGCAAGTGCTGAAGCATATTACAATCCAGATTTAGCTGTGGCAGAGATAGTTCGGAAGAAGCCTTATGTTTGCAAGGTGTTTGTGAAAGTCGAGCTAACTAAAACTCTTGGAATGGAAAACCGTCCTACAAGATCATATGCCTTTGACATCACCAAGATAGAAGAGATCTTTAATCACCTTATGTCTGACTAGATGTTCAAATTCTCCTTTGGCCATAACATCCCTTCTGTAGCAAAGATCAAGGGTAAAGATTATTGTAAGTACCATAACTCCTAGAATCATTATACTCAAAATTGTATTACTTTTAGAAATGACATTCAGGATAAAATTGATCGAGGGGAGTTCAAATTTCCTAATAAAGAGAAGGGAAACATAGGCATTGACAATAATCCTTTCCCAACAAACTTAAGCACTAATGTGGTTTCCCCAACATTTAGAGGAGCCCTATCATCAACCCCTAAGAGGAAGCTAAGTCTAGGAGCACCCCCAAAACAACATCAAATAAGGCATCTAGAAGATTTCAATGACCAGTCTTACAAAACAAGGAGGCTTATTGCCGATTGACTTACCTTCTTTAAACAACCAATAGAAATCATGAAGGAGGTCCATCAGCCAAGAGTATGTGAGGACTGCTGCCAAGGTTCTGAGAAGGGTAAGGCCATAGTAAAGAGTGTTATCATCAAGTATGAGTCTGAGCCGCAACTAGACAAAGAAGATAGAGTGGCTGTGTTTTAACAACTTCGGCTTTCCTTGGCCGAGGTCCAAGAAGGAGCAGAAAATCTGAAAGTTATAGCCCTTAATAGTAGAATGCCTAGAATGGTGAAACCTTTTATTTCTGTTCCTGGTAGATGGGTTCGTGTGGAGCATCCTAAGTTTCCCCAGCGACTTCATACATTATCCAAATCTCAGAAAAAACAATTTTAACACGAAAGGAAGGTAGAAAGAGAGCCAAAGAGGACAATGAGAAAACTCTTGAAACCAATCCTAATACTCTTCTCCCAGCTAAGAAGAAGATCATAAAAGAATATAAGCTCAAAGGGCAAGAGACTTCTCAAGACGAGTTAGTGCTGCCTCATAAGCATATTGCCATTTTGAAATACCAATCTGGAAAAGAAGGTTGTTGAAAAATTAGTTAAGTCTTTTGGTTCTTTACCGCTCCTTTTTCACATTCTTTTTCCACTTGTAATATGGTATTTGTTCTACCCTAAGCATTCATAGCTAAAGAGGGACAATCCTCTTTTATTCCAAGACACATTGAGGAAAAAGAAAAGACCTCTAAAATTCTACCAACTAATGAGAAGGCGTCAAAAGTCACCCATTCCATTATAATCCTGAAAGATGAAACAGACCCTGAAGAACCTTCTACGGCCTTATGTGGGAGCTTTGAACCATATCAAACTACTCTACATCACAGGTCATCTTGATGGTGTCCTTGTGAATAGGTTGTTAGTGGATAATGGCTCTATGACCAATCTCATCCCTAAGGTCATGTTACATAAGCTTGAAAAAACTGAGAATGATCTTTTACCTTCAAATGCTAGCATAACAGACTTTGCAGGAGGTTTTACTTCCTCCCAAGGGATTCTTGTTGTGAATTTGACTGTTGGACCATGACTATGGAGTTCATTATTGTTGATTCCAATTCCTCCTATAATGTGTTGTTAGGGAGAGATTGGATTCACGTACGTATAGCAGTGCCTTCTACCTTACACTAATTATTGGTCTTTTGGAAAGACGAAGATATAGAAGTGGTTTGGGCAGACAAGAAGCCTTTTGTAGCTTCTGCCAACCTGGCAGATGCAAGAGTTTATGATGATGGTGTTAGCCCCATGAAAGTTACAGGAATATACAAATGCAGCTGTTCCAAAGGCCGTATTACAACAAAAAGAGTCTTTGGAGATGAAAACTAATGATGAAAATAAATTTTGTCATGAAAGACTTACCTTTTAGTGAAGAAAATAATATTTTGTCTCCAAATGTACCATTTTTAGAGAGAAATAAACTTTCGTGACCAATCTACATACATGATAAAAAATTAGATGATGAAATTATTTTTCGTCATTATTTTTATTTTTCTCATCACCAAAATTTTTTCCCGCCATTAAAAAATTTGAGGGGAATTATGCTGCCAAGTTAGTGACAAAACATTTCATCTCCATTAAAAATATTAGTAGTGAGGATAAATATTTTGTCACCAAATATTTCAATATACAAAACTATGTAGTTTTGTGTTTTGGAGAGAAAATCTATTCCTCACCAAATCCATTCTCTTGATCCAAATAATCTACTGCTCTCATTTCACACACACAGCCAGACTATATACCTTCATCAAAGCCCTTCGTCTCTCTCTCTCTCTCTCTCTCTCTCTCTATCGTCCAACTCACAGATGAACACCGTCTAATTCACAGCACCATCCACGAATTCCAGGTCAGTTGTTGTCTCTGTTTCTCTTTCTCTACTCCTCTCTCTATTCAGATCTCTCGTTTCTCATTCTCTACCCTTACTCTATCTTCAGATGCGTTTGGGTCAATATGAGATTAAAGCCATTCCATTCATTGCTTCTAACATTTCTGTAACTTCTCTACTTTGAAGGGTTCCATAAACAACTTGAATGATTTTAATTTGGGAAAAAAAATATGGAAAATATAATGATTAACATGTTCTATATTCTGATTATATTCTGATTATGATATTCATATTTTAACCAATATAATCATTAAATTGAATGGATTGTTGTTGATTCTACACAGAGTAAAGTCTCATGATATTTTGATTGTGTTTGCTAGGTGTTTGATAAAATGTCACAATGGCTAGTTTTTTCTTTATTGTTTTGTTTTGTTTGTTTGTTTGTTTGTTTGTTTGTTTTTTGTTTTTTTTTTTTTTTTTTTGTTCTTTTTTTTGTTGTTGGAGAAACTGGTTCAATCTTAGATCTCTTCCATGGAGTTTGTGGCTTGTGGTAGTAATCTACTTCAACACAAATTTCGGTATGTTAGTGTTGAAACAAAATAAATAAATGAACAATGAAAAGAAGGTGGCATGGGGCCATGAGTTTAAGCTAGTTCTTTGATAAATAATTTATTTTATAAACAGATTTCATTTTTTAACAAGAAATGAGTACAGCTACAAACTGTAACACAGGGTACCTAAAAACCCTTGAGAACAACTTAATATGTTAGGAAGCTCTAAATATAAAACTTCTTCAACCTACAAAGAAGTGGAACTAAAATAAAGGAGTTCCAATGAGAGAGCCATGTTTTGTATTCTTTGCTGTCAATCAAAAAGATAAGTTTCAATGTGTATATTGTTTGTTTATATGAGATACAAAAGTCAAGTGAATTGGATTTCTATTTGTTACTAGGATAAAAACTAGAAGTTCCATGAATTTATATATATATTTATTTGTTAAGAAAATTTGAAAATTAATTGAATTGGGTTTTGGATTCTTTGCTGGGAACATATGTATTATATGTATATATTTATTTAAATCATTTGAATTGGGTTTTGTTTATTTGCTAAAAATAAAAATAAGAAAGTTCAAGTATACAATGAATTTTGAATTTTTTTCTTTTCATTTGTGTTCTCAACAACTTAATGCTTTCTTATTTATTAGTTTTTGTTCAACGTTGAATTGTTTGGAGGTAGTGAATGGCGAGAGGGTGAGATGGAATTGTGTAGGGATCTAGTGTTTTGGTGGTGAACAAAACATACTTTGTAATTGATTCAAATTGTGGGATTTTCTATTTAAATTAATAGATTACACTTTAAATAGAACCTAATATTTTAACCTATTATGCTATTTCAATCAATCACAGAGTGTGTTTTTGTTCACTTACTAGCTCGAATTAATTGTCCGTCAGATGGGTTTGGTAAAATGTTGCTATGCCTAGTCAAATTGACCATTGTTAGGGAACCTAAAATATGATTTTGTCAATATGTTATAAAACAAATATAATGATGGGTCAAGTGGTTAGTGATCAATAAGAGAATTGGTATTTAATTTTGATTCATCTAATATTTTTATTTTTGTTTTGTTTTGTTTGTTTATTTGTTTATTTATTTTTTATGTGGTTGGTCTTGTCGAAATATTGGTACTTACCTTGTGTGCACATTAGTTTGTATAGACATTATCTCCAATCTTTACAATTGAATTAAATTTCACTTTTTGTTGATTTTTTTTTTTTTTTTTTTAAATAATATTAAAGATGTGTAAACATGTGATGATTTTTGTTATTTTTAATGATCTTTTTTTGTTAAAGATGTGTTAAAATTATTAATGACCATTTTTGTTAGTTTTTATTCATTGCTTGCATATAATCTTAGAACTTGTATAAGAATCTTTATTAAAAATATGTAGATATGTTTGGTGAAGCTCTTATTGAATTTTTTTTAAACAGTTCTTAAATACACAAGTCTATATTATATTATATTATTTCTAATCTTTCATTTGTGATCAGACATGGATAAAAGTTGGATTTCCCTAGTGTACGGGAAAGAAATATACCTTATCGTATAATCCTGTTGATCAAGTCTGCGTTCCTCTGTACGACGTCGCTTTATCACCTGAAAACACAAACGTGAGCTAGCCGGCGGGTGGGTGCCGGAAACCTCTCCGATGCCTAAGTCAGAAAGATTATCAGATAAGCAAAAGCTCTGTGTATTCAGAAAGCCAAAATTGCATTACCTCTCCACAGGTGATATTGGTGAGCTTATATAGGTTTCATGTGGCACAATCCTAGTAGGACTCTTACTCCTCCATGTAGAGTCCTCCTAGGATTCAAACTCCTGAGAGATAATGCTTCTCTCAACACCCCCCTCACTGCTTAAACCAAGTGAGATGGTTCTTCTTATGGCCGAACTACTTCAAGACCGAATTTCCCTTGAGACCGCCTGTGTGACTGAGCCAATACATAGCTCGGTTACGCCTTCCCATACTCCTACCTCGGTTCCTCACGCCGAGGTCAAACGAGCTGTAGCATGTCTCGACCGATCTAATGATCACCTCGGCTCTACATAACCTTTCTCCTACCTCGGCATCACATGCAAGGCCGAGCTACCCATGGAAGAATTAAGCCGACCTAACCCACAATCAGGTCCGCGAACAGTGCTCAACATACCTCGGTCCTGATCGATGAGACCGGACTTAAACAATGGCGACCGAACTATACTAATTACTTCGGTGGTAACCCTCTTACTCTGGACTGGTCTACCACTTCTATGGCCCACCTTCTAAGCTTCTTCGTACGGCCCATAGAAAGGCCCATAATCCTGGCTCGGCCCAATTTTGAGTATAAATTACCCTCTCAATTGCCCCTTAATGCCATCTGCAAAGCATGATAGGGATTACCTATATAAAAACCGAGCTAAGGTGCTTGCATATCCAACCGAGCTACAACCACTTAGCTATTTCGGCCGAGCTGTAAACCTTTTAGCTCCTCCAGCTGAGCTAAAAAATCCATTTAGCTTATCCAGCCGAGTTAAACCCAAGCCGAGCTGTGCACGTCCGGTCAAAGATGTTTCTTCAATTTTCAGAAACTGAATCGTTCAGTATTCCAATGACACGTGGCTCGCTCTGGTTGGCCAGCTCTGCTGTCACGCCGTTCCTCGTACTCCGAAATTTTTGAATAGTTCTCGCCTTATGATTCTACCATCAAAACAAAACAACCCTTCTACCTCTAAAATCATCCATAAAACTGCTTCACTGTCCCTTCCTCTCCTGAGTTCTTGCTGTCTCTTTATTTTGCATTCTGAAGAAGCTACGTGTTCTCATTTTGCTGTTGCTGCTTTCATCTCCTGCTCTTCTTCTCCTCCAGGTAAGCATCATAAATCTATTTTTTTTTGCTTAGTTTTGCTTTTGTCCAATCCAGTATAATGTGTTTTTGCAAAACACTTTCTGTGTTGTTTCTGAAAAACTTAGCCATAGAACATATGAATGCACATAAGAACCTGTAGAACACTGATTTTGATCCAAAATCACGAAGCAACCGAACTAGGATACCGTTTACTTTTATACAGATATAGGAAAATTGGAACCGGACTGGCACTTGTGCACATCCCAGTAGTTTTAATAAGTCACCATCTGATTCATACTAGCCGAAATAAAACCACACTAGGAATCTTGGCCCTCGACCGAGCTAAGGCTTCGGGGCTAAGCCAATTTTCTGAGTTCCCAAACCGGACTCAGAAAGCTGCCCCTTGATGCTTAACCGGAGTAACAAAAACCATAGGTAGAACCGAGATAACCAATCATACTGCCGATCCGACATAACAAGCAACTTGTAGAAACCAAGGTAGATCCTGTAGCACCCTATTCAGCCAAAGTAAGGCTTCCTTTCCTTGTTTTGTTTTTATAGCACGGTCGATGATCTGTGCTTAACACATTGTTTTTCCACTTTGCAGACTTAGGTTGCCCAGGCACTTCCTCTGCGCGCTCAACCGAGCTCCCGAGCACAAATTCTCAGCCGAACTAATTTATTTATAAGTTATTCAATAAATGGGGAAGTACAGATTTTTGGTAGAAACCCCAGGCGGCTTAGCCGAATTCAGAAAGGATTACAATATTCCAGCCGATGTAAACCTTACTTTAGCCGAACAAGATGTTGACCCATGGGGCAACAAAGGTTTTGTTTCCTTTACCCTCCAATCAATAATAGAGACCGGACTTAGATTCCCAGTCCAACCCTTAATTTGTGAATTCTTAAGACAAACCAGACTATGCCCCACCCAACTGTCCACCAATACATACCGAATAATAATGGGTATAGCCGCACTGAATCATCAAACCGGTCTCAATCTAGGTTTGGCCGAGATACTTCACCAATACTCCATAGGATCAAAAAACGAAGGCTGGTGTTATTACCTGAGAGTACGCCGTGGCTGAGAGAAAATAATAAAACACACACCGGACAAAGACTTAAACGACGATGATTTCTTTTGGGTTTCTGGGAATTTTGAAGACCTTCAAGCCCATTCTGGTCAAGAATAAACCGAAAAACGGAGAGCCCGGTATACATACTTCGGTTGCATTTCACATTTTTTCTCTTTTCTTTATTTCGGCTTTCCACTCTGGACCGAACTAACACTTATTTTCTCTTTGCAGATAAAGCCCATCTCCTTTCAAACTACGGCTACCCCAACCTCGGTCTTTTGCGCGCCGTACTAAGAGTAAAGGAGAGAAGTTGGGCAAAGCTTCTAAACTTCGAATCGACTTATCGCTACTCCGGTAGCCGAAAAGCAAGGCTGACCGACTTCCTCCTCGAAGACGTACCAGAGCCGGACCCTTCCTTGCCCCAGATCAACCTTGTGCCACTTACTGCCGAACAAGAAATGGCCAAGAAGAACAGGCTGAAGGCCCTTCTAACCAATAACTCCGCCGACGAACCGACCAAAATGAAACACCGAAACCGTGGTAGCCCTACCATCTCAACAGCCCTCCACCTCTCGCCGAAACAAGCGTGCTCGGACTAGCCAAACCGAGCCACGTCTTGCAGACGAGGATGAGACCATTCTGCCACAAGTCTCTCCTCCAAGTCCCCAGCAAAGCCTCCAAAAGGAACCATCCGACCGAACTGCCTCTTCTTCAAAATGGGCTCATGTCCTCTCTTTCAACAACCGAGACATCACTACTACTGATTCGGTGGTTGCGGAGAAGGACCACTTGTTGGCCTACAACCTGGCCAAAAGTGTGTGCCTTCCCAAGGACATGGAGCACCATTACAAACAGCTTAACACAGAACTGAAATCAATCCGGTCTTCTACGAAGTCCATGATCCTGGTAAACAGCTTTCTTCTTTTTATGCAAGATTTTTCCCAACTTTGAGTCCGGCTAACGTTACTTCTCCTTTGCAGGCCATCCAGAAAAACCAAATCACTCACAGAAGGGTCGTGGAACTTCGGTGAAGCACAAGGGAGGCAATGGCGGAAGCTGAAACAATGTCAGCCGAACTAGAGGAGGCAAAGAAGCAGCTGGCCGTGCTTCATGCAGAGAATGGTCGGCTGACCGAGGTTGCCAATTCGGTTGAAGCCGAGAAGAAAAAAGTTGCCAACGAGGCAAAAGATAGATACCTACGTATCTTGGCTTCAATTGAGAAGAAAAAGGATGCCGAGATAAACCAATTGAAGGGGGAGATGAAGAAGGCTGAGAAGCGGGGCTTCAAGGAGGCCGAAGTAGCATACACCCAGCAATGTGACGCAGCAAAAGATCTCTTTTTCAAGTGTGGCTGGAGGACTGCGGTGGAGAAGTTCGATTGTACGCCTGACACCGAGGTCTACGACGCTCCACCGTACTCCATTCCAGCTTCACTTTCCCAGTACGCTGCCGATCTCCAAAGGCAGTTCCTTGAGGGGTCCGGTGATGAAGATGATGATGATGAGGATTCTGAAGAAGATGAGCAAACTCCCACCCCGGTCGTCAATGATCAAAATGATGGGACAGTTCGGTCGGAGCCCATTATTGAAGACCGAAGGGACGAGCTACCATCAACTGAGACTGAGGTTCAAGCTGAGACCTGTGTTCAGCCGAGACCAGTGTTCAAGTGACCGAGCTCCAGTTGAGCCGTGCTCGGCCGCCACCGGACTTAGGGTAGATGCTGATGACGAATTTGATGTCGAACTAGATGCTCTTCTTCGTTGATTTTCCTCTTTTTTTTTTTTTTTTTTTTTTTCTTCTTTTGAATTTTTGTAACCGGGCTGCGGCTCCCCCAATTGTACTTGGTTTGCACTTTAATGAAAATTTCTTTAACTCTTATTCCGGTTTTGTGTATGTATGCTTACACTTGCAATGATTTTTTCATTAACTGTGATTTCGGTTTAACTATCTAACTTGCTAGCCAACCACTCTTTGGCCGATATAACTCACTTCGGCTGAAGAGTACACAGAGTTGGTTTAATCCAGCCAACCACTCTTCAGCCATACACTTACTTTGGCTGAAGAGTACAAAGAGTTGGTTTAATCCAGCCAACCATTCTTCAGCCATATACTTACTTCGGCTGAAGAGTACAAAGAGTTGGTTTAATCGATAACCACTCTTGACGATATAACTTACTTGGTGAAGAGTACACAAAGTTGGTTTAATCGATAACTACTCTTCACCATACACTTACTTTCAATTTGAAGAGTACAAAGAGTTGGTTTAATCCAGCCAACCACTCTTCAGCCATACACTTACTTCGGCTGAAGAGTACAAAGAGTTGGTTTAATCCAGCCAACCACTCTTCAGCTGATATAACTTACTTCGGCTGAAGAGTACAAAGAGTGGTTTAATCCAGCCAACCTCCAAGTTGGTTTTTCCAGCCAACTTAGAATAAAATGTTTGGTTGTTCTGACCAAACGTCCTGCAGCCTGGATCCTTATCCTGGGCTTAGGAAGGGTTCATAGTTGGTTATTCCGGCCAACTATATTTACAATGCTCTTAACTTACTAAAAGCTAATTTCTACTGAGAACAATTATACTGAAAAAGAATCGATTTGTTTTATTGATGAAGTAAAAAATTACACATACTTAAAGAGAAAAAAAGCTAGAAATAAAACAACTTGAGATTTGCAGTGTTCCATAGCCTGGGAATTGCTTTGCCGTCCTCATCTTCTAAGTGGTATGCCCCTTTGCCTGCTAATCCGACCACTTTGTAAGGTCCCTCCCAATTAGGTCCCAACTTGCCATCCCCTGGAACTAAGGTGTTTCCCATTACTTTGCGCAGCACCCAATCCCCGGTCTTGAATTGCCTTTGGATGTACTGTTTTGTTATACTTTCTGGACAACTCTTGTTGGTAGGAGGCGATGTGAACCAATGCTCTATCTCTTCTTTCTTCCGCAAGGTCAAGCTCCAATGCTATGGCTTCGTCATTTAAGTCTGGATCAAAATTTTCACTTCGGATTGTGGGGAGGCCAACTTCTAATGGGATGACTGCTTCCATACCATAAGCTAAGGAGAATGGTGTTTCGCCTGTCGACCGTCGAGGCGTAGTGCGGTAAGCCCATAAAACGTGGGGGAGCTCTTCTGCCCACTTGCCTTTGGCTCTCTCTAATCTTTTTTTCAATCCATCCAAGATTACCTTATTTGACGCCTCTGCCTGTCCATTTGCTTGGGGATATGCTGGTGTAGAATTATAGAATTCTATCTTGTATTCCTCGCAAAAGCCTCTGAAAATCCTGCCGTCAAACTGAGTGCCGTTGTCTGAGATCAGTGCTTTTGGTATGCCAAAGCGAGTGATGATGTTCTGTCAAACAAACTTCTTCACATCTTTTTCCTTGATTGATGCCAAGGCTTCTGCTTCCACCCACTTTGTGAAGTAGTCAGTTGCGGCAAGAAAGAACTTCCTGTTGCCAGGCGCTGTTGGAAGTGGGCCTACTATGTCCAATCCCCACATTGCGAAGGGCCATGGACTAGTCAAAGGTAGAAGTTCTCTGGCAGGTTGGTGTATTTGGTGTGCGAACTTCTGACACTTTTCGCACTTTTTGACATACTACTCTGAATCCGCTTGCATGTATGGCCACCAGTATCCTTGTGAAATGGCTCGGTATGCCAATGATCTTCCTCCTTGATGGCTGTCACATACCCCCTCATGTATTTCAAACAGGAATGCTTCCACTTTACTGGGGTGAACACACTTTAAGTAAGGTCCTGAGAACGACTTTTTGTATAATGCCAAGGATGGAGAGAGCCAGAATCGTTGTGACTTTGCTCTTATTCTGTTGGCTTCTTTCTTTTCTTCTGGTAAGGTGCCGTTTTTCAGGAACAATATGATGGGATCCATCCAAGAAGGGCCTAACTCTGCACAACATACCTCTTCAGTTTCTGGGTCTTCAATGCTTGGTCTAGGCAGATAGTCGATTAGTAGTGGGTGAGGAATGGAGGTGTCTGCCAGTGAGGCGGCTGCTTGAGTTCTGCTCGCTTCTTGTTTTCCTCTCTGCCGATCTGTTCTATCCTCACTACTTCGAACTTCTTTATCTCTACTCTGACCAAGTCTTGGTACTTGGCCATCCTTTCATCCTTTGTCTCATAGTCGCCCGATATTTGGTTTACCACCAACTGTGAGTCGTTGTAGACCATTAGCTCGGTGGCCTTCATGCAGAATGCTGACTTGAGACCAGCCAGAAGCGCTTCATACTCCGCTTCGTTGTTTGACGCTGGGAAGCCAAGGTTGATTGCTTGCTCCACTACTAGGCCGTCTGGAGAGATGAGGACTATGCCAAGTCCTGCTCTATGCCGGTTGGATGCTCCATCCACGAAGAGCTTCCACATCTCTCCAACGAATAACTTCCAGCAGGTGGAGGGATCGGATGATGCCTCGGGATCTTCCATTTTGCTGGTGGCTTCTTCAGAGTCGATGCTTGCTGTCTGCCCCTTATTTTTTGTTTGCACCAAGTCTTTGTTTGTCGGTGAGTCTTGACTTGGTGTAGCATGGTTTGTTTCTTCCTTCCTTTCTATACTCTGGTCTGCCTTGGGACCTGACTGAGTAATCAGTACTAGGGGTTGCGTTATTCCGACGTCAACTTCCATCCCTAGTTCGGCTGTTTCAGTTAGGTCGACTGGGCAGATGCGATGACCTCCAGAAGTGAACTTTGCGACAAAATCCGCCAATGCTTGAGCTTTTATTGCGGTCCTGGGTTGGAACTTAATGTCGTATTGTCCCAACTCTACTGCCCACTTCAGAATTCGCCCAGAAAAGTTCGCCCTTTCAAATAAAGCCTTTAATGGAAAGGCTGTGAGAACAACTATGGTGTGGGCGTGAAAGTAATGTGACAACTTTTTGGAGGCCATCATCAAGGCCAATGCCAGTTTCTCCAGTGGCAAGTACCTTGTTTCGGCGCCTAGTAATGTCTTGCTGACATAGTAGATGGGTAGATGCTGGATTCCTTCTGCACGGATCAACACTGCGCTGATTGCGTGCTGCGAGACTGCCAGATATAAGGAGAGTTCTTCTCCAGGGATTGGTGTTACAAGGAGTGGCGGAGAAGACATGTACTCCTTCAAGCTTTCCAGAGCTTGGTCGCATTCTTCGTCCCACTCAAACTTAGCCTTCAGCGCGTGGAAGAATGGTCGTAGTCTATCCGACGACCGGCTTATGAACCGATTGAGTGTGGCTGCCATGCCAGTGAGATGCTGCACTTCCTTTACTGAGTTTGGCCTCTCCAGATCCTGTATTGCTTTGATCTGAGAAGGGTCCGCTTCTATACCTCGGTTGGTCACCAAGAAGCCTAGGAATTTGCCAGATCCTACTCCGAATGCACACTTCGACGCGTTGAGGCGTAACTTATGCTTCTTCAAGATCTCGAACATCTCACATAGGTCCTTGAGATGGTCATTCTCATCTTTGCTCTTGACCACCATATCGTCGATGTAAGCCTCCATTGTTCTGCCTAACAATGGCTCAAACATCTTGGTGACCATTCTCTGGAACGTCGCCCCCACGTTCTTTAGGCCAAAGGGCATGACTTTGTAGCAGTAGAGTCCCCTTGGAGTGGTGAAGGAGGTGATCTCCTGGTCTGGTTCATGCATGGCGATTTGGTGATAGCCTCTGTATGCGTCCAGAAAGCTAAGTCAGTTGTGTCCTGCCATTAAGTCCACTAGTTGATCTATCCGAGGCAAGGGAAAGCTATCTTTTGGGCACGCCTTATTGACCATTTTGTAGTCGACGCAGACACGCCACTTGCCATTCTTCTTTGGTACTACAATGGTGTTGGAGATCCATCTTGGGTAGTGCACCTCTCTGATTGCCCCTGCCTCCAGCAGGTTTCCTACTTCCTCCGCCACTATTTCGGCGTGATGGAGTGCCGATCTGCGGGTGCACTGAATGATTGGCCTGGCAGAAGGGTGGACATTGAGTTGGTGGCAAATAAAGTTGGGATCAATGCCTGGCATGTCGTATGGGGTCCAGGCGAACACTTCGATGTTGGAGGTCAGGAATTCCAAGACTTCCAATCTCTCAGTGCTGGACAACGATGAACCAAGCAAGAAGAACTTATCCGGGTTCTTCTCATCTATCCTGACTTCCACCAAGTCCTCCACTGCTTTCTGACTAGCCGCTTTGCCGACATCCGCGAATAGTTCATTACTCTCAGGTTCTTCAACCGAATGAACATATCCTTTGGTAGCGCGGCTACCGTTTACCGTGACAAAGCACTGCTTCGACATGATCTGATCTCCATAAACTTCTTCTATTACTTTGGTGTCGTTAGGGAACCGCATCACTTGGTGGTAGGAGGACGCCACCGAGCGTATGGCATGCAGCCATGTTCTGCCCAAGATAATGTTGTAGGTGGAGGGGACCTTCAACACCCAGAACTCCACTTGTTTTGTCACACTCCCTGCTCTGACTGGGAGGATAATCTTGCCGACGGGCCATTCTGGCATGGAGTTGAATCCAATAAGGGGAGATACGGCCGGCGCCAAGTCTTTATCTTGCAAGTTAAGTTGTTTGAAGGTTTCATAGTACATGATTTCACATGAACTACCTTGGTCGATCAGAATCTGCTTGACGTCAAAATCCTTGACTCGGAGAGTGACAACCAAGGCATCGTTGTGAGGGTAATAAATCATTGCCAAGTCTTTATCCGAAAAAGACATGACATTTTTGGCCTCTGTCTTCCCCTTCTTGACGACTGGTTGGGCACTTAGCACCTCCCTTAAGTGCTCAGCCTTTTTGATTGAACCTCTGAGCTCGCATACACGCTCAGGTTCAAAGACTCCATGTATCACGTTGATGACGCCTTGGGGCGGGGCGTCGATCGGCATCCCATTGGGGTTATTGTGGTCCTAGGGGGCTGGCTGTGCCCCTCCCTCTATGTATTTGTCCAGGTGGCCTGCTGCCACCAACTCTTCCAGATGCTGCCTCAATGGCGTGCAATTCTCAGTGCGGTGCCCCTTTTCTTTGTGGAAGGTGCACCTGGATCTGTCATCATAGTCCTTCTGGGCCTCGCCTAGCTTGGCTGGCCACTTGACGAAAGGCTCATCTTGAATCTCACTAAGTATACGGTAGATCGGTTTCTTGAATACCGTGGTTATGGCAGTGCGGACTCTCAACCATCTCTTGTCCCGTCTCGCCTGCCTCGTCCATTCCGGTTTTGGCGATCTACTGTATTGACCTTTGCTGAGGTCTTTTTCTCTGGGGCTGGGGTCGCGCCAGATTTTGCTTTGGCACGAGCGTCATCCTCTTCTACCCTGATGTGCTGATGCACTCTCTCCATCAGGGCCCCCATGGTTAGGGGCGGTGTCATGGTGATAGAGTCCCTCAGTCTGTTCCCGACTGGAAGGCCTCTTTTATATTGCGCAATGGCGATATTAGTTGGGCAGTCCCCAATCTGGTTGAATGTCTCCCAGTAGCGACTGTTGTATGACCTCAGGGTCTCCTTGTCGCCCATGTCGATGGAGAGTAACTGGTCGATCTCCACCGGGTTTTCGTGTTTGTTCTGAATCGTGTCACAAACGCCTCCACCAGTTGCGCCCAGGAGGCTATGCTACCCTTTGGAAGCTTTTCAAACCAAGTCAAGCCAAGGTCGCCAAGGCTTGAAGGGAATAAGATGCACATCAAGGCCTCGTTCCGTCGGTATACAGCCATGACCTGACGAAAGTGGCTCAAGTGTGAGTAGGGGTCCGTCTTCCCCTCATATGTTATGAATTTGGGTTGTAGGAAGCCTGACAGAAGGGGCGCGTTCTCTATTGCTGGGACAAATGGTGAGGTTTGCAATCTCGCCAATGCCTTGTCCGTTGGTTCATATGCCGGGCGCGGCATTGGCATTCCAACCTCGACGCTTCCATGCGTCCGAGGAGCCAACCGCTGTAAGGCAGGAAACCTGTGTGGATCGCGCGCCCTGGCGTCCTCCTTCCATCATGCCTTCTCTTCTAGTATGGATCGTAGGTCGGATGATCTGGGTAATTTTGTCTGTCTAGACCTCGTCTGGTGCGTGTGTGAGGGCCAATATGTGTTTCTCTCAGTGTATGACCTCTCAGACCTCGTCCTCTCAGACCTGGAGTGACGAGTCCTGGAAGATCTGGATTGCGTGTCGCCTATCCTAAGGCTTCTGTTCTCTGCTTGAGAGGGTGTAGAATTCCTACTACGACCCTCTGAGTGGCGAGGGGGCGTCTTGTTGTTGCGCCCCTCTCCTGTCGCCACTTCTTTACCTTTCACCTGGCGCTTTAAGGATTCCATGTCCGCCGCCATCTGCCGTATTAATTCGTCTTGTTCCCTGACGCGATCCTCCAAAGTTTGAGGATCAATCCTTCGTCGCTGTCTTTCTGGGCTTTGCGAACAAGAGAGATGGGGGCTGTTATTCCGCCTTCGTCCCCTTGTATCCCTCCTGGAATTTTGTCTTTGTGGTTCCAGGTTCGCCATGGGAGTGACCACTGGTAGGCCTTCGCGCCTTGCACCCCCATCTGGAGTTAATCCATCGACGGCGGATTGAGGTAACTCTTCATTGTTCGTCATTGATTTTTTTTTTTTTTTTTAAAGGAAAAACTTGATCAAGAGGTTATTCTTGTCTGAGTTCCCACAGATGGCGCCAATAGTACGAGAAAGAAATATACCTTCTCGTATAATCCTGTTGATCAAGTCTGCGTTCCTCTGTACGACGTCGCTTTATCACCTGAAAACACAAACGTGAGCTAGCCGGCGGGTGGGTGCCAGAAACCTCTCCGATGCCTAAGTCAGAAAGATTATCAGATAGGCAAAAGCTCTGTGTATTCAGAAAGCCAAAATTGCATTACCTCTCCACAGGTGATATTGGTGAGCTTATATAGGTTTCGTGTGGCACAATCCTAGTAGGACTCTTACTCCTCCATGTAGAGTCCTCCTAGGATTCAAACTCCTGAGAGATAATGTTTCTCTCAACACCCCCCTCACTGCTTAAACCAAGTGAGATGGTTCTTCTTATGGCCGAACTACTTCAAGACCGAAGTAACATTTCCCTTGAGACCGCCTGTGTGACTGAGCCAACACATAGCTCGGTTACGCCTTCCCATACTCCTACCTCGGTTCCTCACGCCGAGGTCAAACGAGCTGTAGCATGTCTCGACCGATCTAATGATCACCTCAGCTCTACATAACCTTTCTCCTACCTCGGCATCACATGCAAGGTCGAGCTACCCATGGAAGAATTAAGCCGACCTAACCCACAGTCAGGTCCGCGAACAGTGCTCAACATACCTCGGTCCTGATTGATGAGACTGGACTTAAACAATGGCGACCGAACTATACTAATTACTTCGGTGGTAACCCTCTTACTCTGGACCGGTCTACCACTTCTATGGCCCACCTTCTAAGCTTCTTCGTACGGCCCATAGAAAGGCCCATAATCCTGGCTCGGCCCAATTTTGAGTATAAATTACCCTCTCACCTAGGTAGGACGGCCGATGGAAGGATGAGTAAACTATGTAATGATGGGGTCAAATTATTTATTCAATTTGCAATGGGGTTTTTTTTACCAGAATAGTAATATCTTGTACCCGTGTATAAAGTGTGTGAATGTTTGTGAACAAAATCTTCGAAATGTGGAAATTCATTTGTTCCAATATGGAATTATGCAAACTTACACTATATGGCACCAGCATGGGGAATCCCGTGTTTCAAACGAGGCTTATCATGATGATGAGATGCAACACGATGGTGATGAAATTTTAGGTGGTATTGATGCCTTAGTAGAAGATCAAATAAGAGAGGAATCGACTGATACAACTGAATGGGAGAAGTAAGAACTTTTGATAAGTTGTTGATGGATGCCAAGTGTGAGGTGTTCCCAAATTGTACAAATTATACTTTGTTGAAGTTTGTGATCGAGGTGCTTAATATGAAGGTAACAAATCATTGGAGCAATAATTCAGTCGACATGATGCTAGAGTTTATAACTAGACTTTTACCAAAAGAAAATTTGGTTCCAAAGTCAACTTATGAAGCTAAAAAAATACTACATGACTTGGGCTTGTCCTATGAGCTCATTGATGCTTGCATAAATGATTGTGTATTATTTTGGAAGAAGAATGCAACACTAGATAAATGTCTGACTTGTAAGACTTCTAGATACCACGTCAATCGTGGAAGGGGTGAGAAGATCCCTCATAAAGTATTGCAGTACTTTTCTTTGACAACAAGGTTGAAAAGATTAGATTGTACATGTTAAGGAAGAGGGCTAAGAACATGAGATGGTACAAAGACAAACGAGTGGACGACGAGATATTGAGGCATCCTGCTGACAATGATGAGTGGAAGGTGTGGGAGCCGAATAAATAGAGGAATGAAATCTGGTATACCCGAGGAGCCGGTAACCGAACGGCTCCATTCTGCTCAACTAGGACGCCGAATACGTTCATAGGGCCGAATAGACTTGAGAAGGCATATGAGGACAAATGAAAGAATAATAAATAAAAAGTAGACTCTGGCCCCGAGGTCCAGAGAATGGATATAAATACAAGAGCTTCAGATTTGTAAAGGTATGCAATAATCACTTCTAAAAACTTAGAAAACAAGCTTTCTTGAGTAGAGGAACTGACTTGTCTGTCGGAGTGCTAATTCCGGTACCCCCGACCGGAGTATTTGTATCTTTTCAGGTGACTAACTGAGGATCATTGGCGTCTTTTAGGATCTGAGGAGTATTTCCAATCCACTTCCCCACAGAAGGAATTTGATGCATAACATCCCAAGTTTGCCTTGGAGATTCGAAATGTGAGGCTAGGGTTGGCCGTTGATGGGTTTAACCCTTTTGGCAACATGAATAACTCATACAGTTTGCGGCCCATCGTAGTAATTCCATACAACTTGCCACCTTAGTTGGTTATAAAGGATCCATTTTGTTTGATATCATTACTTATTCCTGGAGAATCGCAACCAGGGATTGATATTGACGTCTACATGCGACCATTGGTGGATGAGTTGAATGAGTTGTGGACAAATGGTGTACTAACTTACAATGCCTACACCAATGAGACTTTTCGAATGCATGTAGCTTTATTGTTGACAATACAAGAATGGTCTGCATTTGGTGACATATCTGGGTGGAGAATAAAGGGTCATTATTCTTGTTACGCTTGCAATGATGAACCATATTTTGAATCTTTGAGAAGTAAGACTGGGTACACTAACCATCAATGTTACTTGCCTAAGGACCACCCAGAAAGGCGAAAGAGCAGGGCTTACAATGGTAAGATTAAGAAACGAAAGAGATTTTTGGAGTTGCCGGTGGAAAAAATATAAGAGTAGTTGGACAACATGACATGTGTCATATGTGGAAAGCATCCAAGTAATAGGAAAAGGCATTGCAAGCACCTAATTAGACAAAGGCAAGCATCTTGTATGAGCTACCCTATTGGAAGAAATGAAACTTCGACACAACATTGATGTCATGCATGTGGAAAAAAAAATTAGTGAAAATGTTTTCAGAACTATGTTAGGCATTGATGGAAAGAACGAGGACATAATCAAGACACAGTTATACTTGGAAGATATGGATATAAGGAAAGAGCTATGGCTAACACAGAGACCTGATGGGTCATATGTCAAGCCTCAAGCAAGCTTTTCATTGACACCTGTGGAGAAGGAGGGTTTTTTTGAATTCTTAAAAACTGTCAAGTATCCAGATTGGTATACGGCAAACATATCCAAATCAGTAAATGCAAGAAATGGTAGATTAATAGGCCTAAAAAGCCACAATTGCCATGTACTTATACAAAGAATTCTCCCCATTGGAATGCGTGGTTAGCTCTATTTTGCTATTACTCTATGGACTGGTGGCTGCTCCTAGTTAGTATGTGTGTGTGTTGTGCTTCATGTGTGCTATGTGGACAGGGATTGTGGAGTTACTTCTATAGCCTAGTTGTTGTGTTTCACAGTTGGTTGCTACTACGTCTAATTGTGTATGTGAACAAAATTTAAGTTATTTAACTTATGAAAAAAGAAAATGATTTGATTTTGCAGGATCAGTTTGATCTACAAGGCAATCAGAGTGATGTAGCGAAGGCTTTAGACACACAGTTTGGTCGACGATTGAGTGGCTTCACCTATAAGTTACACAAACAATAGAAGTAACTTAAGGATGCAAGAAGGGGGAGGGGGAAGGGGGGAGGAAGGGGGGGAGTACGCAAGAAGCCATCCACCTACAAGTTTTAATCTTAATCAGTGGACATTTCTAATTGACAAGAAGTGGAATAGTAAAGAATTCATGGTAAAATATTTTATGTTAATTGTCAAAAATTAAGTTCCTTCTTATTAATGTTAAATTTTCTTGTTTTTATTGGTGTTTCAATTGTGTAGGAACAATCACTAACTAATGTGAATAATAGGATGCAAATGAAAACAAAACATCGATGTGGATCAAAATTAATCCCAATCAGGGTGTATAGCTCGGTGCGTTCAACTAATTTATTTTATTGGATTAGTTGGCTTTCTTATTTAAATATTTGAAATAACATTAAAAAAACAAATGAATCAAATAATTGCAAATGGAAAGTGTCAGATTTAGCAAAATTTTACTAGTCTATCCATTATAATTCAGATACGCATGAATGGATTTCGTCGGAGAGTCAAGTTAATTATGTATGTACAAGGCAATGCATATTCATTTTGATAAAATTATTTATTTTTCTTTGTAGGGTAGAATAACTAATAATTGTTTGATTTATTTCAAATTAATAGGACAACATGATACAGCCGCAAGCAGAACACCTCTCGCAGACTGGTGCGATCCCCTTGACCCCAGAGGAGTTGCCGGTCAAGATGCTTAAGCCAAGGTCAAGGTCAGGTTATGTGAAAGGACTCAGCATGAGGCCTTCTTCTTCTATGAAGATTACTATTGCACCTGTTGAAAATAGTGACTATGTTCAACGCATTGAGGTGCATATAGCACAGAAAATGAACAAATTACAAGGTTTCAAAAGTCAGAGAAGAAACAAAGTATCATAGAGTGTTTAAGGCAAAAAGGTATCACGGGAAATTTTGAGAGTGGGGAAAGTTCAGATTTTGATAGACAAGCTTCTTGGTTAGTATATTATGTTTCTATGTTAATTTAGTAGAAAATTTCTTCTTCAACGAGGATAGAATAAAAACTACTTTGACATTTAGGCGAGGAAGGTCTTGGGAAAATAGTGAAATATGCATGTAAAGGCCCAGGAAACATCACAAACACCTTGAGATGGAGCAACATAAGTTGTGCAAACTTACAGAACAAGCACGTGGCTTCTGATTTGAAAACTACTTTCAAATTTGCACTATTCCAACAATTAGGCACAAAAATAAGTCGTGGGGAGGGGGGGAGCTTGAAATAGGCACAAAAAGGCTCGGGAAACATCACAAACACCACAAGAGGAACCAACATAAGTTCTAGACACTTCAGAACAAGCACATGACCCCCATTGGAACAAACACATGACTCCTACTTTGAAAACTACTTTGAATTATGTATTTTCTGAACACTTAAGCTTGAAAATAGGCCGTTAAGAGACAAAATAGTGAAATATGAACAACAAGGCCCGGGAAACATCACGAACACCTCAAGAGGAACCAATGTAAATTATGAAAACTTATAGAACAAGCACGAGACTCCCAATTTAAATACTACTTTGAAATTTGTAAATTTCCAATACTTAAGCATAAAAATAAGCCATTAAGGGGCAAAATTGTTAAATAGGCATGAAAAGATGTAGAAATTATCATGAACACCTTGGGAGGGATCAACATAAGTTGTGAAAACGTACAAAACAATCATAGGACTCTCAGTTGGAAAACATTTAGGCTTGAAAATAGGCTGTTAGGGAGTGAAATCTTGAAATATTCGTTAAAAGGCTCGGGAAACATCATGAACACACCTTGGTAGGAACTAATGTAAGTTGTAAAAATTTACGGAACAAGCACGGTAAATTTTGGTTTGAAATTTACTTTGAAATTTTCATTTTTTCTCTTCTAGGTTGCATGTTAACATATTTAGTGAATTGTTACCTTAACCTTTTGTTTTTTTGTTTTGTTTCATTTTGTTTTTTTCTTTTTTAAATGGTAAATTGGAGATGAACAAATTTGGTAACCTGTATAGTAAGAGCTTTTTGTTGATATTACCAGACAAGCATCCATCGCAATGTAGTTTTACTTTTTGTTGATATTACCAAACACGTATTTTGACTATGTTGTCGTGGGTTTTGATTATATTGTGATGGATTTTATCTTTTTGTTGATACTATCAAACATTTATTTTGACTATGTTGTTGCTTTATACAAATGAACAGGTTTTTGTAATGATTTGTAATGGATATTATATTGAACAGGTTACTAAAATGCATAAGTTATTTTGATTGTGTTGTTGTAGTTTTTTATTTTACCAGAATAGATGTTATAGTTTGGATGTTATATATTAATTTCTTGATACTATGAGACATATATTTTGCTCGTGTTGTTTTATGAAAATGAACAGTTTAATTTTATATTGATTTGTATTAGATATTTAATTGAATAAATTATTAAAATGCACAGGGATTGTTTATTCAATATATATATAAATTGCAAATATCCCCCAGCACAATTTTTAAATTTATTTATTATTGGTGACGAAAAAAATTGTCACTAAAACTTTCTAATCCTAAAAAATAATTTTGCTACACATGTTTAGTATTTCGTCATTAAATTGAAATATTTCTTGATAAAAATTTCATCATTGGAGGGTCATTTTTTTTTTTTGCATCTTTTCGTGATGAATATTTTCGTCACTAAAAATTCTATCACTGTTTTTAATGATGATATATTTCGTAACCCAAAACAAATAGAATAAAATTTTACTTAATTCTAGTGACGAAATGAACAGTATAGGTGAAAAAATATTTAACATTTAGTGACGAAATGTTTCGTCACCAAATACCAATAATAGGTGACAAAATAAAATTTCGTCACCAGGTACTTTTAGCGACAACCAATAGACGATGAACGTGGTAACGAAATTAGTTTGTTGAAAATCAATTTGGTGACGAAAATTTTACTATTGGAGACAAAGTGATTTTGTCATTAAAGAACCATTTTGTTGTAGTGGTATCCTTCTCCAACAAGACTTTGCCTGAAGAATTTAAGAACGTTTTCAAAGAGCTGGTCGGCCCTTTCATTTCAAAAGTAAATGGCTCGAAAGTTCCTTACACCAACAACCTTAAGGATGTCCATGCAGCCAACTAGTACTGAGAAGGCCATGGCTTTTCAAGCCATAATGGCTAGGCTAACAGCCTACCTAGCTGGACAGAAGATCTTTGGGTTGTTTGAAGAAGAAGCTTTGGTTAGCACAGTTGAAGTCATATTTGAAGAAGCTATTTCACCGGAAGATGAGATTCAGCTAAAAGAATTAGAATCAATGCTAGCCAAGCTAGATGATCTAAAAGCAAGAGCCTAGGACCCCTTGCAAGAAGCAAATCTGGGAATAGAAGAAATGCCAAGGTTAGTGTATGTCAGCCAGCTCTTACCAAAAGAAGTTAAAGTGGAATTAATTCAACTCCTGCAAAAGTTCAAGGAGTGCTTCACATGAGAGTATGAGGAAATGCTTGGTCTATTTAGAAGGCTTGTGGAACATCTGCAACCTGTCAAAAAGGGTTTCGCTCTGTACAAATAGCCTCCTAGAAGGATGTTAAGGGAAGTCATATAGATGGTAAAAGAGGAGCTTAAACGCCTGCTGAAAATAGGTTTCATCATAACCACAAGATATGTAAAGTGGCTCATATCATTAAGAAGAATGAGAAGATCAGAGTGTGCATTGACTTCAAAAACCTAAACTTGGCCAATCTTAAATATGAGTATCCAATGCCAGTTCCAGACCTTCTGGTTGACGGAGCAACAAAACATAAGGTACTCTCATTTATGGATGGTCATTCTGGTTATAACCAAATTTTTATTTCTGTGGAGGACACTCCTAAAACCAACTTTAGATGCCCAGGAGCTCTAGGGACTTATGAATGGATAATTATGCTCTTCGGCTTGAAAAACATCGAGGCAACCTATTAGAAGGCCATGAATGTTACCTTCATGACATGATTGGCCGTGTCATAGAGATTTATATTGATGATGTAGTGGTTAAGTCAGACAGTCATAAGCAATACTTGGCAGACTTTAGGAAGTCATTTGAGAGAATGAAGAAGTACCAGTTAAGAATGAACCCTCTAAAATGTGCCTTTGGGGTATCAGCAGGGAATTTTCTTAGATATCTAGTTCATCAAAGGGGGAATTAAGATAGACAAGAAAAAAACCAGAGCAATACGAGAAGCAAAGCCTTCTACCTTTAAGAAGGATCTTCAGAGGTTGCTGGGACAGTTAAATTTCTTGAGAAGGTTTATCTCCGACATGGCTAGTAAATTTCAAGTTTTTTTAGAACTCCTGAAGCTAAAGTCATAAGAACAATTCAGGTAGAAACTACATCATCAGAAGGCTTTTGAAGTAATAAAGCAGTACCTATCTAGTCTTTCTGTGTTAACACCTTCTATAAAGCAGAAGGCTCTGAAGCTTTATATATCGGCATCAGAAGAGTCAATTGGAAGCCTTCTAGCTCAAGATAATGAACAAAAAAAGGAACTAGTGTTTCGTAGTTGGCTATTAACTCTTGTTGAGAGTAGATATTCTCCTGTAGAGAAACTTTGTTTAGCTCTATATTTTTCTACAATAAAACTTAGGCACTATATGCTGCTTGTGTTAGTTTATTTGGTTTGTAAGACTGTTTTAATTAAGTATTTGCTTTCTCGGCTTATCCTTAGAGGCCGAATTGGCAAATGGTCATTTGCTTTAATGGAGTTCTCATTCTAGCATATACCACAGAAGGTAGTAAAAGGTCAGGCCTTGGCTGACTTCCTTGCTGATCATTCTTGTTTGGAAATCAACGATGAAGCTTCACAAGGCTTGAATGTATGTGTAACATTCTACATCCCATGTACTCTTTTATTTGACGGGTCAAGAATAGAACAAATGTCTGATTATAGGGAGGTCCTCATTTCCTCACAAGGTTTGAAAACCCAACTCTCTTTTCAATTTGACTTTAAGAGTTCAAATAACCAAGCCGAGTATGAAGCTGTCATCATTGGCCTTGAGATCTTAAAGGAGATTGGGGCATCTACAGTCGAGATTTTTAGGGACTCTCAATTGGTGGTTAAACACTAAGGAGGAGTATATAAGTACAATAGCAAGGACATTGCACCTTACTAAATGGCTGCTAAACAACTTATAGAAGATTTTGAAGATGTAGCCATTCGCCACGTTTCCAGAATGTTCAACCATGAGGCCAATGAGTTAGGTCAAACTGCTATAGGAGTTAAGTTACCTATGGGGGTATATCAGAAGACTATCATGGTCTAGAGAAGGCTACTTCCTTTTGTTCACAAAAGGTATCTTACTGTTCAAGCCTTTTACGTGGAATTGGATCAAGAAGATTGGAGAACCCCTATCATAGACTACCTCAAATATCCACAGATTCCTACGGACAAAATAACTAGAAGAAGGGATGCTTAATACATCCTAATTGAAGGAGGGCTGTTCAAAAAGAGTCCTGAAGATAATTTACTCCTAAAATGCATAGGTAAGGAGGATGAAACAAGGTTTATGGCAGAAGTTCATGTAGGTATCTGTGGGGCACACCAAGTTGGAAAAAAGATAAAGTGGTTGATTAGAAGGTGCAGTTACTATTAGCCAACTTTTTTTTACCGATTTTATAAGATATGCTCAAGGCTGTCAAGCTTGTCAAATTCATAAACCAATTCAGCATGCTTTTGCTACTGAAATGAAGGTTGTAGTCAAGCCTTGGCCTTTTAGAGGGTGGTTAATGGATTTAATTGGTAAGATATTTCCTCCTTCTTCGAAGGGGCCATTGTTACATTGTAGTTATAACAGACTACTTTACGAAGTGGGCTGAGGCAATCCCAATGAAAGTTGTAGATCAACAAACCATCATTAAAATGATCAAGGAGAATATTATCTATAAATTCGGCATTCCACAACATATAGTGGCCGAGAGGGGTATTGTCTTCTTTAGAGAACAAGTTCAGGAGTTTGCTAGTGAGTATGGGTTCCAATTGACTCATTCTACACCTTATAATGCCCAAGGCAATGGTTAAGCGAAATCAATAAACAGAGTTTTGAAGGGAATAATTGAAAGGATGATTAAGGAAAGGCCAAGACTTTGGCATGGCATTCTACTAGAAGCCTTATGGGCGTATAGGACTTCTAAAAAAACTACAATAGGAGTTACTCTATTTATGCTCATGTATGGTCAAGATGCAGTCCTTCTAATGGAGGTAACAGTCAAATCTTTACGAGTTGCTTTTCAAAATCCATCTATCTCTTGCTGAATATAGTTAAGCCATGTTCATGAATTTAGAAGAATTGGATGAAGTTAGGCTTTTGTCTTTGGATAATCTCTTGGCTTAAAAGCAGAAGGGTTCGTGAGAAAACCTTTGCAGAAGGAGATTTAGTGTGGAAGGCAGTAATTCTTATTGGTTCAAAAGATCCAGCTTATGGGAAGTGGTCTCTTTCTTGGGAAGGTCCTTTCCAAGTTTGTGATATTCTTAAGGGAAAATTTCTTAAATGATATTATCCAACTAGTTGGAAAATCATGGAACTTTCTGCTAAACATAACTAACACCTCTATTTTATTTTATTTATAATAAAGGAGTTAGGGGTACATGTTCCAAAAAAAAAAAACAAAAAAGAAAAAAAAAAAGACAAAAAGGTAGAAGATTCAAAAAGGAAATTGTTCAAGAGAAAAAGTGAAAGGGCTACAAAAGGTCTTCCATATTAGACTTTAGGTCTGCCCACTGGAATTGCTTTGCTTAAGGTTGGGTTGGTGGAGGTAATGGAAGTTGGAGAAGTAGGATCAACCTTTTCTTTTTTACCCTTCTTGGAGGGAAGGAAATGAATTTCTTTAACAATGTGGGTTGAGCTTGTGTGTTTCTTTGGCAAATTGGAGCCCTAAAAGAGGGGGAAGTTAGAAATAAGATTGTGAAATTACAAGGTGTGGACAAAATATGATTACCTGTTTCTCTATTTTCTTTTTCTTCTTAGAATGAGCAAAAGGAGGTTCAAAGCATTAGAGTTTCCTTCGCCTTCTCCTTCTTTTTCAAATCCGGTTGACTAGTCTTTAGGATTCTTTGCGCTTGCTGGAGCAACATTTGAAAAGAATGAAACATTATTATTTCAAATGAAGAAGATATGAGAACGTAAAGCTTTTTTTAGCTTAGGCCTTCTAACCTTGGCCTGACATCCAGTTTACTTTGATTACCCTATTTTCCAAGGTTTCTTTTATTTTCGATGGGTTGGGATCAAAACTAGCAATAGTGACTCTTTGTGTCTCAGGAATCAAGGCATTTATCCCTTCTCATCGAAGAGTGTCAGCAAGAGCAAAGGAGGTTAGAGGATCAAGAGGAATACTCCTCCTGTAAGGTTGGTAGAAACTTTCTATAGGAGTAGCACGTGGGCCATCCCTCGAAAATGCCTTGAAAAAGGCAGTGTTGGTCTTGTTACATTGACCATCCTCAATTTCTTTGAGATGAGTTTCTTTTGCATATGCTATGTTTTTTTTTTTATCATGAGGGTTCCATTTACACTTGAAGAAATTTTCAAAACGAAGAATGGAAGCATAAGTCCTAGAGAAGGAGAGGGGTTTACCTTTCTTGGCCTTGGTAGGATCAGGGGATGCAATAGCTTTATCTTTTCTTGTTACACTTTTAGGGGAGATTCTAGCTAGGATGTCTTTGGTTGTAGTAGAGAAGTTTTTGGATACATACATCTGCCACCAAAAATGGAACTCATTGAAGGCATTAGCGGCCTCCTTAAAGCGTAGAAGAGTGAAGTTTTGCTTCAAAGTGGAGAAGGTTTGGACTACCTTCTCAATCTTATGCATGTCCAGAATAGGTCTTCCAATGAGAGAGTCATTTTCTGACAAGTAAGGAAGAAATAGAAGTAGCTGGGTTCGGCCGAATTACATGGAGAATTAAGTGGCATTATAATACTTAACCCCACACTTCTTGTTATTGGGGGAGTAGGACATTCCATAAGGAAAATTTCTAGAGATAAGGAAGCTGGCCCAAACCTCATTTTGTTCAGAATTTAAAGGAGTGGTTTGACCAAAAGGTGTTTGCATCCAATTAGGAGCTTCAGATCGTTTAAAGGGGGGCCATTGTTGTGGCTTCCTGGTCATGATCTTTTAATAAAAAAAAAGGTGAAGCATTTGTTGAAGTAGAAGTTCCAAGGCTCAATGTTTACATAAGAGGCTTCGAAGCAGGAGGCAACGGTTTCTTTGGAGAGTCCATCTGGGCAAAATTAAGAGAAATAAGCCCAAAGCCATAGTTGTAAAAGCCAGAGTGGTCCAGCAACTGCTGAAAATTTGGAGTCTACCAATTTCTTCATACTCCAAAAGTAAGAAATATCCTTTTGGTCTGAGTAGTTGAAAGCAAAGCTCTTACAGGAGATGAAGGTGTTAGCCTCCTCGCCATGAGGGTGAATCCCAACCAGAAATCCTAGGTCTTGAAGAGTTAGAGCCATTATCCCAAATTGAAACTGGAACATGTTGGTGGAGACAAACCAAAATTGGTTGGCGGCAAGAAGAAGCCCTTTGTCTTACTTCCAAGTGTAGCGACTGAGCATCACCAAATCATAAATGTTGATTTCTTTCCACAAATCCCCTTTCACCATGGCAATGCAATCAAGCCAGTCAATGTAGGGATGGGTTAAAGAGGGCCAAAGTCTTATTGGGGTGTTAGTTTGGTATTTGTCCCATTCTGGGACATCGACGTAGGCAAATGGGGGGCTACCCTCCAACAAAGGATACTAGGCTTCTAAGAATAAAAGATAAGGAGCTTGCAGTGAAGCTCCTAGGCCATATTGTTGTTGTGATGATAAAACAAGAAGGGAAGAAATAGAGATGAGGTAGCCGTTGAAAGAAGGGGCTTTGTGTTCGTTGATTAGTTTGACGATGGTGTTTTCCACACTATTAGGATCTCTTGGAGTGGAGGAGTATCTCTTCGTCGCCATTGTTCAAGAGACTTGAAGGTTTGATTGTGAAGAGTAAAAGAGAAAGGGAGGAACGCTGATGAGAAGATAAGGAATATGGCTAAGTGTTAGCAGATTTATAAGGTTAGGATAGAGTCAAGAAATTAGGGGATTTGATTTGAAGTTTAAAATTATTTTTCAAACTTGCCGCCAAAAGTATTGGAAGAGTCCTCAATTAATTAGGACAAGGAGAAGAAGGATTTTCGGTGGTAAAAGAAGTTATGGTGGCGTGAGTCCCAACAAACATCAAGTTTCATCCTTTGTTCAAAGAATAAGGCTTGAGGGGGGGTAATGTTTGTACCTAAATTGACAATCCAATGACTGGTGCCACGTGTGCATTTTGTGGTCAAAGATGTGTGACCATAGCGAAATTTTGGTAGCAAATTTTGGGAAGAAGGCGACAATCATAAGCCTTGATTCTGATTTGACCAAATCCAAAGGATGATGGACAAGGCCACGTGCTTTCTTCTCCTTCCCTTAAATGGATATATGCAAATATTTATTTGTATATTAATATTAATATATTAGATATATGTGGATATTGGTAAGGTTCAAACAGTTCAAGTAGAAGAATAGGTGGCATAGATCCAATGGGGGCCACATCTTTGCCAGAAGTAATCCAATGGTCCCATTTCAAAAATATTTAACGACTCCTTTTGTAGGAGCCGTATGTTGACCAAGTCAAAACAGGTGGCATCCATCCAAGACCCCCATCTATCATCCAACGACTCATTTTTAGGAGGATATGGTCAACCCTTTTCACAAGGAACAAACAACTATTTGCATAAAAGGAAGAGGTTGTTGGGACAGATGTTACTGCAGAAGGCAATCAAGTACCCTACGTTTAGAAGATCATGAGGGATTTTTAGGAGGCTGTTGCTGATTTCCAAAAGGTAGCCACAATTTTCAGGAGGCTCTAGCATTTATAAATACAAGAATTGAAGATGAAGCAAACCCCAATCAATCCAATATTCAACACAACTTATTACATAGCTTAGGGTTATTTATCCTTAGTTTAGCCCTAGTTCAACTTAGGAGTATACTTGAAAGGCATCTTTGTCATAGGTTTAGGTTTAGTTTCTTAGTTTCCATGACATCCGTGTCAAATTAGTTGTTTTTTGGCCTTCACATGCATTGTTTTGGAATTTAAATTGTGTTTCAATTCCATTTTGTTACTCAATTTTATGTTTTCAAACTTGTTCTTAGGCTTTGTAATTTTCAATCTGTTGAATTTATAAAAGTATGTGTTTTGGTGTTCATTTCCTTTTATTTATCTCTCTTTTTTACATTAAAAGCTCCATGGAGATTTTAAGTCTTTTTAATTGAGGCAAAACAAGAATCAAGTGGTTTTTTTTATTCATTTGAGTCTCACACAACCTCCTATTTTAGAAGTCAAATTTTTCCAAGTAAATTTCCACAACTTACACACTGCTGCCTTAGGAAGCCCGCAAATCACGTAAAACCTCTAGATTTTAGTCAAAACTTATGTTTTAGTCAAAAAGTATAGTTTTGTATTTTTTACACGAACAATTACTTAGATTTAAAGTGAATTTATTATGTCATTTAGCTCAAGGCTTTTTTGCATGATCTCTCAATTAACTAAGGGCCTTACAAAATAATTGTACTTGCGCATAGAAAAATAAAATTATAAAATATGAGACACTTTTCGTTAATTTCATAAATCTTTAAAATTTATTTACAAAACATTTTTTTTACATTAATAGCAAATTAAACAATGGACTTAATAACATTTATCATTAACAAATGTAAACAATAATTTTTTAGTGCACAGAACTCATGTTAAAATAAATTTATAAAAAGTATTCTACATTATGATTGAACCAATAACCTTTAACTCGGTCATATTGCTTGTTTAGTCAACTGTTTGAGTTTCAAATTTTGTTATACACAATTTTATTGATTGGTTGGCTTATGATAAATTTTATTTTTATTTTAATTGAAAGACGTTGAGTCTTAATCCATTTGACAATAACTTGTATAATGTCATGGGATGGGACCTTACTCTCATTTTTAGCCTCTACAAATTTCAAAAGCAAAAAAAAGCAAAACAAAAAAAAAGACGATGTTTGAGTAAAATGCGATAGTGGGGTTAAATCGAGTCCCCATCCGTACGTATCTTATTGGTCATTCGAGAGGTTCTCAGTCGGACCTCCTCTCCTCTCCTCTCCTCTCCTCTAGCAGTGATTTAAGATTTTTAAAGATTTTAGATTATGATCACGTTTATCAATTATATATTTTAATATTTTAAATTATTATATTATTTTTTTATATATTTTTCTGTCAAAAATTATAAAAATATTAAAATAATATATTCCTAAACGAGACTTAAATATCAAAATGAGACCTCATATCGTTGAGATTTTAAAAACAACAGTGCTTCCGACCCCTAGTGGGGGTCCGACCCCCAGTGAGCTGTCCAGCTCTCATTCGCTGAAAACATAATAATAAAAAAAAAAAAAAACTGTTTTTTTCACCCAATCACAGGGTGCCACCTCACTGGGGTCGACCCCCAATGGGTGTACGAGGCATTTCTGTTTTAAAAAATTGCAACCTTCCATAGTAAGTTCTCAAAATTTTCTAGTAGGCCTTAGGCAACCAACTACGGCACGGATGCGATGTTGCTGCTGTATAGAAGCAACTGCTGTGCAGTACTACAGTTTTCATTCATTTCTTTTATTTATTTATTTATTTATTTATTTATTTTTCTCTCTCAAAATCGTTTTCTTTTTCTTTGTTCTTTAACTCCACTTGCTCCATATAATATATAAACACACATATATATATATATATATGTGTGTGTGTAACTCCACTTGCTCCATATAATATATAAACATAAATATGTGTGTGTGAATAATTATATAAAAATAAAAATTTTATACAAATTTTTTATAGTGATGTGATTTAATGTGAGTATAAAACACTTATGAGAATGATTTTTATTTATAGAAATAACATTGTCACATAATTTTTGTATTATTTTTTGAATAGTATTTACCAAAAAAAAAAAAAAAACATTTAAAAAAATAGTATTATGTGAACCCGTAAAAAGGTCCATATGCTCACCACAAAAAAATGTGAATCGAGTTCACCTGATGTGAAATGTAACTCACCAAACTAAAACCATAATTATAAAATTATAGACCAAATTATGAAGTATGCTTTATCTATATTTGCTCACCAATTTTTTATGGTGTATTATAGCATCTCAAATTCTTTACATTTTTTTTCATCAAAGTTAAATTTAATAAAAAAGTATTAAAAAAAGAATATTTATCAATAAATCACATCTTACAAACAAGTACTCTAATTAGTTTTAAATTTTTTCTATTGATCTATTAAGTTCTATTAGTGGAGAGTTTCTTTCTGTGTGGTCTTATTTTTTTATTTTGATAGTGTTTTGGTGGACAATTATACCTTTTTATTAATGTAACACATATGATGTGATACTTCATTGTAGCAATATTAATGTGACACTCCAAAAAATTTAAAAACTCCTTAATATACTTTTCCTAAATGTGACAACGTGGCGGGTATGATGTGACACTCTAAAACTTTTACTCTAAAAAAAATAAAAACTTTTTATTGTATTTTTCCTAAATGTGACAATGTGACAGATATGATGTGATACTCTAAAAAAAATTAAAAACTTCTTAGGATAGTTCATATCACATTAAATTTTTTATTCAATTTGGGATTAAATTAAATAAAAATGAGTGATGAAGGGTTGAAGATGCTAAGTCAGAAAAAGTACATTAATGACAATTTTATTATGCACAATCTAAAATTTCGAATGATGAAATTATGTCACTTTGTGATAAAAGTTATCCCTTTTTTTTTTATTGTAAATAAATTATTTTTTATTTTTTAATTTTCATAATTTTGTGTGTGTGGGGTCAAAAACATTTTGTTATTTTGTGGTATGTTATGAAATGTATAACATATGGACCTTTCTAGGGGTGCACACAATAATATTTTTTTAAATGATTATTTTGTTAATACTATTCAAAAAATATTACAAGAATTATGTGACAATGTCATTTTTATAAATAAAAATCATCTTCATAAGTGTTTTATTTAAAAATAAACGACTTACATTAATCATATTACTTTGAAAATTTTATATACATTTTGTATTTATATATATAGATTATATGGAGCAGGTGGAGTTAAAGGACAAAGAGAGAATTTGAAAAAAAAAAGAAGGAAAAAATAGAAATTTGAAACAGAAAAACGAGTGTCTTGGAATGGAAGCACAAAACGGTACCACGGTGCAATAGTGCTTGCACAGCAGTAGCTTCTGTACAGCAGCAACCCCGCATCCCTAGGGCACCTAGTGGTTGAACCCCCTCTGGTCTCCTTTCTTCCCATTAAGGTAACGGCACTATATATAGTATACTCCTATAATGTAGACATTATCCATTACATTACATCACATCTACAAGAACAGAGAATATCTATGTGTAAGCTGCGTAGCCATAGATTCTCGCTCTTTCCCTTTTGTTTTATTGTTTTCTTTCATGTGTTGTTGGACCACAAACTTGGTTGATTTGCCCATGGTTATCTTCATCAAATCGCTATTCAAAGGACATTTCCCTATTTCATAGCCTTATCTAAATAGGAGGAATCTTTAACAAGGTGAAAGATGAAAATAATTACAAAAATATGATGGGTGTAACTTTTTTTGTGCAAAGAATTCTCAGAAAAAAGTTACACCTCACCCTTCTTTGTAAATTTTTTTTGGTTAATACATTGTGGTATAATTTCTCCTTCTAAATATTTGTTTAGAGCAACTTTAATGCCAAAGTAATAAAATTTGTTAAACCTAATTTTTAACGTAGACATCTCAAATTATCGACTATACACGTTGACACATGTTGAGGATATGTACGCGTGATGAATATGATGCAATATGCACGGCTAGCTTATCTTCTTGTTCTTATCATTGAATGTAGAAATGTTTGAATTTTATTTTATTTTTTTCTCCAAAAATACTGGATTTTTGGCATGGGAGTGCAAATTGTAGTATGATGAAAAAAGTCTAGCTATGAAACAGTATGTGGCACTATATAATACTATGATGCCAAACTCCATATCATGTAAATGAAGAATTTCCACTGTTTTTTTAGTATATGAAGACTAAAATTAACTTTTAAATTTGGAGAAATTACACATCATTTGTATGTTTTCAAAATAATTACTAATTCATGGAACAAAAATTCATTTTTAATTATTAAAATTTGTAAAATTTATCTTTAATCTGAAATGGATTTTACAAACATACATTGAATTGTTATTTCTCCTTTAAATTATGAAACTCACATGCTTGGCTTTTAATTTGGTGAAATTAGAACACAATGGGAAGTGGAGAAATTATTTACCAAAAGGTGAGGGTGCAATTTTTGCTGTGATTTATTTGTACGGAAAAAATTACACCCCACATATATTTGCAATTACTTTTATCTTCAATATTAATTAATAATTTTTCCTTTTAATTTCCTCTGAAGAAGGGGATTGATCCATTCAATCTTTATTAATATATCATATATAGGGGTAAGAGATCTTCTCTCTAGAAACTTTTTTGGGATGGCAACGGGCACGATTGATTCTGACATTTTTGAGGACTAAAGTGAATTCAATAGATGAGGCTCTTTATTCATTTTAAAAAAATAAAAAAAAACGTGTTTAAAAGATAATATATCTAATTTGATTTATTTATTTATATCTGACAATATTTACAAAAATGTTACTTCCGTATATAATTATTAAAATTTGTTTAAATATATAACAAAGTTTATAATAAGCAAATGAACAAAATAATTCAAATTTAAGTACAAAATAAAAAGTAAAAAAATTATTATAAAATATCACTTAAACACCATTCTTTTAGCATTTTTAGTTATAAAATTGCTAATTAAATTTTCATAATCGAACTTATCAACTAAATCATTTCAATGGATAAATTTTTTTGACCAAAGGTAAGATTTAATTAACTTTAAATTTGAATTTTTTTTTTCCATCAAACTATAACTGATATAATTAATTAATTTTATACTCAATCCATACATTTGAGAAATAATCAACTATTCATTTTAAATAATTTACAACATCAACCGTTTACTATTTTTGAATTTTTACTGAATTTTATCAAGGCCTTTTAAATTTAGATATATATTTTTTGTATGTGAACTAATATAATAGCTAAAAAAATTTGAGGCTCTTTTCTTAATCAATTTTCACTGACCCAAATTGGCGGCTTTGCCTTATTTGGGCCAAAACTGACCCTAGCAACGGGTAGAATGGAGTCGGGGGTGGGTTGGGATTGAGTGGGGATGGATTTATTAGTTTTTGTCCCGAATTTTCAAATAATTTATACTCCGTTGTCCCTATCTCAATTTCCGACAAGAAATATTTTGAGCATTACATCCCTACATCTAATCGTATTTTATATTAAAACCCAACTTGGCCTAGCATGCACAACCTGGGTCTTGGGATTGTATTCCCTCTAGGTCTCATGTTCAATATTTACTAATTGTAATAAGTTTCTTAGGACTAATTCATACAGGGTGATTACTTTGGCTTTAAAGGGAGCCAAACAACTAGGCAGTGAAAATAGTCCTCTGAAATTACTCGAGGTACGTGTAAACTGTTTCGAACACCCAATTATTAAAAAAGAAAAGAAACAAGAAAACAAAATCCATAAAGAAGTTTTTCTATTTGAACCCCTAATTTGACCCTATTTCCGAAATGAAAATGTCAAGAGACCCACCCTTATTCATCCAGAAAATTTTGAGTAGATGATTATGTGGTGAAAATTAATTTGTATAATGTGAACTCCATATGAAACTTATATATAGAATTTCACAAAATAAAATTTTTAAATAATTTCATAAAAATAAAATTGTAATATTACTGCTCCGAAAAAGTGGTTGGATCGAAACCCGCCCCTAACGAAGTGACGGGTTTTCAAATTGTGATTCTCATAAATTCCGCTGTCCCATACAAGAGCACAGTTTTTCTGGAGATAAAGATGGAAGGGTTCCTAGTTACAATCATGTATTATATATGATGGGTCACATATGAGATCTATTGGGACCATTGCGTATCTAATTTTGTATCAAAAGTGATTTCGTTTTCATCATATTTGGACATAAGAAATGTAACGTCCACATAATTTCTTCTTTTTATAATTTTCTTATTCTGTGTTTGGTTGAAAGATTTAAAAATAGTGTTGAAAAAAAAAATAAAAAAGATAAGTGAAATATAAATAAAATATATCTATATTTTACTTAATTTCACATACTTTTTTTCTTTTCGTTTCTAAATTTCTCCCAAAATCTCTCGACCAACACAACGTTAATAAAGTTGGCAAAACAAAATGCATCTAAGTGGTTGCTGCTGCTTTGAATATTGGGTTGCTCTATTCCTTTGCTTTGTTTAGTATTGGTTCCTTACCAACATTGTGCTTTGTTCCTTTCTTTTCTTTTCTCTTTATTGATGTAATGTGATATGAAATACATATTTTTTTCATCAATAAAGATTTTTTTTTGTTGATCAAAAAAAAAAAAAAAAAAAAAACAAAACAAAGGAGAGTTTTGAAAAAATATTAGAATGCGAGTTAACTTTTTCAAATTTTACTTGTCACATCAGTTGAAAGATTTGAAAGAGAAAAATTATGTCAATGAATCATTTTTTATTTAAACATTTATAGATAGGATAGAAAATTGGATGACTTTGCTAGCCCTTAGATGAAAAAAAAAAAAAACTCACACACATACACACAAAAAATAAAATAAAATAAAATAAAAGGCAAATTACACTAACGGCTATTATAGTTTGAGATTTGTATCACTTTAATTTTTGACTTTTCAATTGTGACACATTTGATCATGAATTTTGAATCTTGTTCCAAATAAGGACAATTGAAGATACCATTACTTAATTTCAAGGATAAAATCGTCAATTTGATAAAATATAAAATAATTTGAAAAAAATAAATGTCAAAAAAATATTTTTGAATTTTTAAAAATTATTTCTACCCACTAAAAATAAAATTATGTAAAATTGATAAATCTTTTAGACATTTATTTATTTATTTATTTTACCAAATTACTTTTTATTATGTGTTTAGATGATGATCATGTAATGGTGCTTGTTTTTATTTTCATTAAATTAGTTTATATTTTTTCAAAAGTTAAATATGACAACAACTTTGATATCATTATTAAACCAATCTATTAAATCAAAAAATCTAAAATTAAAAACATTTCATATGTTAAATATATCGATTATACATTAAAATCCTAACAACCACCCATTACATAATTATCATCCAAATACATGGTAAAATAAAAAAATAAATAAATGTCTAAAAGATTTATTAATTTTATCTTTAGTGGGTAGAAATAATTTTTTAAAATTCAAAAATATTTTTTTGACATTTATTTTTGTCAAATTAGTTTATATTTTATCAAATTGTTGATTTTGCCCTTAAAATTAAGCAATAGTATTTTCAATTGTTCTTATTTGAAATAAGATTCAAAATTCAAGATCAAATGTGTCACATTTGAAAAGTCAAGAATAAAAGTGACACGAGCTCCAAACTATAATAACTATTAGTGTGATTAGCCCAAAAAAGAAAGAGAGAAACAAGAATGTGATTAATAAATTTTTATTATTTTTTATTTTTTTAGATAGAATAAACCTGTTTCATGCCAACATAAGTAATACTTTCGATCAATAAATCCTAAATGTTGAAATTGTGATCTAGATAATATTAAGAATTTTTTTTTTTATGTTCTGTTTGGTCCTATTGGATGTCTAATGACAAATTTAACCTTTTGTTAGGTGTTACACTGGGAAAAAGTGAGTGTCACAATGGAAAAAAGTACATTATAACCTTTTAAGAATCTTTCTTTGTGGTGGAACATGCCACATCAATATTTTTCTAACCTTTTGTTGGGTATTACAGTAGGAAAAAGTGGGTGTCACAGTGGGAGAAAATACGCTATAACCTTTTTAGAATCTTTCCTTATGGTAAAACATGTCACATGTCAAATCAATTTACAATGAGAAAAAGTAGGTGTCATAGTGAGAAAAATTACACTATAACTTTTTTTTTAGAACAATTCCTTGTGGTGAAACCCGCCACATACCACATTAGTTAGGTTTTGTTAGGTGTTACAGTAGAAAAAAGTAAGCGTCACAGTGAAAAAAATATACTATAACCTTTTTAGAATCATTTCTTTTGGTGGAACATGCCACATCTCATATGAGCTAAGTTCTTGTTGAGTGTTATGGTAAGAAAAAATGGATATCACAATGAGAAAGGGTATAACCGTGTAGCAAAAATTACCAAACATATAAAATAAGATTCACGATAATTGTTTTTGAAATGAGACTTTCTAGTAATTTTCCCTAAAAACCAAATGGGCTTTACATCCTATTCTTAAACTAATGCAATTCAGAAAAAAGTAAACAAATAAAAATAATAAAAATAAGAACAAAAACAAAGAAATAGAACAAAGTTAACGGGCAAAATAAATTATTTTTTATTAGAACAATTAAAAATCCAAACACGTTAGCAATACATTTAGCAAAATAATATCATAAACTCATTAATTTCTCAGTTTGATGGATAAGAAAAGCACAAAATATTCTTTCTTAATTATTCATTTAGTATTCATTTGTTTTATTTATTTATTTACTTATTTCATATGGTCTGCGTAACAATTGAATGAATACCCGAACCTCCTTATCTATTCATTTTCATATAAAAACAGCCTCCATGTATGACGGAAAATTGTTGGTCTCATGTTGATGCAAAATAACATTGATAAATATCCATTTTACATAAGTTAGAAAGCAAATTCATTTATTTGAAACGAGACAGTATAAAAATTTTGATATAAAATTAGCACGTGCTACTCATGTGATCATTCTGGAGAGGATAATAGAGAGATTAATTCATTTTCCTTTTCAACGCTCACCACCGACTATCTTAGCTCACTTCGATCGATCACCAGTGGTAAGCACCACTGAATAACGAGAAATTTTATTTTTATACACCTATTTATTTTAATATATATCATTTTTTAGTACATATATTTATTAATTTGATTATTGATTATTCTTCTCTTTTCACACACTTAATATTTCAATTATTCTTTAACTTAAATCTTTGTACATACACCACCTAAGCCTTCATTCCACATACCCTTACCCATTTTCGGTTGAAAGCCCTCCTTTCACACACACCTGATGTATCAAAATGACCCTGAAAACTCTATTTCGAAATATTGAAGGCACAATGAAGACCCATCAACCATTCTATTGAAGATCCATTGACATCTCCATTGAAAACCCTATATTTTGACAACTCCGTTGAAGACCTTTTTTTTTTTTTTTTTTTTTTTTTGGAAATTTTTTTGATTTTGTGCATTCGGCGTTGGTTTACTAAATAAAAAGAAATAATTCAGCGGTTAACTTCCGAAATATTCACATATTTTCGGAACTTAGTTTCCGAATTTCAATATTTAATTCAAAAGTTGAGTTCCAAATTTTATACAATATTTCGGTTCTATAGTACCAACTTAAAAGAAAGTTTTTTAGTACTCCAGTGTCTTTCTAGTGTTACTAGACCCAGAAGGATACACATTTAAATTCAATCTTGAAATTCATATTCAAACTATAACATATAAATTTGAATTATCCAATAGTGTAAAATCCTTTAATTTCAAATCAATAAATCAAAACACATCACAAACGTGCATATATCAACAAATTCACAAATAAAAATTTGATCTTGTTCACTGTTTTCTCACAAATCAGAGAGGACCCAACAATCTTCCTTGGGTTGGGAAAAAGGGATGTTAAAAATTGACAGTTATCAAATTTATTCTATTATAAATTCAATTTTATGAAAACAAAAATGTAACACCCTAGGAAAAATACCTTAATCAAACACGTTCACTTGAATTTATCCAATATAGAATTGTGTGAGAGAGAGAGAGAGACTAAATTCATAATAATAATAATAATATAAATTCCATGACTACCTCTTTCCCATTGAACTATTCCAGTGATTACATTATTGTTCATTTGCATCTATCAACAAAATAAAATAGTTCAAAAGATAAGAGATAATCTAAGGAAAGAGCCAAAAAGGCAAACATCTTCTCAAGGAGTGTCATTGAGTACACAAAAATGAAATTCTAAATTTTCATACAAAATAGACTGAGGCTTAAACATAACACATCAAAGAGAGCTTCCATGCCCCCTCTCCATAATCTTTTCCCAAGCCAATCATTTAGGTGGCGCATCAACATCGTTTCCTAAAAGGTGGTTAGTTTTGGGGTGAGTTAGTGCCCAGTAGGCAAAACATTTAACAAATTATACAAATATTTGAGATGCATATGATCATGCCATACATTTGTTAGGATAAAATCCATATTTTTTCTCATTTAAAACCAAAAATGTTCCATGCATGATTTTCATTTAAAGTCTCATCTACTAGTATGGGGTGGTAAATCCACTATGATGTCCCAAGCAAGAGACGCAAAACCATACACATATATATAGATTTATATGCAGAAAATATTTCCTCATTTGTTGACTCTAAAAAAGGCGGGGTGATGGGCACCCAAAATCTTTCCCTCTCTACTTTGCCGATTCCTAAAACAGTGGGCTTGTGGACACCCAAAATAATTTTTTTTCCCCACATTTGCCAACTCTATAAACGGCAGGCTCGTGGACACTCAAAAATCTTTTCCACATTAGTTCGACGATATGCACAAGACATGGCAATTGGGCACCTTGTCTCCCCATGCGAGTACCAAACACAACATACAACTCGATTCCCGAAATCTGACTCAACTACTTGGACTCATACGCTATTTATCCCCTTTGACATTTTCCCAAACTTCCACAAGATGGTAAAATCACATGACAAATTATGATGCACATAATGCATGAGTTTTCAAAATAAATTTTCCCTATAGTTTGTTCAATCCACAACAACATTAATGATAATATTCTTCAATTTCACAATTTCATCATCTCCTAATCACAAGGATTTCTTTCCACAAGTTATCAACGTCCATATCTCCATGCCAAAATACCCATACATCCAATTTCATCATTTAAGAGTCAATTGAACAAAATCCCTTTTATCAATTTAATTGGAAAACTAAAGTTTAATAAAATTTGGGGCTTTCCTCCCATTTACGTATAGAAAGTTAATATTTATCCTCAACATTAAGAATCAACAAGAAACTTTTACAATCTTTCTTAAAATCATAATGTACAATTTGCCATTAGTTAAACAACCAACTTTATTTAACAAAAACATCTCATACATTATTACACCTAAGAAATTACCACATATATATCTCAATTCAAGAATATAACAATGGTAGCTAAAAGATGAAGACCCAACAAGAATTTTGACCAAAACACGATCCAATCGGTGAGAATCTTGAATCAAGCTTACTTCTCACGGTGTTAGAGAGAGAAAAGAGTTGGGAAAAATGAGAAAGAAAAGTGTTTGTTCGACTTTTAAGTAAGCTGTCCCGACCAGACCGCTCGAGCAAACTTTTCACTGCTCTAACGGTAAACGCAAGGTTCTAGAAGTTTTGTAGAGCTATAGTGAAATTACTAGGAGCCTAGATTCTACGCTAGAGCATCCACTCCATCTCTTGAGTGGTCTCACTTACAAACTTGCAAGATACTAGGTGTAGAGCATCTGCGCTCGAGTGACCGCTTAACTGCTTGAGCAGTCACCCAAAATCAAACTGTTACAACCTACACCCCTTAAAGAATTTCGTCCTCGAAATTTCGTAATTCCTGTGAAAACAACTCCAACAATTCCCAAGGAAGATGAATACTGTAATAACAATAACTCCAATCATCACAACATCACCAATTGAAAACCAAAATCAAGTCAAAATTCTTGCCAAAACACGAACGTTCAAGTCCTTAAGAAATTAACATTTTCTATTACTTCTGTCCATAATTCAAGATGTACATTGTGACAAACATAACCATCTAACAAAATTATACATTATTAAATAAATCCGGGTATTTCTCTCGGACCACGGTTTCTCGTTCCTAAGTAGCTTCTTCCACTCCATGATGGTGCCACAATACTTTCACTAAGGGAATCGTCTTACCTCTCAAAACTTGTTCTTAAGAGTCTAGGATCTTCATAGGTCTCTCCTCATATGAAGCACTCTCATCTACCTCCAGACTCATCCAATCTAAGATGTGGGAAGGATCAGGTTCATATTTATGAAGCATAGAAATGTGAAACACATCGTGTATCCTGGATAGTTGTAGTGGTAAGGCACGACGATAGGCTACTTTTTCATGATATTGAAGGGGCCAATGAACCTAGGTGACAACTTCCTACTTCACCCAAATCTCATCAAAAACACATAGTCATCCACTTCAAAAGATAGAGGTCTCATTCTTCAGTCAGCATAACTTTTCTATCGACTTTGGGCCGTAATTAACCTCTTCTAAATGAGAGCCACTTTCTCGGTAGTCTCACAAACCAATTCTGGCCCAAGCATGGTTGAATCCCTCACCTCGGTCCAACACACCGGTGATCTACATGGACACCTATACAAGGATTCAAAAGGTATCATTCCAATGCTAGTTTGACAGCTATTATTGTAGGCAAACTCTATTAGAGGTAAGTGAGACTCCCAAGAACCCTTGAAGTCTAATATGAAAGCTCTTAACATATCTTCCAAAATTTGGATAATGCGCTCGTATTGTTCATCGATTTGAGGTGGTAGGCGGTGCTAAAGGTCAACTGAGTGCCCACGACAGTTTGTAAACTTTGCCACAACCATGTGGTAAAGAGAGGGTCTTTATCTAAGATGATGCTCGCCGGAACCCCATGAAGTCGGATAATTTCCCTAACATAAAGTTCAGCTAGGTAATCAACTGAATCGCCTATGCACATAGCAAGAAAATGGGCCCACTTAGTTAGTCGATCTACAACAACCTAAACTGCATCATTACCCTCCTGTGTTCTAGGAAGACCTGAAACAAAATCCATATTGATGTGCTCCCATTTTCATTCGGCTATAAGAAAGGGTTGTAATAACCCGACTGGCTTTTGGTGCTCCACTTTGACTTGTTGGCAAGTTAAGAATTTAGATACAAATAAGGCTACATCTCGCTTCATACCTCTCCACCAAAATTGATGGCTAAAGTCACGATACATTTTTGTGCCTCCCGGATGTACCGTAAGGCGTAAGTGATGAAATTCTCGGAGTGCTTCATCTCTACAAGATTCTGGTACAAAAAGATTGTTTACAAACTAGATACGCAAGTCAGAATGTACTCTTAACCCTTTTCCCTCCTTTCCTTGTGAGATTTTCTCTCTAATTGCCTCTACTTCTGAATCGCCTTATTGTGCTTTTATAACTCGCGAGACAAGTGTGGGTTATGCAAGAACTGAAAACAAGGTGGCTTGCTCAAGAGACTCACCAAGATGCAAGTCAAACTCACCTAGATCACCGAACATCTCCAACTATAACAATTCTGATTTAGACCCGATCCATTTCTTGCTTTTGAATTTGAGAACCCATGTCCTTAACTGTTGTTATCTCATTTCCATTTTGTTGCTCGTTGAGTTTAGCTATTGGGAGTTTTGGTTGTGTTTGAAACAGGTTGGGAAGTTAGTTTTTCAATAAGTTGTTGTCCTGATTTTTTCCTGTTCGCTAGAGCGGTCTTTCTTGGGTTCGAGCGGTCTTTTACAATTTGCAAAACTACTAGAAGTGTGATATTTTCGCTCGAGCGGCCCTTCTTGTGCTCGAGCGGTCATTTGCAGGTCTGAACTTCTAGGAGGGGGTTATTGTGCGCTCAAGCGGTGGTTTTGGTCGCTTGAGCGGTATCACTTATTGTTTCTTACGTTTGAGAGGTGTTTTGGTCGCTCGAGTGGTCTACGCGTATATTAGTCCGAGAAATGGCCATTTTGAATCATTTTTCATCTCTCTATCTCTCTAAACATTTCAAAATCCTAAAACCTTCACATTCTCTTTCTAGCTCTTACTTCTAGCTCCAAATACTTTCAATTCATTGGTTTTCTCACCCTAGCCCTTTGGAGTAAAAGATTGAGCACATTGAGGGTTTCGTTCTAATAGGAGGAGTTATTGTTTTTGGCTCCGCCAAGTTCTACCTTTTGCTCTCCCTTGTCTTTTAATTTGAGGTAGGGATTTCTTTGACCTTTAATATGATTTTTAGCTTAGTTATTTGCTCTTTAAAATGGGCTAGTGATTTGGAAATTTTTGGAAAAACCCAGGGTTTGATTTTGAAATCAAAAGAGGGGTTTTCCAAATGGGTTCTTGAGAATGGTTGTGGGGATGTGTTTATGATTGAGATATGTTAAAATGATAGATATCCTTTCTTAAAATTAATTTTGTAAGTAAATGGAGTTTTGTTCTACAAATTTGGAATATTTGGATTTTTGAAAGGAAATAGAAAATGATGTTAGGTTTTATAAGATTGGAACAATGCTTATGTTGATGATGATGGTGTAGTTGGATATGCAATATCACTCCCATTGTAAAAGAATGAAATTATATTTTGATTGGAAACTATCTGTTGTATAAAAATATCTGTTTTGAGTTATCGGTGGAGGATAGTCTTGAGTGTTGTAGACATTGCGCGAGGACTATGTTAAATTGAAACTAATTTCTCATACATTTTACATTGAGTATCATTTCATATTGAACATTGTAAATGTATTGATTTTGAAAAAAAATGGGTGAGTACCTTAGTGATTCTGGTTAGGTGGTGTGGTTGTGGTTATGATGTTGGCCTGTGTGTCCTTGGTGAAAGTCAAGAAACCCGTACGGTTAGGTGCTGATCCTTCTGGTTAATAACAGTAAAATGGTTTTGGTAGTGCTTGTATAGCCTACTGACAGACACGTTCCTAGAGATTTCTAGTGTTTTGTATCTATGCCTTGTTTTCTACTATAAAAGGATTATTTTCATGAGTTGATTTATAATCTGGCATTGCATTGTTTTGAGATGGAAAACGAAGAATGTTTGACAAACGACATGCATATGCATTCATCTTATAATTTTGCTAATATTCATATACTGTGTTAGAGTATCTCTATTGGGCTTTGGCTTACCATATGTGGAAAACAACTTTCAGGTGCTGATGATATGTCTCCACCAAGGATGTAACTTGGGAGGACTTTGAGCTAAGGGCTTCATTTTTATTTATTGATGTAATTATTTTTGTTTAAGTCTCGGCATGTATTGAGTTAAACTCATTTTGTTGTACCTAAGCATTGACTTGAAAAGTTGTAGCCATTAGGGAATGTAATTAATTGGTTTTAATTTTAATTTAATTCATGTATCCATGCCATATGCTATAGATTCAGAATCTAGAATTTATAAACGTATATTGCATACGTCATCTTTTTTATTAAGAAAAGTTATGAATGGAATGAAATATATGATATTGTTGATCATTTGTAAGTAATGTTATGAGTTGGGTTATTGTTATTTATTTTGGGGCATTACACACACTTTCTCATGGCAAGACTAACAACAGTGCTCACAGACTTTCTACTCAAGGCGTCGACTACTACATTTGCCTTCCCTGATGAACTCCATCCATCTTCTTTGATGTAGGTTCAAATATTTTTCTAAAAATAGGTACTTCAAACTTTTATGGTCCGAGAACAAATCAAATTTCTCCCCATAAAGATAATGCTCCAAAGTTTTAAAGCAAAAATTACAGTGGCTAATTCAAGATTGTGGGCTGGGTAGTTCCTCTCATGAGTCTTTAATTGACGTGAATCATATGCCACCACCTTACCCTCTTGTATCGTAACACATCCCAAACCTTCTTTAGAAGCATCGTAATATACGGTGTAACCTAAGCCTCTCTCCGGAATTATTAAAATTGGTGTAGAGGTCAATCTAGCTTTTAGTTCTAAGAAGGATTTTTCACAAGACTCACTCAAAGCAAATTTTACTCCTTTTCTAGTTAATCTAGTCAATGGTGATGCTAGGGTAGAAAAATCTTTCACAAACCGCCTATAATACTTAGCAAGATCCAAAAAGCTACAAATCTCAAACGCGTTCTTAGGTCGCTCCCAATTCTGCATGGCCTCGATTTTTGAAGAATCTGCAGTAACCCCCTCTTCGGAGACAATGTGACCCAAAAAATTTACCTCGGAAAGCCAAAACTCACATTTCTCATACTTAGCATACAATCAGTGTTCCCTAAGCAATTGCAAGACAATGTGGAGGTGCACTTCATACATTTCCTCGGAAGGTGAGTAGATGAGAATATCATCCACAAACACCACCACGAATTTATCGAGATAATCTCAGAAGACTCGATTCATTAAGTCCATAAAAGTGGCAAGGGCATTAGTTAAACCAAGTGGCATCACGAGGAATTCATAGTGGCCATACTGAGTACGAAAAGTCGTCTTCGGAATATCTTCTTCTTTCATACGCAACTGATGATAACCCAATCTTAGGTCTATCTTTGAGAAACATCAAAAACCCTTAAGTTGGTCGAAAAGATCACATATCCTAGGCAACAGATATTTATTTTTAACCGTGACCATATTTAGCTTGCAGTAGTCGATGCATAACCACAACGAACCATCATTTTTCTTGGAAAAAAGAGTCGGTGCTTTCCATAGCGAGGTACTAAGGCGTATTAAACCTTTCTCTAATAACTCTTGCAATTGCTCCTTCAAAACAAGCAGCTCTACTGGTGCAAATCTATAAGGTGACATGGAGATGGGTGCCGTACCCAGGTACCAAATCTATAGAAAACTCAACCTCACGGTGCTATGGCAATTTGTTGTGATCCTTAGGAAAAACATCTAAATGCTCACATACCACTCTAGGAAATACTCTTTGAAGTACACTACTTCTATCATTCACAATGGTTGTAAAAAGAAAATTAAGTTTACCTCAACTTCGCGGGTTATACAATGGCGATAACCTACTATCGATCCTATCTCCTAGAAAATAAAAATAGTCCCCACCTATTGTGCACATAGTATGGTGGCACGATAAGAAGACAACCAGTCCATACTAAGGATGACATCTAATAACACAAGATTAAAAGGAAGTCGGCGATTAGCGACTTCAATCATTCACCCACGACATCCCCGATTTAAGATAACATGACCCCCAATTGGTGAGTCTACCATAAGTGAAGACTCTAGTCGTTCGATCTTTAAGCCCAACATGGATACAAATACAGATACCATGAATGAATGTGATGCTCCGGTATCTATTAATACATTGGCCCAAGTATTATATATAAGATATGTACCTCTCATCACCGATGGTCCAGAAGATTGTTCAGAAGTAGTGACAGCATAAACTCGCCCTTGTGGCCTCCGCTCACCTCAATCACCCTTCGAAATGTAGGCCAGTTGCACTGACTGTGTAGATGTGGCCCCTTACTGTAACGACCCAGAAATTTCTCCCTCCGCTCGAGCGGAGGAGTGGCCGCTCGAGCGGACTTGTGAGGCTCCCAGTATTTTTGCAGATTGCCCGAGATTCTGAGGGTGGTAGATTCCCGCTCGAGCGTAGAAGTGGACGCTCGAGCGGACGTCTTTGTTCGTCTGAACGCTCGAGCGCAATGTGGGGCGCTCGAGCGGGTCGCCTTGTTGAGTTTGAATTTTGAGGCACGTGGATTCGTCTAAGGTATTTTTAATAAAGTATTTGGAACCTCCTTATTTTATTTTGGGGTATTGATTGTGGTGGTAATATGATGGTAGGGTAAGATTGGATCCAAAACTTTAGTTTGAATAATTTGTTTGTGACCAACCGTCACTCATTTGCCCTTTTCTTTTTCCACACTTTGAATTTGGATGTGAGGTTAGAACCATTGGAAAGCTTATTTCCGGGGCTTCAATTTGGACACAAGAACGACCTAAAACGGAGTCCGGATGGAAAAGTTATACCTGTTCAAAGTTTCAAAATCTGTCTTTGAGGCGGTTCCGCTCGAGCGGAAATCAGTCCGCTCGAGCGGAATTTCGAGACAGCAGCGTTAAAAATGGGATTTTGGATCATTTCAGATATTTTCTTCTTCCTCTTCCTTCCTCTCTTCCTAGGTTCGAAACCCTACCCCTTAAACCTTTGATTTCAGCCCTTTTCACCAACAATCCACCATGGATCATGCATCAAGAATGAAGAAGAAGTAAAGATCAACTTTTCCAACCGATTAGATTTTGGGATTTCGAGAGGATGCGTTCAACCTAGCTTCTTTGCTTCCAATTTCGAGGTAAGGGGTTCTCTTAGCCTTGAATGGTTATGATTCAAAGTGATTTCGTTAGTACTTTGAGATTTTGGTGACATTTTGGAATCTTGAGTTAATTATGGGTTAGGGACACTTATGGTTTAATGTTTATGCACAATTGGGGCTTCCACTCTACTCCTCAAAGGATGTTGAATGTTTTTAGCATATTGGCATATAGTAATTGTTGATTTGGTGATTTCACTAAGAAAAGAGGAAAACCCCCAATTTCCTTGGAAACCCTAGGTTGATTTGTGATAATAACCAATCAATTGGCTCAAGTGGAAAGTAGAATAATGAAATTTAAGTGTTGAATTCTATGTGTTCAAGTTGAATTAGAATTTGGGAATATTGAAAATTATGTTTAGAATTTGCGAATGAATTTGTTATAAATGTTGGAGTTCATACTATCATGTAAAGGGAAAATTGGGGAAATAATCTATTAAGGATATAGATGATATGAACTTGGTTTTAGAATGTTAAAATAGGATTCAGGGATTTATCGTGAATTATGTGAAGTTGTAAATAGTATTGATGAACCCAGTGATGCTGATTTTGTTGGATAATGTTGTATCGAAAAATATTGGAAATTGAATGGTGTTGTATTATGATGAATTGTGTAGGGTCAGCTACAGGGGTGGACCAAGCATCTGAGCACTGTGAGTAGTAGTACAAACGTATATTTCATCCACTATCGTTAATTATGATCGCTAATGCTCTGTTCTTTGAACATTATGACAATTGGAGGAAAAGGTGAATTTATATGAACGCTAAAAGATTCGCGTACGTCGGTATGATTTTTAAGAATCCTTATGTTCTGTTAATGACGAATATTAGCTCTTTGTTATTATTCGCATACTCTGTTATTTCTGAAAGAATAAGTAGAACTTATGATCATCCTTGAAGAATGACATTTGTGTGAATCTAAGATTGTTCGATTATGTTACGAATGGACCCAAGGTTGTTTAGAAGCTATAATATGAATGTAAAGGGTTATCATCAGTATACAACCTACATAAGGATATGAAGTATTCTATTTTGTTAAGCTCATGATAATGATATGATTTAACATGAAATGTTCCATTGTCTGATAAGTTACGTTTTGACTCAGGGAATGATTATCCATAAATGTTATAAGTTAAGTCTGTTACAAGTTTGCATATGTTATAAGTGAAGTATGTTTCAAGATATTTTGCCTTAAGCTGTTCTGTTATTATTGGGCCTGAGGCCGTTCTGTTATTATTGGGCCTGAGGCCGTTCTCATATTCTTGGGCCCGAGGCCGCTTCATATCTTGGGCGAGGCCGCTCATATTATTGGGAATTCTGTTATTTCGACCTATGGTGGTGTGAAAATAATTATGGAATATAGTTAATCAGATGTATCTGCAGTTACATGTTTTATTATTCAGGTTAAACAACACATTATTGATGTACTATTATTCACTGAGTTCGCTCATTCTGTGTTTTATTTGTCTACTTCTGTAGGTGATCAACCGGGGGTTCAGTCCTAACCTTTAAGGCTCGTCTAGCTCTTGGCAACTTTGAGGCGTCCAGGCACCACCGGAAGCCGTACACTTTGTAAAGTGTTATTAAGTTATGACTTATGCTTGGGTTGTCTTTCTGTAATGATTTTGTTACGCCCAACTGTAGGGCTGGGTCTGTATATATATATATATATATATATGTGTGTGTGTGTATGTAACCGGTAGTTAGATATGTGATCAGATTTTATTTGCGTGTTTTTAAGTTGTGATCCTGGCATGATAGTAGTAGCTCAATGGAGTTTGTTTTCTATTGTCCAATTTTGATATTTGTGCTTCCGTTTAGGCCCCATAAGTTATGTATATCAGGTTATAAGTCCATTTTTCGAATAGGTCATGCCCAAACTTTTAGGGGCGGGTTTGGGTCGTGACAAGTGGTATCAGAGCACGAGTTGCTATCTCACACACGGATCCATTGAGCTGTAGGATGTCTAGAAAGGACTTAGGCCTCATGCATGACATCCTTATTGCATATAAAGAGACTGATAGCAACAGTAAAAGTAATATGTTCACGTTAACGATTATGAATCTTGTCTATTGTGCATTCCTTTATGATTGATTATTGTGTAGAGTATGGCGGAAATAAGGATAGAGGATTGTCTCGGATTGATTAGATAAATGAACAAGGGACATGAGTGGTAAGTTCTGAATCCTTATGCTTTGCCAAGGATGACTCAGGTTTGTTGTGAAGTAAGTTATTCCATGCCTATTAGTCATATTTTGATATACGTGAGATGATTATGGCCATTTGAAAGGACTCATGAAATGACTTATGTATCCTGTTGTATGATGTTAGTTATATAAATTTGGTGCTATTCTGTTCTGATTCCGTTTATGTAATATGTTCTGTAAGTAGTTCCGTTTACGACATGTCATGTTATAATATGCAATGTTGATGTAAAACTTATTGATTTCTGGTATGGAACAAAGTGCTACACTTAGGTGGGAGCCACCTCTTGAATCCATACATTATGTAACATTTTGTCTGGTAACATTCTGTTTAGGCCGGGGGCCATTATGTAACATTCTGTCTGGTAATATTCTGGTAACATTCTATTTGGGTCGGGGGCCATTATGTAACATTCTGTCTGGTAACATTCTGGTAACATTCTGTTTGGGCCGGGGGCCATTATGTAACATTCTGTCTGGTAACATTCTGGTAACATTCTGTTTGGGCCGGGGGCCATTATGTAACGATACGTGCGGTAACGATGCGGGCGAGGGCCATTCGGTAACATTCGGGCCGAGGGCCATTCGGTAACGATTCGGGCCGAGGGCCATTTTGTGTAACGATTCGGGCGAGGGCCATTACATATAACATTTTGGGCCGAGGGCCATTTTGTGACATTCAGTAACATTCTGTGTAACATTTATTTAGATGAATTGTTTGAACACTAAGCATGGAATACTGCTAATGACTGTTAATGATATTCCGTTTCTGTCAATTATGTTATGGACATTCATATTAATTGGAATCTAATGAATATGAAATGATGAAAAGATATTCGTACATATTTGTATGTTCTGGGTCGAAAATCGTTACGATAATTACGAGCCATCAGGCCGTTCTATAAAATTTGTAAAACGAGGCCAAAGGCCATTCTGAAAGTAAACTAATCCTAAATCAATGTTGAATTTCGTTTGGTGAATATATTATGTTTATCATGATATATTTTGTCTTCCTTGTCATGGTACTGTTTAGACCAATGATTTGAAATGTTATTGTGATACGTACTTTGATAAGTTGTGTTTTTACAATAATGACATGATATTCAAAGAACATGATAGGTCACGAATCAAGAAATGATGTTCCATATATGTAAAAGTAATCTTGGCGTCGTAGTACAAGGCCCTTACGGGGTAATAATACCATGGTTTAAATATGTTCGAAGATATGTTTTGCCACCGACGGTCTTATGCGGGTGGGTTATGATCAAGCATAAACTCGCTACATTTACGATTCAAGTATAGCTAAGAATAGGTATGAATATGTTTCTATTTATTCGATTACGTCATGCTATGTTATAACAAGATGGGAATTGATAGTGTCAAATAAGTGCGATTATGTGTAGTGGATTTGTTTATAGACTTTGTGAACTGATACGCCTAATATCGAGGATTTTGGTGAAAACAAATGGATATGGGAATACTCCTTTTGCTAATTACAAATTGATTGACTACCACATTGAATTATCCTACCACAATTACGTTTTACTAAGAATTATGAACTTTGATATTATGAAATCAAATTACTCCTTTGTTATACTATTGCATATGTTTTGACACTATGGAAGCTGGAAGGATGTGATTCTTATGGTTACTGAATTATGATCCTATGAACGAACCTGGTAGAATTCTATTTATGTTAACTGATTGAGCCAGATGGCTGGTCTTTAAATTCTGTATAACCGTTTGCTGACCCTCTATAATTATAAGTTATGAATACGAAACTCTGTGATTGATCTTATGTTTTCCAGTAAGAGAAGGAAGAATCGTTTGAATAGTGAGAAAAAAAAAAAAAAGCTAAATTGATTTGTGTGCTAGTAAAGGAAAATGTTCTGATTGATTAATTAAGTAAGATTTTGAATTCAATTTCTAGCCTTGTTTGATAAATTGTAATTATTGTTGATTTTGTCAAGAGTTAGGGATATTTTGAGAATTAATCGAGTGGGATCGATAATTGGCATAAAGATAGTTACCTTATATGTTTTTATGGTTCATATCCAAATTTGAATAAGTGTCTCTCATGGCGCACTTACAGGAAATTGCGAAGTATACATTGTATGTAGAATAATACTATGAGGAAGTAATGATATTGATTGGGATTCTGAGCGAGTTATGAAATATTTAATATGATAAGTTTTCTGGATAAGTTCCCAAAATTGTACGAAATTTTGAATGCTCCAGATCTGACAGAATTTATGACAAAATTTAAATAAGCTTACGGCTATAGGACAATATTTCATTGTCTGATATCCTTGAAAGGTCTGATAAGTTCTGAGTGCTGTCTTCGAACCACGTGTTATACCATATTGTAATTTGGGAATTGTGAGAGGTTTAATCTGTATTTGACTTCGCTAATAATTTACCTTGAAGATATAATTCCTTGTTATGGGAGTTGAGTTGTTATTCGGAGTCTGTTAGGAATCTGATTTGGCCTGATAAGTCTAATTTTGAGAGTGAGCAAAGAGGTTGAACTAGGTATGACAGCTTATGAGTCACATGTGATCAAATACTTGAATAAACCAAATTCTGAATGTCCGTAAGTTGTTATAGTATTTGAAAGGTATGACCTTTGGGTCACTAAGCAGAAATATGCGAGGATTGTGAATAATGAGATGATGCTTTGGTATGTTAATGGGAATTTTAGAACTATTGGGGGAAAAGTAATTAAAATTGAGGTTGGGGCATTCACTGGATGTGATCCGCTTAGTTGTTAATTGAGAAGTTGTCATGGACCTTGGGCTTATAAATGGCTCCTTGTCGTTGAATTTCTGACACGTGTATGTTAATCGAATGTATTTGTGATCCTTTCCTATCTTTAGTATAGATCTAGTTTTGGACATTACAGGGTGTTTTTTTTGTTTATGTTTGACCTATTTTCTATTTGGTTTTCTCAAATTTCGAGGACGAAATTTTTTTTAAGGAGGGAAGGATGTAACGACCCAGAAATTTCTCCCTCCGCTCGAGCGGAGGAGTGGCCGCTCGAGCGGACTTGTGAGGCTCCCAGTATTTTTGCAGATTGCCCGAGATTCTGAGGGTGGTAGATTCCCGCTCGAGCGTAGAAGTGGGCCTCGGCGGGCGTCTTCGTCTGAGCGCTCGAGCGCAATGTGGGGCGCTCGAGCGGGTCGCCTTGTTGAGTTTGAATTTTGAGGCACGTGGGTTCGTCTAAGGTATTTTTAATAAAGTATTTGGAACCTCCTTATTTTATTTTGGGGTATTGATTGTGGTGGTAATATGATGGTAGGGTAAGATTGGATCCAAAACTTTAGTTTGAATAATTTGTTTGCGACAAACCGTCACTCATTTGCCCTTTTCTTTTTCCACACTTTGAATTTGGATGTGAGGTTAGAACCATTGGAAAGATTATTTCCGGGGCTTCAATTTGGACACAAGAACGACCTAAAACGGAGTCCGGATGGAAGAGTTATACCTGTTCAAAGTTTCAAAATCTGTCTTTGAGGCGGTTCCGCTCGAGCGGAAATCAGTCCGCTCGAGCAGGAATTTCGAGACAACAGCGTTAAAAATGGGATTTTGGATCATTTCAGATATTTTCTTCTTCCTCTTCCTTCCTCTCTTCCTAGGTTCGAAACCCTACCCCTTAAACCTTTGATATCATCCCTTTACACCGACAATCCACCACGGATCATGCATCAAGAATGAAGAGGAAGAAAAGATCAACTTTTCCAACCGACTAGATCTTGAGATTTCGAGAGGATGCGATCAACCCAGCTTCCTTGCTTCCAATTTCGAGGTAAGGGTTCTCTTAGCCTTGAATGGTTATAATGCAAAGTGATTTCGTTGATACTCTGAGATTATGGAGACATTTTGGAATCTTGAGTTAATTATGGGTTAGGGACACTTATGGTTTAATGTTTATGCACAATTGGGGCTTCCACACTACTCCTCAAAGGATGTTGAATGTTTTAGCATATTGGCATATAGTAATTGTTGATTTGGTGATTTCACTAAGAAAAGAGGAAAACCCCCAATTTCCTTGGAAACCCTAGGTTGATTTGTGATAATAACCAATCAATTGGCTCAAGTGGAAAGTAGAATAATGAAATTTAAGTGTTGAATTCTATGTGTTCAAGTTGAATTAGAATTTGGGAATATTGAAAATTATGTTTAGAATTTGCGAATGAATTTGTTATAAATGTTGGAGTTCATACTATCATGTAAAGGGAAAATTGGGGAAATAATCTATTAAGGATATAGATGATATGAACTTGGTTTTAGAATGTTAAAATAGGATTCAGGGATTTATCGTGAATTATGTGAAGTTGTAAATAGTATTGATGAACCCAGTGATCTTGATTTTGTTGGATAATGTTGTATCGAAAAATATTGGAAATTGAATGGTGTTGTATTATGATGAATTGTGTAGGGTCGACTCTGAGGGTGGACCAAGCATCGAAGCCTTTGTGAGTAGTAGTACAAACGTATATTTCATCCACTATCGTTAATTATGATCGCTAATGCTCTGTTCTTTGAACATTATGACAATTGGAGGAAAAGGTGAATTTATATGAGCGCTAAAAGATTCAGCGTACGTCGGTATGATTTTTAAGAATCCTTATGTTCTGTTAATGACGAATATTAGCTCTTTGTTATTATTCGCATACTCTGTTATTTCTGAAAGAATAAGTAGAACTTATGATCATCCTTGAAGAATGACATTTGTGTGAATCTAAGATTGTTTGATTATGTTATGAATGGACCCAAGGTTGTTTAGAAGCTATAATATGAATGTAAAGGGTTATCATCGTTATACAACCTACATAAGGATATGAAGTATTCTATTTTGTTAAGCTCATGATAATGATATGATTTAACATGAAATGTTCCATTGTCTGATAAGTTACGTTTTGACTCAGGGAATGATTATCCATAAATGTTATAAGTTAAGTCTGTTACAAGTTTGCATATGTTATAAGTGAAGTATGTTTCAAGATATTTTGCCTTAAAATTACATTATTATTGGGCCTGAGGCCGTTCTGTTATTATTGGGCCTGAGGCCGTTCTGTTATTACTGGGCCTGAGGCCGTTCTGTTATTACTGGGCCTGAGGCCGTTCTGTTATTATTGGGAATTCTGTTATTTCTGGACCTATGGCTGGTGTGAAAATAATTATGGAATATAGTTAATCAGATGTATCTGCAGTTACATGTTTTATTATTCAGGTTAAACAACACATTATTGATGTACTATTATTCACTGAGTTCGCTCATTCTGTGTTTTATTTGTCTACTTCTGTAGGTGATCAACCGGGGGTTCAGTCCTAACCTTTAAGGCTCGTCTAGCTCTTGGCAACTTTGAGGCGTCCAGGCACCACCGGAAGCCGTACACTTTGTAAAGTGTTATTAAGTTATGACTTATGCTTGGGTTGTCTTTCTGTAATGATTTTGTTACATGGCCTTGAAATTTAGTGCGTATATATATATATATATATGTGTGTGTGTGTATGTAACCGGTAGTTAGATGTGTGATCAGATTTTATTTGCGTGTTTTTAAGTTGTGATCCTGGCATGATAGTAGTAGCTCAATGGAGTTTGTTTTCTATTGTCCAATTTTGATATTTGTGCTTCCGTTTAGGCCCCATAAGTTATGTATATCAGGTTATAAGTCCATTTTTCGAATAGGTCATGCCCAAACTTTTAGGGGCGGGTTTGGGTCATGACACTTACACTGCCTTAGATGCCTGCCTAGGCTGGACCAACTGATAATTCTATCTTTGACCCTGGTTTGCCTGATGATCTTCAGACTGTCGGGACACTGAAACACTTCCCCGTCTCTACTAACTGCGAGCAAGACCTCTTTATATGCCTCGACTGTCCACAATGATAACATGCGGGCACTGACCCCTCCTCTGGGATTGGCTCTGAGAACGAGTTGACTGCTAATGGTTAAGATTCTACTTACACACTAATGCCTTGTGACCCTATTGGCCATACCTGAAACAAGTAATACGACTAGGACCCATATTTCCTGAACTCTTCATAGAAACACACCCCCAAGACTTGTTCTGTTGGGGCAAGAACTAGAAGGAAGAAGAAGAAGAAGAACCCCAGGACTTCTTAAAGGATCCTGTGTCACTTTGAGATTCCACATAACTTGACATCTTATGTTTCAACCATGATTCCTCAGCTTTTAACATGATTTCTACATGAGCCACGACCTCAACTAGCCTGTTATACTCTCTGAACATATTGCTCGTCACCTTCATCACGATCTTGGGCCTCAATCTCTTCTCAAACTTCAAATATCGGCGCTTCTCGATCGCCACGAGTTCAGGTGCAAAGCTTACCAAACTAGTGAAAGTGGCCTCAAATTCAACCACTGGTGTATCTAATTGTCTAAGCTTCTCGAACTGTTTCCTTAATCTCTCCCTAGCCATGGGAGGCAAGAACTTCTCTTGGAAGGCATACATGAATGCCTCCCAAGTGTTCTTGACCCTAAGTTTAATAGACTTCCACCACTGCTTGGCCTCCCTTTTTAGTTGATACGTCGCCAATGCTACTTAGAGCTCTACATCACGGATGTTCAGGATCTCAAAGGACTTAAGGATTTGCTTTAACCATTCATCAGTTTCCATAGGTTCGAGTCCTCCACTAAACTCGGTAGGGTTGGAGCAAAAGAAATCCTTCTTCAAGAAGGAGTTTCACGTTTCTTCTTCTAATGTCATTGTTGCTTGCTCGGCTCGGAGTATGTCTATGGACTCTCGAAGAACTCTCGTAGAGCCCTGGCCATTTCTCGGGCTAATGCCCCCATCGTATCTTGGGCTGGAGGAGTAGCTACATTGTTTTGTCCTACCTTTTCTTATTTGGAAAGAATATCTTGTTGGGCTAGACTACCCCGACCACCCCGATGAGGTCTACTACGGCCTAGACATCCTATATAAGACTAAGAGAGAATTGAATTAACTCACAATTCATGCACCCCACATGCCAATCCATGTGTTACACTTGAATAGTCACAACCCTAACTATATATTCATTAAACATAAAACAACTGTAGACACCTCATTTTTGACCGTCCTCAAAACTTGGACGTCACCATTTGAACACTCGGTGATTATCCACGTTTGTGTTCGTTTGGAGTTCCCGGAGTTCTCGGCTACGCGCCTTGTCTCAGGATCTCCGAACTCGACCGTTTTGTGTCTGGTTTTGCACCAAACACTTGTGTTTTGCCTTGGAGGGGCAGGGAATGCCTTGTGAGGCATCCCCACATACCACCGGCAGTGGCTAGAGGCCATCGGCTGGTTTTTGTTGCCACCGGCAATGTATGTTGCCGGTCGGCAGTCAATTTTGTCAAAATGACAATTTTGAGCGGCCGACCACTGTTCATCTACTTTTTGTAGATATTTCTTGCCAACTGTGATAGCTGGCACCCACCCCATTCCCCTTCATACACATGTATGGAGGGATCTCCCTCTTGGATGGCTTGTTTTGTAAGCCTTACAAGAGGGAATTGCCTATATAGGAGAGCTTCTTCTCTTGGCATTAAGGGTAGACACTTGTTAGACATTTTAGACAGCCTTGGAAAAGCTTGAGTTCTAGGGTTAGGGTTAGATATATTTTATATCTCTATAAGTGTGTGTTTTGTGCCATTTTTGCTCACACACACACACTAACACACCATCTCTTGGACTTGAGACCCTTGGAAGCTTGTTTGAGTGTTTTGGAGGTGGATTCAAGCCAATGAGGGTTGTTGGAGCATCATTTGTGAAGGTGGTCTTCAAGGGTAAGAAATTTCCCTTTTATTCCCCATTTTTGTATCCTATTTCTACCTATCTTAGAGCTGTTTTTGTGTTTAGTGTATAACATAAAAAAGTTCTATTTTTAGGCCCTCTTGATTGTTTGTTAAGAGTGTTTTGTGGTTTGGGTGTGTTTGACCACCCTTAGGCCTTGAAAGGCCCCATTTTTGTGCTATTTTGTGCAAGTTTCGAGACTTTGGTGTTTGGGCCTCTTCATCACTGAAATCTTGAGGAATTTCAGTGGTGGGGATGGTGCCTTGAAGTCTCCAAAAGGGGAGGGCCACCCCCTCTCCTTGTTGTCCTTGAAAGGGACTATTTTTGGTCTCTTAAGGGAGCTTATGTTTGAGTGTGTGTTGAGCATGCCATGACTGTTTTTCATACTTATATTGCCATAATATAACATGGTTTTAAGTTGGTTTTGGTACTCCATGCATGCTTAGTATAGTTGCCATGCAATGCCTCCTTGATCCCTTAACATGTCTTAGGTTGTGTGCCTTTGTTTTAATATGTTTTAAGCTTAGATTTGTGAAGCTTGTGTGCTTATTTTGCCATGTTTTAGGTCTGTCCATAGGTGTTTGGGTTGATCTTGGCATGCTTAGTATAGCTCATTTGTATTTGAGCTTGTATGCTTCAAGTATGAGAATGTGTAGCATGTGTTGCTTGCATCATTTTGGTGGTTTGGAACCACCTAACATGTTATTTTAGTCCCTTTGACATGCTCATATGCTTGCCTCGGATGCCTCTTTGTTGCCTTAAAAGCATGTGTTGTATGCCCTATGTTTTGACCATTGTGCATGCCTTTGAATTCAAACCATTTAGATGCCATATAGTTGGCCTTTTGGGCTTAGTTTTATGTTTTAAAACTCTATTTTTGGTCGCCTAAGTCTTGCCATGTGTGATTGTACTAAGTGTAGTCTATTACCTCTATGGTGAGCCTTGAATGCTTGGGGCCATTGTTGCATGTTTAGCTTGCTTTGTTGCTTGGTTTGACACCATGTTTTACATGATTTTCAAAGTTTATGATGCATGCTAATTGTCCATACTTAGCCTCTTTAAAGTGTGCTTTGGAGTTGCTTGTTTAATGCCTAAGTGTTGGTCCAACTTACTTGCATGTGTGCATGTGTGTTTAGCCTTCATTTTTGGGCATTTTGGCTATTGTTTTAGGCCTATTTAGAGTTGCCTAAATCATGTTTAAGTCCACCTCTTCATTAGTTTGCATGGCCTTAATGTTTGCTTGTATGCTTGCATAAATGTCTTGCCATGCCATGTTGCATCCCTAGCTAACATGATTAGGTTGCAATGCATCTTGCATGCATGCCTTGTCCCTTGATTTGGTGATGGGGATTGGGCTATTTGATTGTTGGATTTGCATTTCATTTGACATGAAAGTGCATACATTGGTTCTTTGGGCCATCATGCATGAAAATGCGTGATTGGTGGGCCGAGAATCGAGACACATACCCCTTTGAGTCGCAAACATGATAGGGGGCATGATTGGTGCATACATTGTTTGAATTGTATTGCCATGCAAGTTTTGCCCTCTGCTGCTGTGAGTTGCAGGTTCTGCAGGCATTCTTTGTCGACCGGCAACATTTTGTGCCGGCCGGCAGAAAGTCATCAGCCGATGGATTCATTTTGTGCCGATGGCCACATCCTAGTGCCGGTGGTCATTCTACTTAGCCGGTGGTACTCCCCAGTATCCTAAGAGGCATTCCTGAGACTTTGACAGTTTTCAGAGGAGGAAAGCGAGGAAAAGCAATGAGACTATACATGGCGGTCGATTAAGCAAATCCGAGCATCTTGTGCATCGACCCGCTTCGAGGGCTTCTTGTTTTAATTAGATTAATTGATTTGTTAATTTAATTGATCTGTAATATGTAATTAGCTTGCGTAGTTAATTAATTTGTATATTCTTTTGGTCCCTTCCTGCGAGTGGAAAGATGTGTTAAGCGTGTGTGAGTGGTGTGCATGTCTTCCAACCCCCACTTCTTTCTTCCCTTTTATTTACCTGCTTATGATGGTAGATTAGGGCACGTTTATTTTAGCATACCTTATGCAATGCATGCGTGCATCCATACATTTGTCTTACATGCACCGGGCTCGGTACATCATACAAACCGCATTGTATCTTCAAATCTAACTTGAATACGTGCACCGAATGATTGCATTTCACATGCCATTTTAGGGTTAGCCGAGCCTATCCTAATCACATTCTGTATGCGATGCATTAATCACTCTAACATGAACTAGGGCATGCATGTTTGCTAACTAGCTTATTGTTTTGTACGAGTCTGATGTAAGTATTTATGCTTTAGCATATCGCATGCGTGTGAATGTTAACATGACAGCATGATTACCATGTGGCTAAATGCTTATATGAGATAAACTGTTTGAATGCTTGTGGGTGGAGGTTGGATTGCTTGAGTTGGAAAAACTCGTTGAAATCCGTGTTTTAGCCTACATGCGAGTAGCAAATTCCGAAGCATTTTTTTAAAACAAATGGATATGCAATGCTTGTTTCCAAATTAGGCAATCTAGTCTATACTTGTTTGCTGTGCGCATAACATAGTAATTCTAGGCTAATAACCGGAATAAGAACACATAACGTTTTCAAAATCGGATATCACGATTAGTAGAGGCCGGTCTTCGGACCGGGCGAAAGGGGGTGCTCATAGCTGACCTTCCCTGATCGTACCCAAGCTCCCAAGCCAAGACAACTTTGGTGATGACGGACACGTGGCCTTCGGCACCGAGTCAGGATTTCCTAAATTTCCCATTTTAAAAATATTTAGGTGGCGACTCTGTATCTGGCAAAGCAGTCCATGTTTGGCACTTCTTTTCAAAAATCTATTTCTCAAAACGATTTGCCGGATTTGGACTCTTTGGTTCAGATTTAGAACCGTGACAAATTGAGTTCGAACTGTAACCAGTAAATTCCCTCGCGGACCTGTTACAACAACCCACATAAGCACATAAACACATAGAGCACATACGGATCATTTTCCTAAGTTATCGACTCATTTCACAACACTCAAGGACTTCCAAGTGGAAAAAGCATTGATCAAATGCCTTTCCATACGGACTTCGATAAGTGTAATGGACATAAATCATATATCATAAACTTGACCCTATACCCACATAGTCACATAAGCACATAAACATATAAGGTACTAACGTCCCATCCCAACATGATAACCCTATATGGCATAAGCCACATCTCACGAGCTCCAGATATTCAAACCCGATTAGCTCTGATACCAAATTGTGACACCCCGGGAAAAATACATTAATCAAACACGTTCACTTGAGTTTACCCAATTTAGAATTATGTGTGTGTGTGTACGAGAGTGAGAGAGAGAGACCAAATCCATAATAATAATAATATAAATTCCGTGACTGCCTCTTTCCCATTAAACTATTCCATTGATTATATCATTGTTCGTTTACATCTATTAACAAAATAAAATAGTTCAAAAGATAAGAGATAATGTAAAGGAAGATCCAAAAAGGGAAATATCTTCTCAAGGAGTGTCCTTGAGTATACAAAAATGATATTCTAAATTTCCATACAAAATAGCTCGAGGCTTGAACATAACACATCAAAGAGAGCTTCTGTGCTCTCGTCCACAATCTTTTCCAAAGCCAATCATTTAGGTGGCACGTCAACATCGTTTCCTGAAAGGTGGTTAGTTTTGAGGTGAGCTAGTGCCCAGTAAGAAATACATTTAACAAATTATATAAATATTTGAGATGCATATGATCATACCATGCATTTGTGAGGATAAAATCCATATTTTCTCATTTAAAACTAAAAATGTTCCATTCATGATTTTCATTCAAAGTCTCATATACTACCATAGGGTGGTAAATCCACAATGACATCCCAAGCAAGAGCTGCAAAATCGTACATACATATTAGATTTATATACAAAAAATATTCTCTCATTTGCTGACTCTAAAAACGATAGGGTGATGGGCACCCAAAACCTTTCCCTCTCCACTTTCGCCAACTCCTGAAACGGCGGGTTTGTGGACATCCAAAATCAAGTTTTTTTTTTTTTTCACATTCACTAACTCTATAAACGGCAGGCTTATGGACACCCAAAAATCTTTCCTACATTCGTGCGGTGATATGCACAAGACAAGGCAATTGGGCACCTTGACTTCTTGCGTGAGTACCAAACACAAGATACAACTTGTTTCCCAAAACCCTACTCATGTACTCGGACTCATACGCTATTTACCCCCTTTAACATTTTTCTAAACATCCACAGGATGGTAAAATCACATGAGAAATTATGATACACATAATGAATGAGTTTTCAAAATAAATTTTCCCCGCAGTTTCTTCAATCCACAACAACATTAATAGCAATATTTTTCAATTTCACAATTTCATCATCTCCCAATCACAAGGATTTCTTTCCACAAGTTACCAACGTCCATATCTCCATTCCAAAATACACTCAATGCATCCAATTTCATCTTTCAAGAGCCAATTGAACAAAATCTTTTTTATCAATTCAATTGGAAAACTAAAGTTTAATAAAATTTGGGGCTTTCGTCCCATTTACATATAGAAGGTCAATATTCATCCTCAACATTAAGAATCAACAAGAAACTTATACAATCTTTCTTAAAATCATTAGGTACAAGCTCCCATTAGTTAAAAAACCCACTTTATCTAACAAAAACATCTCATACATTGTTACACCTAAGAAATTATCACACACACATATATATCTCAATTCAAGAATATAACAAGTTAAAAGTACCCTTACCTCGAAATGGTAGCAAAAAGATGAAGACCCAACAAGAATTTTGACCAAAAACACAATCCAATCGGTGACAATCTTGAGTCAAGTTTATTCCTCACTTTTCTTGAAGGATTTAAGGTGAATATATGGTAAAAGTTGAGGATATCAAGTGTTTTTAGGGTTAGGGTTGAGAAATGGGTGTTAGAGAGCGATAAGAGTTGGAAAAAAATGAGAAAGAATTTAAGTAAGTTGTCTCGACCAGACCACCTGACCAAACTTTTCACCACTCGAGCAGTAAATGCAAAGTTTTAGAAGTTTTGTAGAGCTACAGCGAAATTACTAGGAGCTTAGATTCTACGCTCGAAGGTGAACTCCATCGCTCGAGCAGTCTCACCTACAAACAGGCAAGATACTAGACGCAGCGCATCTATGCTCAAGGGACCGAATGACTACTTGAGTGGTCACCCAAAATCAAACTGTTAGAAAAAAGTTGCTGATTTGTGAACTTGTTTTGCGTACACCATAGAGTAAGTGTAACACAATGGTAAGAAACAATTGATAAATTAGGGTTTAATTTTTTTTTACTCAAAAGATGTTCATCAAGATTTTATGTTTTAAAAATATGTGCACAAAAAAAAAAAAAATAAAAAAAAATGATATAATAATATTAAGGGTGTATTTTGATATCTATCACTATCATTTACTTTAGGGTATAATTATTATTAAAATAATATTTCATTAAATGTATACACTAAGATAAATAAGTGTGAAATAATATAATTTCCCACCCTTACCCCTGCTCTCTCTCTCTCTCTCTCTCAATTCTTCTTTTTGCTTTTTCTCAATTCACATCTCTCTCTCTCTCTCTCTTATTCATGTTCTTTCAATTTTTGAATAAATGTCCTGTGTGCTCCCATTATCCCTGAGTTATCTGTGCTAATTTTTTGTCAAAATTCTTCACATCCATTACCAATTAAACAAAAATTGTAAAATTAGTGAAAAATTTGTTACAAGATGAAATTAATAACGGGGAAAATTTCAAGGATCACCAATATAACTAATTGTTGTTCCTTCTTTTTTTTTTTCTTTTCTTTTTCTCTTCAGTTTGCCCATTCAAAATTAGCAGGTGAAGAACAAGTCCCTATTTTCCACCAAAAATTTTAATAGACATTATCAATTGAATCAATTAGATACAAAATGCAAAATTAAAGAATACATTTTTAAAAAAAAAATTAAAATTGAAGAAACTAAATTGATACAAAAAGTAAACTACAAAAATTTATACAATTTTCTCCAACTCTTTTTTATTATTCATTGATATAATCCCCTTCACTCTGTTCTTGCTAAAAATAAATTAAAAGAAGGAAAATATTTGAGACTGTCAAAAAGTTCTTACAATTTGACCTAGAATTATGTGATATGATAAGTGTCCATTTTTAATTTGTTACACATTTAGTGATATAGGGGTACAACTCCCTTACCAAATTATTGTAGACAAATTTGTGAATGGGATTGGGCTATCTGTAGTCCACTATTGGACTAGATGATCCAGTTCAGATCATTAAGCCCACTTTTGGATTTTATTTTGATGATCCGAACTGTTTATATTTTAAGATTCGTTGAGCATATCATCCCTTCAAAAAATCAAATCGATTGAATAATGGAAACCATGTGTTCGGATTAATTTTGTATGAATTGTTTATTTTCTCACCGTCTATTTTTTTCCATGTAAAACTGATTCGAACACGTGGTTTCTATTAAAATGTGAACAGTTTGAATTATGAAAAAGATACCCAAAAGTGAATCCATTAGACCAAACAATACCTCTTTAATCTGATTTGAGACTGGAGAAAAGCTAAACCCCTTGTGAGTTTATAATTGTAAGTCTCTAATATTTTTCTTAAAAGAAATACTACGCTTACAAAGACATACAAACAAAGCTTTGCTTTTCTTCTTTTTAGTGTTGTCAATCAAGGCAAATGTAAGGGTTATATATATAAATACTACGCTTACAAAGACATACAAACAAAGCTTTGCTTTTCTCTTCATTAGTGTTGTCTATCAAGGCAAATGTATGGTTATATATATATATATATATATAATATAGGGGCATTTTTTCATAAATTTCTTTTTATTTACTTATATTCTATTTAGTTCACATTATTTTCTTGTATTCTAATAAGTCCTATGAGTAACATAGTTACCAAAATACCCTTAATAATATTCACATTTGCAGTGTGAATGTTCCGTGATATGAATGTTCACACCGTCAATGTGAATATTGACATTGTAAAATATGAATGTTCACATCACTAAATTGCTAACCGTTCAAAAAATATTTGTAAGGGTAGCAATGTCCAAAAAATACTTTAAATATGTGAATTAGGGTTTCATAGATTAAATATTCAAATGATAGGACTTATTGGAATATAAGAATATCTTATAGATTAATTGGGATACAAACACTTAAAAAAATATTTTCTAATAAATCTCCCTATATTATATAAATAAATAAAATAAAATTGGATAAATTATATTTAGCTCTTCTAAGGTTTGAACAAAATACAATAAGTCTCACAAGTTTGTCATAATTACCTAGACTCCTTTAATGTTTTAATTCATATAATACTTGGCTCCCTTTTCATGAGAAATTTGTTAGTTGTATATTGAAAAAAATCATATTGTCATATCTTTTACATTAAAATGTATATTTTATTTTATTTATTTTAGTGTTTTTATATCATCTGCATTAATTTCGGTCTATTTAACTTTACTAAAAAGAGAAATTAATGTAATTGTGTTAAAACTATGAGATATTGTATTTTCTCTAAATCTTGAAGAAGGTTAGTATAATTTACCCAATAAAATTTTATTTTATAGTTTTTCAATAAATAAAATTTTAAAATCCAATCCACAGTTAATAATCGTTATTATTTAGTGGGTTTACTTCCAAGTGATTACAGGATTAGAAGAGGATTTTTTTTATAACAATGATGAAGAGTATTCTTGGCATGAAAAATAGATGAGTTTTAATTGAGCACCCTTAATCAACAGTTTTAATTGCGCACTCTCTATCTCTATATTCTCTATCTTTCACATAGGTCAAAATAGAAACAATGTATTAGGGAATGATTTATCATTGATTTGAATTCTTTTTTGAAAACCTCCACCAACTTGCAAATTCTCCAATTCTTATTATCTTAGTAATGCCATGTTCTCCCAAATAAATAAATAAATAAGGGTAAATTACACTAACATCTCTTTTGATTTGAAAAAAAAAATAAAAAAATACAAGTCCCACAATTTTGACACAATTATACCGACTCCCTCTTTGTAAGGCTAAAATGACCGAATTTAATGCAAATGATGTAAAAATACAAGGATAAATACATATATATATATGTATATATATACATACACATTTGAGTATAAAAGTTACGACAGTATTATTTTTTCCATTCATATGACTTACGAATTATTAACGAAAATATGACTAAAGTATTATGTGAATTAAAATTTTAAGTAAACCTAATATAAATATTTTAAAATTGTGAGACTTATTGTATTTTTTTATCCTCAAGAGAAGTGAGTATAATTTACACAAAAAATTATGTAGCCCAAATTCATTTTGGAAGCCTAAAATAAATCTACGCCGCACATTAATTTTTATATATACGGTTTTATACATTTTTCTATGCCTTAACATTATTGTTCTTATTTGCATTGTTCCGAGGGGAATGATCCGGTGTATAATATATACCGTATGTAATCCTAATACAAAAGTACATAAGATTTTACAAACTTACATAAATGATCTTACAAATATGCGAAAGTTAAATACAAATTCCTGTAAGTTCGTCAAAACTTACATGATTTGAAAATTTACGTAAATTTGTGTTCAAGTTACGCATTTTTATAAGATCATATATATAAGTTTATGAAAACTTACGTAATTTGGTATTAGGGTGGATACGGCGATAAACGTCCTTCCATATCTTTCAATACTCTTCTTTTAGGTTTTAATCCGCATTTACATCAATGATCTAAACCGTCTATGTTTTAAACCCTACAATAAAGGTCATCCATGTAAAAAATCAACTTTATCAGAAAATTATAAATACAAAAATAAATCACATTTTTATAAAATGAATAGTAAATATAATTAAATTTAAACCATCTATTTTATAATAAAAAAAATGTGATTTGTTATTATATTTATAGTTTTTCGATGAAATTAATTTTTTTATATGGATAATTTTCATTGCAAGACTTATGAGATAGATAGTTTAGATCATCATTACGAGTCTATGTTAAAACCCATAAAAAGAATATGCAGAGATATGAAAAAATGAGATATAGAGGGCTGCTTATTCCAATGCATGTGGTGTGTAATATATACCGGAAAATTTTCCTAATGCACCACAAGGATGTTGGAAGGTCAAGAATCACCAAAACTTTACACACACACACACATATTAATAAATGTACATATATAAATTAATAAAAAAAATAAGCAGAAAAGGTGGTGGTAGAATATTGAACTGTATATGTATGTATGGATTATTATTATCAAGATAAATTACAAATATATCTTTTACGGTTTATATTTAAAATATAAATTGCACCTGTAATTATAGAAAATATAAAGAACCCTTATCAGAGTTTCTTATTTAACAAAATTAACATAAAAAATTGAAATTCTTAACTACTCTCCTATATAATAATAAAATTGCATGAATTGTAATTGAAATATATTCCTAACAATATTAAAAACTATTGATTATTTGATGATTTATTAATTAAAGACCAATTATTATGCGATTAGAAACTTGAAAAACGGAATGTAATTTCTAAAATTGCATAAGATAATCTTTATTTTAAACCAACATAAAAAGATGTATTCATAATTTACTTTTATTATTATTAAAAGAGCATGAAACATATGCGGTTGCAATTTGCTGCCTCTGAGATTTGCCAAGACTTTTAATCTAATTCCACTACTTTATTATTTTATTTTGGATCATCAAATTGTTGGTGGGCCTCGCTGCAATTATATTGTCAATAAGGTAGCAGGACAATTTTGTATTAGCAAACAATTATAAACTATAGTCTTAGTGAAATAGTACCTTTTTCAGTTCACATTAATCGAGTAGTTTAGGTGATAAGATATGTACGAATATTGCTTTACTTTTTTTAATAATGATGAGAGAGATAGAGATGTAACCAATGTGGCAACACCTTGTTAGGCATTAAAACAGTGACAACTTTTGAATTTTAGAAGATGAGTTTAACAATGCCTCCACATTACAATCGTGTTGGAGTACGTTAGAGAGTGCGATTGAAAGATAGAAAAGTTGTTTTGTTAAATTTATTTATTTATGGGAGCTTCACACATATTAGGTAATTTACTAAATCAAAACTTCATCTTTCGCTGATTCTAATGTACCAAAAAACTTGTCATAAAAATAAAATAATCTCATTGTTCCTAAAGTGGGAAAAATTAGTAGACCGGGAGTCAGTTTTAGAGGATGAGGTGTTCTCTTACTTGAAGTGATATTTGGGTTTATGTCGTATTGTCTTAAAATGCAGTTCCTCCTTTTACTATTCCTCTCTACTAAATGTGAAAAGAAAAAAAAAAAAAAAAAAATTTGAGAAAATTGAAATAACCAAAAATATTTTGGCCTATTTCAAAAGGTTTTCCATAAGACATTTATCAACGATTTTTTATTGATCGAGCAAATAACATCACTTAGTTAGCATGTTGTAAATCATGAATTTTACATTACATGCTAACTACGATGTTAGTACCTCGTCAAATGCCTCTACCTTATAACCTGACCAAACACATGTCTCCATGTGAGGTAAAGTCGCATAACATTAGTTATCTAAGTGCCTCCAGAATCATCTAATTATGCTCTTGTGTGTGTAACTAAACCACCTAACTAGGTAATTCTCAATCACATATTCACTACATGTTCTATGAATTTCTCTAGAGACAAACCCTTGGTCATATTGTTGGCCACCATCTCTTTTGAGAGTATAATTAACTTTAATCTCACTCCTCTTCACTATATCCTAAATATAGTGATAACTTACCTGAATATGTCATTCTCACCCATACCAGTACTATTGCATTTGTCTAATAACAATTGTATATGTGTGTCGGACCTAACTTAATATTTATTTTCTAGTGATACCATCATTTGTTTTGCAGTCTCATGCTCTTCAAATAGCAAAATGATATCGCCTTTCATATTATAACATGGTTTCCTTTGCTATTATATCATCCCCTATCCACTTGTTTTGAACCTAATTAGAGTCATCATTTGATTTATAAGTGGAAAGTGGAGTTGCCAGTGTCGCACTTGGATTTTTATTTTTAATAGCGACAATTGAAATATTGTTTAGTTTTTATTACTTTAGTCAAACCCTTGAAAAATTTGCTTGGATTTGCCACCTAACATAGAGTTCGAATGTGTTAGGTCACCTAAAAAATAGATTTCTAATGAGCTAATACTTTTATATTTTCCTTTTATCAATGTGGGGCCTGTTTTGTTTTAATGACTCTCATTAATAGTCTGTGTGAATCATAGATGACTTTGGCGGTTTTTTGTTACAAGTAGGGAAGGTGATAGGCATCCTACATCGCCTTTTCAAGTAGTATTTTCCCTATATATGCTGAAACCTGCTGGGAGTGGGTAAAATTGGTTTTTTTTTTTTATTTTTTATTTTATTTTTTTTTATAGACCTAAAAAGTAAAAAAAAAAAAAAAAAATTGAATTAAAGTTGAAAAAAGTTTTAAAAAGACAAATAAATTGAAAAATAATCTACTTTTTAATTTTGCCAAATGAAACCTAAAGAAAATACCAACTTTTAACATTGATTGCACAAAGTTAAAGCATAATCGTGGATAGGGAACTATACTAGCGACGTACCCAATTTATTGTAGAAATTTTCGGGATCAATGATTGGACCATGCAAACTAGAAATACTTTTTCTTGGATAAAGGAACAGATTACTCAATCCATTTCCATATCGCTCATGATATATATCATAACTTGGATATCCATTTCAAGTGCATATCCCATTTTTGCACAGCAGGGTTGTGAAAATCCACGAGAAGCGACTTGGTGTATTGTATGTGCCAATTGCTATTGTTTATTTTGACTGTCAATGTCAAATTGTTTGGTACAATTTTATGCTTACATCTTAATAGACATAATTAATTTAAGTTGAAAAAATTGATTATCTGGAAGTTAGGAAGGATTGCTTTTCGCTTATTATTATTATTATTGTTATTATTATTACTATTATTATTTGTTTCTAGTTTACAATAAGTTGCACCAAATAAATCCAGTATGTCCCATCCGTAAAATTTTTTGTTTGCAGTACCAAGTAAACAATGACATGTATTGCTCCCTAACTACTGAATAATTACCCAATAGCGAGATGCCTCCATCCTTCCAAGCCTATCACTTAAGGAAATAAAAATAATTGTAAGAGAAAGATAAGAAACTTACTATAAGGTAGGCAGGAAAAGCACCATTAGATAGCCTTCTGGTGCAGGCACATTAGTAACACTGCTTTATTGAAAGGTTTGCATTTGTTGTGATTCAAAGTGTCTACACTACAACAAAAAAGGGTTTTTACGGTTTCACATCAATGACATACAGTAAATGCAAGCCGTGATTTTTCACTTTTATGGCTTGTTTTTTTTGCATGTTGTAAATAATTTACAACCACGACATGTCTATTGCGTAGGTTATGAATACTAATAATGACGATTTTTTTACGGTTTGTAATGTTAGTCGTAAATAATAAAACTTTCTATAACGTGCATATAGTATGTCGTTAATACATCAATTATACACGACAGGCGTGCACTAGTTGTTAAAAATATTGAACATTTCATGACGCACAAAAAGTCGGTCATTAAAAATTGCACTTTTCACGACACACAAAAAGTCAGCCATTTAAAATATTGCACTTTCCACGACAAGCAATTGCTACCGTGAAAGGTACGACTGAAAAAAAAAGTAGCTCCAAAATGAAAATTTCGAGCGCCAAACACTAAAAAATTAAAAGAAAAAAGAAGAAACAATCAAAAGCCCCAACTCTTTAGCCCCAACATTATATATATATTAGAAAAATAAATAAATATATCAAAATACACTCTTTAACTCATTGAACATAGAAAACTACAGATGGAAAAAGTTTGACTCCGAGAGAAAAAACAAAGAAAGAAGGATGAGAGAAGAACAAAGAAAAACGCAGAGATGAAAGAGAGATCTGCAAAGTTTGACTCCAAGAGAAAAAACAAAGAAAGAAGGATGAGAGAAGAACAAAGAAAAATGCAGAGAAGAATGAGAGAGAGAGAGAGAGAGAGAGAGAGAGAGAAGATGGCTGGAAGGAGACAGAAGAGACGAATGCACAAGAGACTCGGCGAAGAATATCACGTCCACCCTTAAATCATGTTTTGGAGATTAAAACTAGGGTTTTGATTTGGGAATTTCTATTGAAAAATTAAGATTTTGATTGAGTAACTCAAAAATTAGGGTTCTGTCACCCTTAAACCAGGTTTGCAGATTCAAACTAGGGTTTTGATTTGCGAATTTCTATTGAAAAAATAGGATTTTGATTGAGAAACTCAAAAATTAAGATTTTGTCACTCTTTAATCGGGTTTGAAGATTCAAAGTAGGGTTTTGATTTGGGGATTGCCATTGAAAAATAAGGATTTTGTTTGAGGAACTCAAAAATTAGGGTTCTATTTTAGGTTATATATATATATATATATATTTTTTTTTTGGTAAATGTGAGTTGGGAAAACTAGGGTTTTCTTTTTAATTCTTCTATTTTGTTTGTTTTACAGGTAGAAAAATGGGTTTTCTCATTCACTCACTATTAAATGAGTCTTCTAAACTAATGCAAAATGGGTCGTCTTCTTTATTTTTCGATCTTTCTCTGTTCTTCTATTCTTCTATTTGGGTTTAAAATTTGAAATTTTTATGCGAGTATTCTCGCAGTTTGATCTTAAACCCTAAATCAAGTGTGATTTACATACTTGAAATTTGAAAATTCTATTACAAGTAAAAATTCCACTAATAAAAATCAACTCATGATTTTCATAATAGTTCTCCAAAGAGCATGGGTAAAGGAGAACTATAAAACAGAAAAGTAAAATAGGTTCTAGAAATTGGAAAACAAAACAAACAGTGTGGATAAAGGAGTTTCAATTTTGTGTATTATAAATATTATTGAATGTTAGTGCTCCTGGAAAATAAAATAGTTATGAAAGTCCAAGTTTGGCTTTATATATTAGTGTTCCTAGAAAGTTTGGTTGGGTGTAAATGTAATAATTTATATTTCAATTTTACAATAGTGTCTAATTACAATTTGGTTGGGTGTAAATGTCTAGCATTGGTCTATACTATTTGGGTGCTTAACTGACACTTATTGAAACACTTATTACTTGTATTACATATGTTTTGTAAGTTAACATCATGATTGAAAAGAACATAAGATAACATGGATGTTATTGTCATCCATTCTATATTTTGTTATTGTGAAACATTCTATCTTTCAAATAATCAAATAAATTATTCATATACTCATGCTTATATTGACTATAAATTATTATCCAATTTATTGCTATTATTCTACATTCTTAATTTTTTTGTCCAAGTGTATATTCTCCTATTGTTTATTGCCATTCTTATGATAATATGTGCACTAAATATTATGTTCATTATTTTGTATCATTTATTTCACTTCTAAGCATTGCTGGACTACTTGCACAAATGAAACAAATTAAGGTAATAAGAGTTGGTATTTTCTCTTTTATGTTAACTTAAAGTACTCTATGGAATTGCCAATATGTGGTTCATTTGCACATAAGCTTGTATTTGACAAACTTGGCTTTAAAGGGGGCTCTTTTTGGTCATTCATACTTGGCATTTAAGGATGCTCTGAATAGTTCATGAGGGTGATGACACATACATATATAATAATTACTAGTACATGCCAATGATGATTTCATACAACTAAAGGATGATTAAGGGAATTGGATTATACTAATCTGCCATATGTGTTTATATTCACTATTATATGCCTAAATTGCTGTATAGAGTAGCAATTGGGATTGCCATAACCACCTTGGCTTAAGTTTCTTGTTTTTGTTTTTGTTTTTGAAGGCTTTAGTTACTTAATCTCATCAAACATGTATGCTAATGAGTACAATAGTGTTTTTCAATTTATTATCAATTATCTGTTCAAAAAAAATTTATTATCAATCTTCGTAAGGAAGAGTTCCATCAATCTTGAAGCTCTTAGTTAATTACTTTCGAAACCAATCATCTCGATATTTTTGCACACTTAATTCTTGTCATGGAATATATAGCTAAGCAAATTAGCTAACCAATTTATATGTATTGCAACTTCTAGCTATATTTTGTTTAATTTAAATAATTGTAACCTCTAGTGTTGCAAGGATGTTGACCTAATTCAAATAAGTAGTAGCTTTTGGGCATAACTCATGACCTATTGTTGTGCTACCTAATTCAAATAAGTAGTAGCTTTTGGGCATAACTCATGACCTATTGTTGTGCTCTTTGTCTGCAGGTGTGTTGGTATTATGTCCTCTTGATCCCCAACTTCATTTCAAGATCCATATTGGTGGGGTTTTATTACATTTCCATCCTTGGATTTCTGAAATTAAAATTTTGAGGTTTGCTTCTATTCACAAAAAATAAAAGAACTCTAAGATTTGATGTTTTTTTGTTTAGTTGGTCTTTACTTATGGGTTCTCTAGCAATATGTTTTCCTTTGTTAAAGAAGATGGTCATTTACAAAATTAATTTTAAAATTTGCTCTACATTTTTGATAAATTGCATAAAAGGGGTGTCGACATGTAGTTATTCATAAAATTAAGATTTGACATTTTGTAAGGTTATGGTAATGTTCTTGTGCTCATGTAACCAGTAATTATGAAGGGGCAGACTCAGGATTAAAAGAAGAGAATGAAATTGGATCTACACTTCAAATCTGGCAAATCTACACTTCACCATTTTTTTTTTCACGCTTTCTTTATTCAACAAGAAGAGTGTGCTAGGTTAGTTCTTTTATGTGAAATTAACTATAACCTTGTAATAATCGTGAATGAATTCAGTAAAAGGTTTCTTTGCTTACTTTGGCTGGATAGCAATTTTTGTTTTTATTTTATTATTATTATTATTATTATTTTGTTAGCTTAAGGTAAAATAGATGAGTTTATAATTCTTAACTTCATTGTTTTCTCGAACAGAGGAAAGGATAGTTAGGGTGAACTTGTTGGTTACTTTGAACTTGTTACAAAGGTAGCTCTAAAACGTTCCACTAGTTTATTTACTACTTCTAATTTAGTTTTATCTAGTTCTCATTCCTTTTAGATTGCTTTTGTGTTTTCGAATATTGATATTAATTAAATGTATCCACAAGGAAGGATGTCCTACCATTTTCGAGAGATGCATGAAGGTGATTACCTAACTGTGAAGGGACCCAAGGTAAATTTTCTTCCTCTTTCTAACATAATGGTAATTGAAATATGGATTATTATGGGAATGTGAAACAAAAATGAGAACTTAATATTGCACTTGTTATAAATGTGTGATGTTTGATAGCTTTTAGAAAACATAGTATTCTTTTGGAAAACTTAGTTGCCGGAACCATCATATGACTTGTTGCTATTTTTTTAAGTGCTGAAATGGTGTTCTAAAGTAGAGGCAATGTGTCTTATTATTGGAATTGATACCTAAAGGGACCAATGTCACTCAATGATGAAATTATGGATTAAGAACCCAAGAAGCTCATAAATTATTGGCAGGTAGATAATAGTTAATGTTGAAATTGATATCCAGGAAATATAAAAATCAAGCACTAAGTGCTATAAGTTTGACTGTTATGCAAAATTTTATTTTCAGCTTACTATTTTGAATTTTTAAAAATATTTTATGACATAAGAAAATCATGAAATTTTAGTATGATGTTCTACCATGAGTTCATTATTGAGTAAAAATTTCAAGAATTAATTCCAAGGGGATAATATCCAAAAATTCATAGACTTGTCGTTGTTTTGTTACATAATGCGTTCATGTATTACCATATGTGCTCATGATATAATTTTGAGTGAAATTAAACATTGTGATTCAATATTACAAGCATTTTGAATTAGTAGTCATTTGCATCATATGGCATGGCTTATGTTAGGTGTACAGAGTCCTACACTTACTTCGGTTCAGCCTAAGAAATGGTTAAGCCTTGACTAAGATGTAGTGTGCACAAGGTGAGTATATGGGATTATTATATGATAATGTCTCTGCAAAAGCTACAGAAGCTCAGCCCATATCTACAGCAGAGCTGCAGTTGAAGCCATAGAGCTCAGCTACAGTTGAAGTCAAAGCTGCATACAATTCCATAGCTACTTCTCACCAAATTAGTTAGAGCTGTTATAGGTCTTAATGCACGTGTTACATCGAGTGATTTGTTAGTTAGGAAGTTGTTATGTTAATTGTACCTTAGTTTAGTTAACTAGTTACTAGAGTTACAAATAGTTGTATATAAATATAACTGTACATAAGATATTTTGGAGATTGAAATATAAGATTCATATTCTCTTTATGGTATCAGAGCTTCATAGCTCTTGCGAGCATCAAAAGCTTCATCTTCAATCTATCACTGGTGAATCCTCATCAAGGAACAACAATGGCAGCTTCTTCATCTGTTATAACTACCAGTTCTTCTTTACCTTCCAATCTCACTCTGCTCATCTCCAATCTAAATTCGTTTGTTCCAATAAAACTTGAGTCTACAAATTATCTGATATGGAGAAGTCAATTCCAAAACATATTATGAGCTACAAATCTACTTGGATTTGTTGATGGATCAAAGATCTGTCCTCCTTCCATAGTTCTTGATGAGAATCATAATGCTGTAGTGAATCAAGAATACACAGAATGGATCACTGTTGATGCACATTTACTTAGTTGTCTTACTGCTACACTATCTTCATCCTTATACACATCTGTTCTTCATTGTATCAATAGTCATGAAGTGTGGACTACATTGGCTACAAGATTCACCTCCTTGTCTAGATCACATGTGCATCAATTGAAAACTAAGCTTAGTCATCTTACCAAGAAGAATTCAACAATGGAGGACTATCTCTGTCAAATCAAGACTATTGCTGATCAATTAAGTCTTGCTAGCTCACCAATTCATGATGAAGATATGGTTTTGCTTACTCTAAATGGACTACCTGATGAGTATAATGCATTTAAAACATCCATTCGTACCAGATCTAAGCCTATCTCTATTACTGCTTTATCTTCCTTATTATGTTTTCAATCCATTCATATTGAAGGCTTTCTTAAACAAGCTCACACATCAGATCTACCTTTCGCTTATACTGCTACCAGAACTCATTCTAGAGGGAGTTCTAGAGGTTACATCAGAGGTGGATATAAAGGTAACAATTCAGGTAATTCAGGCAGCAGATTTTATAAAAACACTTACAGAGGTGGAGGACAAGGTAACACCTATAGGGGTGGAGGACAAGGCAGGTCTATTTCATCATCTTCATTTTGCATCCTTCAATCAAACATGGACTGATTTGTCAAATTTGTGGTAAATCAAACCACTTAGCCATAGATTACTGGCACATAATGGATCAAGCTTTTCACTTCTATTCTTCACAAGGAAGATGATCACAGTCTAAAGCCTATGTTGCCTCTTCTTCAACCACTTCTGCTGCTCCAGAATATTAGTCTGCCTTTGCTACATCTGTCCTAGAATATCAGTCTGCCTCTGCTGCATCTGTCACTGGTTCAAATTGGTTCTTAGATTCTGGAGCCACAAATCATTTCACCAATGATCTTAATAATTTCACTCAATTTCAGCCTTATCAAGGTTCTAATCATGTCATTATAGGAGATAGTTCTACTCTACCAATTCATCACACTGGAAATGGTTTGCTTCCTACACCAAGTACTTCTTTCCATCTTCATAATTTGCTTCATGTTCCTTCCATTTCTACCAATCTTTTGTCAGTTCATCAATTCATAAAAGATAACAACTGCCCCATTACTTTTGATGCTGATTGTTTCATTATACAGGACAAGTTTTACAGGCAAATTCTTCATAAAGGTCCTCACTTAGCTGGTTTTTACTCTCTCTCAGCTTCATCTGTTATTCTTGGAACTTCTTCCATAACTTGCTTCAAATTTTCCACTACTTCTCCCTGCAGCAAGATCACTTGGCATAGTAAATTAGGTCATCCTTCTAGTAATAAGTTGCAAGTGCTTGTATCTCAAAATTTGTTGCCTACTAATGTACTTAGTTCTAATGATAATAAGTTGTGCACACATTGCTGTGTTTCTAAGAGTCATAGGTTGCCATTTCATCTTTCCAACTCCACTGTAAATTAGCCATTGGCTCTTATTCATTCTGATGTATGGGGACCCTTTAATGCATCTGTTTCACATTTTAAGTACTATGTTCTTTTCATTGATGATTACAGTAAATTTACTTGGCTGTTTCTTCTTACCAACAAAAGTGAGGTGTTTTCTAAGTTTGTTGAGTTCAAGGCCTTCGTTGAGACTCAATTTACCACTAAACTTCAAGTACTTAGAAGTGATAATTGGGGGGGGGGGGGGGAGGGAAATATTTAGCAAATAAATTTTAGCAATTTTTAAAGGATAAGGGCATTGAGCATCAACTTAGTTGTCCTCATACTCCTGCTCAGAATGGAGTAGCTGAGAGGAAGTATAGGCACTTAATTGAAACTACTATTGCCTTAATGCATCAGTCTGCTCTTCCTTTGTCCTATTGGTTTGATGCTCTTGCTACCTCAGTCTTTCTTATTAACAAACTTCCCACTTCCAAACTCAGTAATCTTACTCCTTTTCAAACTTTGTTTCATCACTCACCTGATTACTCCTTCCTCAAAGTCTTTGGTTGTAGGTGTTTTCCTTGGATTAGACCTTACACAAGTCACAAACTTCAGCCTAGATCTATACCTTGTGTCTTCATTGGTTATGTTCCCTCTACCAAAGGGTACAAATGTCTTGATGTTACTACTGGCCATATTTTTTGTTTCTAGGCATGTTATTTTTGATGAATCTAATTTTCCATTTTAGTCCCAGTCTATGTCTACTGCTCAGTCTGTTCCTCTTTCTCAGCTTCAGACTTTCTTTTGGCCTGCAACTGGTTCAGTTGCTTCATGTTCTGTTTCTCCTCCTACAGTTTCTTCTTTCCCTGCTGTAAGTCTTGTTTCCTCTGCTCCAGTTCTGTCTGGTTCTCATTTGTCTACCTCTTCTAGGACTGAACAAGTTGAAGGTGCTGGTTCTAGTCTTGTACAAGTTGCAGTTTCTGGTTCTGTTGAAGTTGCTGGTTCTGTTCCACCTATTCCCATTTCTTCAATCTCCATTGATTTACCTTTTTCTTCTTCTACTTCAAATACTCATCCCATGCTCACCAGGTCTAAGTCTAAATCTCTTCCTGCTGGCTGCCTTGTCACTACTTCTTCTCCTCCTACTGAACCTGATACTTTTCAAGTTATTGCTACATCTCCTAAATGGCAGGAAGCTATGCTAGATGCGTTTCAAGCTTTGCAAAGACAAGGCACTTGGTCTTTTGTGCCTTTACTTCAGACAAAATTGCTATTGGCTGCAAATGGGTTTATAGACTCAAAAGAAATTCAGATGGATCCATTGCTAGATATAAGGCTAGACTAGTAGCTAAAGGGTTTCTTCAAACTGAGGGCATTGATTATCACGAGACTTTTAGCCCTGTTGCAAAGCAACCTACAGTTAGAGTTCTTCTCTCCTTAGCTCTTCATTTTCAATGGTCAATTAGGCAGCTTGATATATCCAATGCATTTTTGCATGGTGTCTTAGAGGAGGAAGTCTATATGTAACAACCTCAAGGCTTCATTGATTCTTCTCATCCTCACTTGGTTTGCAAATTGCATAAAGCCCTTTATGGTCTTAAACAGGCTCCCCGAGCATAGTTTTCTACCTTCTCTTCCTTTTTACTGTCATGTGGTTTTATCTCTAGTCATTGTGATTCATCCTTGTTTGTTATGAAGGCAGCAGACTCCATTACTATTCTACTTATTTATGTTAATGATATCTTGTTAATTGGCAATGATTCTTCTTATGTAACTGCTTTGATTCATCAAATGCATGGTGCTTTTGCTATGAAGGAGCTTGGCTTGCTTAATTACTTTCTTGGCATCTCTGTGTCATCATCTTCTATGGGCTATTTCTTATCTCAGCATAAGTATGCTTCTGAGTTGCTTGTGAAAGCTGGTATGGCTGACTGCAAGCCATACTCTTCCCCCATGGCTCTTAAACCTGCTTCTTCTTCTCCTAATGACAATTTACCTTATTCTAACTCGTCTCTCTACAGAAGTATTGTTGGAGGACTTCAATACCTTACCATCACTAGACCAGACCTTGCTTTTGCAGTGAACTTTGCTTGTCAATTTATGCACCAACCCCTTGTTCAACATTTTATTATGGTCAAAAGGCTTATCCGATATCTCAAAGGCACTCTTGGCTATGGTCTTCAATTTAGTCCTAGACCTCTTACACTACATGCTTTTTTAGATTCTAATTGGGCTGGGAATTCACTAGATAGACGATCCACTACTGGCTTTGTGTTTTTCTTGGTCCAAATTTGGTGTCCTGGTTTGCTAAAAAGCAGCCTATTGTGGCTAGATCATCTACTGAAGCTGAATATAGGGCATTGGGTCACACTGCCACTGAGTTAAGCTAGCTTGGAATGCTTCTCTCTAACTTGCATGTTCCTTCTACTTCTCCTACTTTATGGTGTGATAATATCTCTGCCATATCTCTGTCTTCTAATCCTGTTTTTCATGCCAGAACTACACATATAGAGGTGGATTATCACTATGTCAGAGAAAGGGTAGCTGCTAAACAACTCACCATTTGTTATATTCCAACTTCTGATCAGGTGGCAGATATTTTCACAAAGCCTCTGTCTATTTCACGCTTTACTTATCTTCAGTCCAGGCTTATGGTTCTTCCCTCTCCCATCAACTTGAGGGGGCATGATAATGTCTCTGCAAAAGCTATAGAAGCTCAGCCCATATCTGCAGCAGAGCTGCAGTTGAAGCCACAGAGCTCAGCTACAGTTAAAGTCATAGCTGCATACAGTTCCACAACTACTTCTCACCAAATCAGTTAGAGCTGTTATAGGCCTTAGTGCACGTGTTACATAGAGTGATTTGTCAGTTAGGAAGTTGTTATGTTAACTGTACCTTAGTTTAGTTAACTAGTTACTAGAGTTACAAATAGTTGTATATAAATATAACTGTACAGAAGATATTTTGGATATTGAAATATAAGATTCATATTCTCTTTATTATATACATTGAAAACTAAAATGTATCTATTTTTGGTCTAATTTATACTCTTTATGCTGATGTTGGGAACTAGTACTTTATCCATGATTATGGTCCAATATATGTTCTTTCTGCTAATGTTGTTTCAAGCGTGGTTGCTCTAAGAAGGGAAGCTTCTAAAGACAAAATCCAAGTTGCTAGAAATTTTCTAATACAAAGATATGGAGGTCACAAGTAGAGTGTTGATACAATTAAATTAGCCCACGATAGTGCACTCACAATAAGATATTTAAGTAAATTTTGTATGGTTTAGAATTTAAGGATAGTTTTTTTTTGGACAGTTTCGAACTTGAGAATAGTTTTGGATGTCTAGAAATATAATTTTTGGATGGTTTTGGAATGTAAAGTTTTTAGATATTCAGAACTTATAAATATTTTTATTTTTATTTTTTTAATTGTTTGAAACAATATTTTGGTGGTTAATTGATATATATATATATATATATGTTTGTGAAGCTTGTCTGTGATTTTTATTTATTTTTTTATTTTATTTTTTATTTTTTATAGATTATAGAACAAATGAAATAGAACCTACTGAATAAAAAATATATATACATATTTTACAACATGCAAAAAAAGTTGTGAAATTTGGATTATCTACGATAGGAAAAATAAGTCATTGCATTAAATATTTAACGACTAGCAGTAAACGTCGTAGTTTGTCCTATGAATTAACGATGTGCAAAAATAGTTGTAAAAAAAAATCAAACATGACATACAAGATTTGCCCTTAAAAGGGTTTTTAACGGCGTATTACGGTTTGCCGTTGAAGTAAATGACTTTCCATGACCGGTTATAACATGGTTTTGTATTGCGCATTCTCGAATTATATTCACGACGTGTATTTGGTGTCGTAAAAACTCAATTTTGTTGTCCTAACCAAATCAATTAAAAAAAATAACCAAACAAACCCAACCGGTGAGACAAATATAACAAATGAAAATAAAAATGATAATGAGAGTTCTTCACAAGTTAATTTAAATAAAGTGTTCATGACTTTTGCCTAATTCAGCTTAATGGCACCTTTGGGGGGAAAAAAAACTAAATAATAAATAATATAAAAATAATGACATGCCTGAATTCAAGTACTTGAGTTGAAGTTAACTATTTTGATGATGGCACTATGATGGGTCCCTTGTAACCAAATTCGAAGTGGCCATTGAGTCATCAAAATTATTATTAAAATGGTCATCAAAATTCCATTTTGATTTAACAATTTCTTACTTTGTGATTTGACCTAGATTTCGTCATCAATCATTAGGTGTAATTGGCTGAAAGAGTTTTAAATATGACTCTGAAATTGACTTTTAAGACCATATCTCATTTCCATTTATTATTCTTTCTTCTTTTCCAAAACATTCCACCCACCTATATAATTATACTCCCCACACCTTTTTTTTTTTTTTTTTTTTTTTTTTTTTTCTGGTGAGCATTACGTCTGATTTTCCATGATTATCCAAAACCTAAATTATCCATAAGTGCATTGCATGCATGGCACAGGAAAATACATACATGCATCCATGATATCCTCGTTTTTATAGTGAAACACACGGCATTTTTTGTCCCAAAATTCTTATCTCCGCTCTCTAATGCACTTCCAGTTATATAGTGATCATATTTGGTGCAATTTATAGGTCTGTTTCAAACTATTTGCTAAAATTTCTGCTTACAATTTATGAGACAAAAATAATTTAAATAAGTTTTAAAAATACTAATTATTAAAAAGTAAGAAAATAAATTCTTTTAATTAAACTTTCTGATAATCAAATTTCAATGTGTAAGAAACTGCACTTATTTGATATTTGTCTTTAGATTTTTATGTTAGGAATGCAATGGGGGACAATGGACAGGATCCTGGGCCATCTAGGTGTTGTTTAGGTGAATTGATGAAGTGGCTCAAACATGTTTAAGATTTAAACACACAACATACATAGTTGAATATACATACCATACATATATTTGAAGTGCTATTGCTATGCATATGTAGTTGAAGTTGTGCTTTCGTAAGCCCCTGATACTGTTGCCATTTGTTGCTCATTCTGGCCCACTAACATGCCTTCTCCTCCTATAAAACCCAACCAATTTTCATGCTATTCACCCCCACCCTATCAATTCTATTCTCTGCAAAAACTAACCACCTTTCCAAGTAACCACCACCAGCATCATATAGATTTTAGCCATGCTTCCCTATGAGCTTGCAGCAATCCACTACCTAACTTCAGATAACCAGTCTCCGTTTCCAACCAACTTTTCCATGATGCAAAACAATTGCAGCATATTTCCAACCAACTCACCAAATTCTCAACTGTCCTCGTGCCTCAGCAACAACTCGACCTCTGACGAAGCAGAGGAGCACCAACTAAGCATCATCAACGAAAGGAGGCAAAGGAGGATGATATCCAACAGAGAATCTGCCCGTAGGTCGCGGATGAGGAAACAGAAGCACCTCGATGAGCTATGGTCACAGGTGGTCCGGCTAAGAACTGAGAATCACAATCTCATAGACAAGTTGAACCATATGTCTGAGTGTCAGGACATGATCCTTCAAGAGAATGCAAGGCTCAAAGAAGAAGCCTCTGGCCTTCGCCAAATGCTGAATGGCCTCCAAATTGCTAGTCCTTACCCTTCTCTCAGAGATCTCGAGGAGGTCAACTGCAACACAGCTCATCTGAGAGCTGAATCTTCCAACCAATTCATCCCCGCTTCCACAAATCTGCTTCACTGAGACAGAGTCCTTTTTTTCTATCTGCTTGTTTTTGTTTCTTTTTTCTTTTTCTTTTTTTGAGTCATTTCACTTGTGTTTTATGGATGTTTATCAGTATTTGGTATGCTATCAGAAACATCTTTCAACCAGGCTAATTGAAGGCTCACACACTCTCAAACATATATCCATGCTTGAATATAAGTGTTTCCAGCTCTACTCGCCGCATAATTATTCAGCTTCTTGTGGAGGAAAATATGTGAAAATGATATCTATTGTAGCCCCAAAGACAATTCAAAGACTGTATCATGACTTTTTTTCATGATGATCATTTTCAGAACCCCACCAGCTTCAATCATACAGTACTAATCTGATCAGAGAAAGAAAATATAACAATATTTAGGAAAATAAAAAGGCATAAAAAAAAGTATGAGAAAAAGAAACCAGATAATACAACATTCAATGTTTCATGCTAATTGAGGAAGTAATAACTGTTTGTCAAATGTCCTAAAACAAGGTCAAGATCAAGTGTTAGATAGAGCAGATGGCCCTTGTTGAGAATATCAATAATAAAGTTGCCCCTCTCTCTAATAGTTTAAGCTTTTAGATAAGTTAGTGGTTAACAATTCAAATGATATTAGAGCAGCAATAAATCCTGCGTTCGAACCTCATTACCTATCGAATAATAAAAAATACTTGCACATGTTTGGCCCACTTTTAAATGAGTTGATTGTAAATAATTCAATAGCCCCCAATGAAAAACAGGCAACAACTTTGAAGCAAGGCCCCATGGCCAGTCAGTCCTGTGTGTTGCACACAATAACACAGGCAATGGGACAAATGGTGGTGGTAGTGCTGGTGGTAGTGGCTAATAATATAAAGAACTACTACTATAAGAGGCAAACATTTGAAAAGGAAGCCCACTAAAACTGCTGCTACTGTAGTTATCTTTTTGTGAGGACATCAAAAGCCTCTCCAGGGTGTATTATCCCAGCTTACGTTGTTTTCATCAATTTGGATTTTATCAAAAGAGACTGTCTCAGGTGTTGTCTGAACAGTACTTTTTCTTCACATTGCCATACAGTCCGCATTAGCATTTAGCAAGTTCCTCTGTCACTCACTCACTCACTCTCTCTCTCTCTCTCTCTCTCTCACACACACACACACACACACACACACACACAAAAACACATACACACAAAAAACAACATAAAGCCTATGCTCTCTCACATATGAAGTGAACCCCACAATTAACTATCTGTATGATTTATGAATTTATTGAAAATTATTGGGGTCAACTACATGTATTTCATTTCTTCACTCCTCTCTATGTGAAGTCACATTCATGGTTTAAGTCCAAGACATTAATAATATCACATACTCAACCCATAAAACACCAACATCCCTCATGTAACATATAAAGTTACATACTGATGCAGTTCAAGAGTCCACCTAATTTAGGTGATTTACATCATGTAGATTGGGTCTGCATTCTCACTTGATTGGTATATGACGTGCACATGACATTTTTTGAGCATGGTCAATAAATTGAAATGTTTTAAAGGTTAATTGCAGTTGCAACAATCTTTGTTGCACTTGAAAAAACCATTTTAAACGGATTCTATTGTTGTCCTTTGTTACTTGCTCTTCCCACACAACAATCTCTAACTACATTTAACTTGGTTAGTGCACAAGGATCCCCAACCCTCTTGAGTGTTCCTCTTCTTTACCAATCATGATTCAACTCTATTTTTTACCTCTCAGCTACCCCACCTTCCCTCGTGGATAACCAATCCAAAAGTCAACAAAAATGATTGAACACCACTTTGGGTTTCTCTTGCCATTTTCATTATGTTCTTATTAAGATCAAACTTCAAATATTTGATTTTGATCATAGAATTGTTAACTTCTAAAGTGTCTAACCTAGTTGATAATGTTGGAAAAACGGTATTATGGTAATTTTAATGTGAAATTAAAGTGAGTCCCAACTACCAATTGAGATGGGATCCAACTACCAGTTGAGGTAGGATCAAATGAGTTTAGATTCTTTGTAACAAAATATTTACATCACAAAAATAATGATAAAAAACTATTAAGAATTGAATGAGAAATTGTCTCATAAAATTGGTCTCATGAATGAGGTATTAGGAATGGTGTATAACCATCTATCTCACATTGATTGTAGAGGAAAGTATTGACAGGTATTTAAATCTTAAGTTTGTGTAAGGGCATGAACTCTTTGAGGCATTCAATTTTTTTCGAAAGAAGGAAGTTATGGATGCTTCAAGTATAGGCTTAGACTAAATCTATAGTCTAAGTTGGTGTATGCAAAAAATGCCCCGCGCGGTGCACCGCCCACCTAGACCGGGCTTGGGTTTGGGGGAATGGGCTGGGCTGGGTTGGCGGCCCACTAACCTAATCTCTTCTGGACTAGGTCTGTTTGGTGGCTATAGATATACACATATGTGTATATAGAGTCAGTAACTTATACACTTATTTCCCATCAGTTTTGGTGCATTTAGTTCTTTAGTTTTGCAGAATTCAAGTCTGCATTTGCTGCTGGAAGACTCCTCTCTCTCCTATTGTGTATAAAAGGAGACCATTCTTTTTAGTTGAAGTACATAATTTTTTTCTCTCAACTTATATAGTCAATTTGCTCCTATCATATTTTTCTTGTATGAGAAAGTACTGCAATTGTCAGTTCACATGAGCTAAATAGAAGGTGCTTCTTACTTAGTGGGTCTTCATATCTTGGGAGACACATGCCAGCACACCTCCAGCACTTATGGTGAGGTGACGAATTTGTTTTAAGGAGGCTATAGTATCATACAGGTTTCGGTTTGTTTTCTATATTATTTTATTTTAGTATATTCTTTCGTTCATCAAGCTGTAATCTCCAACATAATCTAGTTACATGATTTTTTGTTCTGTAATTCGAATTTAATTAAATATGAATCTATTTTTGTTTATTTAAATTCAACATTTTGAACAATAATCTTAAAACATATTATATATTTTTCATAAAATTAGACAAATAGATTTAAATATATTCAGATTAAATGTGCATGCGTACAGTTCTGTTTCATACACGAAGTTTATGGTTACAAATTCTAATTTTCCTTTGTATACTACACTATTGTTGCTTTTGTTATATTTAATTTAATATAAAATCAAATAATAATAAATAATAAAAATAAAAAAAAGGAGAAAACGTTTGTTTCCCGACAATCGAAGGAATTTTTCAGAATGCCTATGGACTAGAATTCTATGCTTACGTAAGTAAATGATTGTCTAATGTTCTATCTAGTCTTCTGCTCTAATTTATTTAATAGAATAAATATATTTCTCATGGTGTTTGGTTCTAATATTATGTGCAATGTGCATGTAAATTATTTTTTACTTTTTCAGTAAAATATATATATTCATTATTTTCTAAATTTTAGTTTAATTCACATGTTCATTATTTCCTAGATTTTTAGGAAAATTTGCATGTTCATTATTTTCTAGATTTGTAATTTAATTTGCATGCTCTTTGTTTCTAGTTTTCTAGTAAATTTGCATGCTAATTACTTTCTAGAGTTCTAGAATTATTTGTATGATTTTATTTCTAGATTTGTAGTGTAATTTGCATGCTGATTGCTTTCTAATTTTTTAGTTTAATTTACATGTTAATTGCTTCTGGTCTTCTAGAATTATTTGCATGTTTATTATTGTATAATAATTTCATATAACTCTTACCTATTAAATTTTAAATAATTTTTGAAGTTATAAATTTTCTTTTGTAACTTGTCTTGCATTTATTTTAGTTAATTGTGCTATTAAATAGATTGTTAGAAGGGGAAAAAAATAGTTATTTCTTTAGCTTATTAGTTTTGTATTATGTTATGTTTTTCTACTAACTTTCTCTATAGGATTACCTATGCGAAAGGGAGTGAAAAAATAAGTACAAAACCAAATGAATAGAATTTGGGCCTGTAAAACCAAAAATTTGGACTACTAACATTTTTGTTGAACAAAAATACTTAAGCGTACAAGAAATTTTTGGACCAAAAGAATTCTTATTTGGACTGGTTAAATTTCTTATAATTGAAGCAATTTTTTGCTTGTGTTCTAGTAGTAGTTGGATTACCTAATATTTTGAAGCAAGTTTGTTTGTTTGTAATTTTTTTAGTAGCATATATATTTGCCTATAAAGTTTTGGTAGCAATTTTGATTGCTTGTAATTTGGGCAGCAATTTTTAATTGTAAGTTTATTTGGAATTTGGTTTGTTTAACCTAGTTTATCCCCTAAAAAACTTAATTATAAATTTGTTTCCCATAGAGTCAACATGCACTTAAATATTTTGTTTAAAGTTAACTGAGTTTTAAGTGGGACCAGTGTGACCCTTCTATTCTTCTTGAAATCTTTCTTAACCATGTTCGATTTTGAAGTTAGTGGTGAGACTAGTTTTGAATTAAATTTTAGACTTTGAGATTTTATAGTATTAAGTTTAGTTTCTAGAAAAATGGAATAGTGGAATTCTGCTGTATTTTTCAAAAATGGCAATTGTGACTGATGATGTTGCTGTTGTTGCAAATGTTGGTGGGGATTAGAACCTCGGGTCAACTGGCCTGACAACCCTTACTGTGACCCCTGTGGTCAATCATGTTACTACTTTTGCTGTTTCGTGGATAACACTTAACCATTATGAGCGTGTGGAGAAATTCATCGGTATGAATTTCAAGAGGTGGTAGCAAAAGATGCTGTTTTACTGGACAACTCTTAGCCTTGTGAGATTTTGGAGTAAGGATCTATCAGTCGTGGAAAGGAATGAGCAAGACAAGCAAAAGTTCATGGCTATAGATACTTAGAAGCAATCAGACTTCCTTTGCCAGAATTATATTTTGAATGTCTTTGTAGATACACTATTCAATGTGTTTTATCACTACAAGAATTTTCACTTTTGGCAACTAAATTTTTAGTCGCAAAAAGTCACTATTTAGTCGCTGAAGGCTTTTAGCGACAAAAATATTTGGTCGCAGAATTAGTCGGGGAAGAATTGTCGAGAAAGATCATTGGCGACTAAAAATGTACTACATTGCCGACTAAGTTTTTAGTCGCCAAAAGTTTTGTAATAAAATCAAATATCATATTTTTGGCGACTAATCTTTTTGTTGCTAAAATTTCAGTTATTTTTAACGACTAATCATTTAGTCGCGGAAAAGAGTTTTAGCTACTAAATATATTAGTGGCCTAAAGTAAATAATAATGTTTTGGCTACTAAGATTTTAGTCACCTAAAGTCATTTTTTTTCCCTCTACTAAAGGTTTAGTCACCTAAGGTCTCATGTTTTTAGCTACTAAGAATTTAGTCGGCAAGCATTTTGTGTTTTGGCTACTAAACATTTGGTTGCCTAAAGTCTCATATTTTTTTGCTATTAAAGTTTTAGTCGCCAAAAGTTTTTTTATTTCTTCAGCTTATTTTTTTTAGCTACGACATATTTTAGTCGCCATATGTTTGATTGTTTTTTGCTACAAAATATTTTAGTCGCCAAATGTTTGATTGTTTTTTTTTTTTTTTTTTTTTGGATACTAAACTTTTAGTAGCCAAAACTATTTTTTGAATTTTTTTTTTAGCTACTAAAAATTTAGTTGCCAAAAACATGCTGTTATGTTTCATCACAAAATTATAATTTATTCACAACCTATCTATATTCCATGCAACCTGTAATACGTATAGAAACAAAACAATACATATACTATCCATCATTTCACAACGTCAAATTATCAATCATGCCATAGTCCATATTACTTCCAACCATCCAAAAATGAATAACTTTAAATTTATATATTCCATACAAACCAACTATTGTCCAAACTAAAATTATATTTCCATACAAAAATCCAACCTGCCATATACAAAAAATATATTTACTACCATGCGATATGGCCATTTGGCGTGGTATAACTTATCATCGTAATCTGTACCATGACAAAAAGTGATCTATATGCCACCCCAGCAACTATCAGTTGGATTACAAAAGTTATATGTATCTGTAATGCTAATATTCACAAAAGCAGAGGAAGACATTATTAGCAGGATTATACAAAAGTGTCAAGTGTCCTCCACAAACAAAAATGTAGACTATCCACAAGTCCACGCCAAAAGCCATCTACAAAAAAATAAAAAAAACAATTGCACCAATTACAAAATATCAATTCATTCAGACATAGGAAAAATGTTGTAATAACATGCATTTAAGGTAGAACAATCTATAAAAACCTTTTTTCGAAATACAATCATATGTGTGTATCATGAAAGATTTTTTCCAAACTTGATTTCAATTTACAAATAATACAATTTTTAGGAGCATGCCTATTCATAAAATAAATTTTTATGAGTAGAATGTTTTGATGGTAAATTTCTATGAACTCTTCTTTTCACATTTTCTTAGTCAAAGAAAAATGATTGTGTAATCTACGGGGTTATCTCCATAACCATATCATGCTTTTTTAATACGTTTACCACCCAAATGACCACCGTGTATGATGAAACAATGGCATCATTTACAATGAAAATGTTAAACATTTATTGGATGTCAAACTCTCCCTTTTTCGAATAAGTTTAAGTTGTTTCCGGCTCTAACTCCCAAACTACGTGTGCTAATGACATTCCGTCTGTTGTCACAAGGCTTATATGTTACGAGGAAGCTAGCAGTGACATCCCTACGGTGGTTTCAGGGCTATTTCTCTTTTTCACCCCCTTAACGCCCTTTTTCGGTTAAGCTTAAGGTATTTTTCACTCTAACTCTCACATACGCATGCTAATTACATTCTGTCTATTGTCACAGGTCCTATTTGTTATGGGAAAGGTGGTCATGACATCCGTACGGTGGTTCGGGGGGCTAATTTGTATTTTCGCTCCTTTAACGCCCCTTTTTGGTTAAGTTTAAGGCATTTTCGGCTCTAACTTCCAACCTAAATGTGCTAATTATATTCCGTCTATTGTCATAGGTCTTATTTTTCACGGGGAAGGTGGCCGTGACATCTGTACGCTGGTTTGGAAGCTGTTTCACATTTTTGCCCCCTTAACGCCCTTTTTCAGTTAAGTTTAAGGCATTTTTGGCTCTAACTCCCAACCTACACGTGCTAATTACAATTTGTCTGTTGTCATAGGTTCTATTTGTCATAGGGAAGGTGGCCGTGACATCCGTATGGTGGTTCGGGGGCTGACTCGAATTTTCGCCTCCTTAACGCCCATTTTTGGTTAAGTTTAACGTATTTTTGACTCTAACTCCCAAACTACATGTGTTAATTACATTCCTTCTATTGTCATAGATCCTATTTGTGATAGGGAAGGTGGCCATGACATCCGTCTGATGGTTTGGGGGTCAAGCCAAGATTTTCGCCACCTTAACGCCTTTTTACGCTTAAGTTTACATGGCGACTTTAACTCCCAACCAACATATGATAATTACATTCCATCTATTTCCACAAGTCCTATTCATTAGAGGGAAGTTGGTCATGACATCCGTACGATGGTTCGGGGGTTGATTCCCATTTTCGGCCCCTTAACGCCCATTTTCGGTTAAGTTTAATGCGTTTTCGGCTGTAACTCCCAAACTACGTGTGCTAATTACATTCCATTTGTTGTCACAGGTCCTATTTGTGATGGGGAAGGTATCCATGACATTCGTATGATGGTTCGGAGGCTGATTTGCATTTTCGCCCCCTTAACGCCCTTTTTTGGTTAAGTTTAATGCGTTTTTGACTCTAACTCCCAAACTATGTGTGCTAATTACATTCCGTTTGTTGTCACAGGTCCTATTTGTGATGGGGAAGGTGGCCGTTACATCCGTATGATGGTTTGATTATTGTTTCACATTTTCACTGCCCTTAATGCCCTTTTTCGGTTAAGCTTAAGGCGCTTTTGGTTAAGCTTAAGGCATTTTTGGCTCTAACTCCCAAACTACGTGTGCTAATGACATTCCATCTATTGTGACAGGTCCTATTTGTGACAGGGAAGGTGGCCTTGTCATCCGTACGGTCGTTCGGGGGTTGTTTTGTATTTTCGCCAAATTTTCACCCCCCTATCGCCCCTTTTCGGTTAGATTTAACGCGTTTTTGGCTCCAAATCCCAAACTATGGGTGCTAATTAAATTCCTTCTATTGTCACTGGTTCTATTTGTGACGGGAAAGGTGGCCGTGACATTCGTACGGTGGTTCGGGGGCTGTTTCGCATTTTCGCCCCCTTAGTACCATTTTTCGGTTAAGTTTAAGGCATTTTCAGCTCTAACTCCCATCCTACACGTGCTAATTACATTTTATCTGTTGTCACAGGTCCTATTCATCACAGGAAAGGTGTCTGTGACATTCGTACGATGGTTCGAGGGCCGATTCGTATTTTTGCCCTTCTTATCGCCTTTTTTCGGTTAAGTTTAATTCGTTTTGGGCTCTTACTCCGAAATTACATGTGCTAATTACATTATGTTTATTGTCATAGGTTCTATTTGTGACGGGTGGTTCGGGGGCTGTTTCTCATTTTTGCCCCCTTGACGCCATTTTTTGGTTAAGTTTAAGGCGTCTTCGGCTCTAACTCCCAACCTAAATGAGCTAATTACATTTTGTCTATTGTCACAGGTCTTATTTTCCACAAGGAAGGTGGCCATGACATCTGTACGCTGGTTTGGAAGCTATTTCGCATTTTCGCCCATTTAATGCCATTTTTCGATTAAGTTTAAGGTGTTTTTGGCTCTAACTCCCAACCTACATGTGTTAATTACATTTTGTTTGTTTTCACAGGCCTTATTTGTCATGGAGAAGGTGGCCATCACATCCATACGGTGGTTCAAGGGCTGTTTCGCATTTTTGATCCCTTAATGCTCTTTTTCGGTTAAGTTTAATGCGTTTTCTGCTCTAATGGCCTAAGTACGTGCTCTAATGACATTCCATCTGCTGTGATAGGTCCTATTTGTCACAGGGAAGGTGACCCTGACATCCGTACGGTGGTTTGTGGGCCATTTTGCATTTTCGCCCCCTTATCACCCCTTTTTGGTTAAGTTTAATGCGTTTTCGGTGGGTCTTACTCCCAAACTATGTGTGCTAATGACATTCTATCTGTTGTGACAAGTCCTATTTGTCACGAGGAAGGTGGCCATGAGATTCGTACGGTGGTTCGGGGGCTGTTTCCCATTTTTGCCGCTTATCGCCCCTTTTCGCGTAAGTCGAAGGCATGCTAATTAAGGTGTTTTTCCATAGGTCCTATGTGTGTGTGTGTGTGTGTTTTTTTTTTTTTTAAGGCATGCTAACTACCCATCTCTTCACCAACCTCATCATTGACCTAAGACTATCACACTTCCTTAAATTTACTTAATTCTTCATCTAGAATCTGACTTGAGACTAGTTTGATCACTACATCTATAACAGTTGAAATGATCAATTAAGAAATGTACATGACGTGAGGATCACATGCATATTTTTCCTGTACGTGCAATGCTGCACCATTGATAAAAGCATTGAACCAAAGTCCAAACAGAGTTTTATAAGCTAGAAAGTGTCATTTCATCAACTCTAAGCACTAGAAATGCAAATAGACTCAAACCTTGACGGCAAAAGTGATTTTTCCACAATTTTTTTTAGTAATTTCCAAATAATGTTTGACAACCAAGAGTAGAGTGACAAATTCATATAATTAATTTGATATAAACATTCAAGTATTGAAAAAAATGAAGAAAATGAGGACATGTTTACCATGAGTACAAACTAAAGGCACTACAACTTGCCAAGGAAAAGATCGAGACAAATAGGAAAATAAGTCAAGGTTGTGAGAAAGTATAGGATACTTACCTGCTGAACAATGTGAACATATAAGGATGAATGAATGAATCCAGACTTCAATAAAGTATCCCAAAAATTCAATAGAAATCTAAATAACTAAAAACTAAATCTCTTTACAGGGAATAATGACAAGAAGCATACTAATATACAAATCTAAACACAAACCTCCCAAGTGAGAGCAAATTGCCAAAGGTAAAGGTTATTCCAACTTGATTGAATTCAAGAAAACAAGCATAGACTACAAAATATCGAGAAAAAAATTAGATTAGTTTCCATCGTAGGCATACAATAACATAACCATGTGAGACCTCTTCTATCATGAAATAGGACATGTTAAATGCTACAAGCCAAGACAATTGAAATTAAGAACTACAGTTTCAAGTAAATCACATACCAAAAATAAATAAATATTCAAGTAAATCACAAAAGAAAAGAAGTTGCAAACGTAATGGACCCAATCTTTAAGTAAAATAAGGTACAAGAAATAAAAAAAGAGATTAATACCAAAATTTATAGTGGTTTGACACAACCCTTGTACCTATATCCACTTATGATTCTTCACTGGCATGACTCCAGTATTATAAAATGGGCTTTCACTAAGGTCACCCAAAATCTTTACAACCACTTACTTTGCAAAGGGTTTTTAGTAGGATCACCTACCAACCTTTTCCACAATTACTACTCTCTCAAATACAACAATAAACAAGGTTTTCTCAACTCACCTAAACACAATCCTAAACACTTCAATAGGGATGCTCATCTAGAGCTCCTATGATGTCTCTATGTGACTAGAGTATAGGTGTGTGATAGAATGAGAAATTATACCTTCCACTAGACAAGAACGCAAAGATTAAGTCAAACCAAGTGTTGAAGGTCACACAACAAAACACACACACACAAAAGATGGGAAACCACTTTACGAAGTGATCTAGAGTGTATAGAGATGGTAGAACACTCAAAAATCAGAATATCCTTTATCATTGCTAATATAAATGTAAATGGATATTGTTAGACGGAATCACGTTTATCTTCTACTTCATCTTTCTTGGTTCTACACAACACCAAGGGAAGCCTTATTTGAATACTTAGATGTTACAATGTGACAAGGTAGTTTGCATGTGAAAACATTTTAAGGGCTATTTGGTTATCAAGAAAACAAGGGCGCAGAAAGGAAAATAACGTTTTATTTGTGTGGAAAAAATATATCTATACTACTTAATAAAGCAAACACCAAATTTAATTTGGTGTCCTAAAGCCTTATAAATTTTACACCAAACATAATTATCTTCTACTTTTGTCTAGGGATTGAGTTATTCTTCAGATGATTTTGGCAGAGTATCCACAATAGTGTACATTCCTAGATATATGAAAATAGATCAAAAGACGTGAGAAAATAGATCAACTTTTTCAAGCTACTGTTACAACACCTAGACAATCCCTCTAAAAGTCCACTTATGTCAGTACTAATAGAGTTAGAAGATAAATGGAACTTGAAAATTTTTTTAAATTGACATTTGTGGGAGCCAAAAATAAATATATATCCGCTTATTGGGGTGAACTCAAACAAGACCTACAATGGGTCCAGCCCAAACAAATATCACACCCCCCCATCTATATAAATGAAGGGCATCCCAGAAGAGGGATATGCTTTCTCTCCCTACATTACACACCAACACCCTTGATTTCCATAGCTTTATTCTTTCAATCAAAGGACTAACTTTAGCATCAGAGTGTCTTCGGCCGGCAACCCCGGTTGGGTGGCGCCGATCATGCTCATCTTTGTAGATACACTGGGACAAAGTTCATCTCTTCGTTGGATTTCTAAAATCCATGTGAGAGGATATTTCATGGTCTCACAATTGGCGTTGTCTATGGGAAATGTCTGAAAGAATTCGACGAAGACGATAACAAATACCACACTCAAGATGCTTACATAATTGTTACACGTTACTAGAAACAAGACCCATGGTTGATCCTATCCTTTTACTCTTTGCTTAAATTGATCTTTGAAATTCAATCTTACTGTCTATATGCATATACATATATATAGATATATATGTGTATTTATTTATGCTCATAGATGTGGTCCAAACATTTATTCAATCTAGTTGGCACATACTAAACCCATTGAATTGCATTTAGTTGGATTTACTTTTGCATTTTTATTTTCTCTCTCTAAAACTAGGTTTCACACTTTTATTTTTGAGAGCTTCTTTTTGGCATTATATAATGGATTTCACTCTTTCTTTTGTTCTTGAGATATACTTGCACCCATGAGTTACTAATCTAATTTTTGTGGTAGTCGACTACTTATAAAATTCGAAAATTTGGTAGTCGGCTAATCAAGAAGTTGTTCGGCTACAAAGGATCCATGAAACTTGGTGGGCAAGATTTTGAAGTTGCTGAATATTTGATTGCATGCAACTTCTTGTGGGCAAAAGTTATTCGGCAACCAACTGAGGATGCATACAAGAAGTTATGGCCATGAAAATTTGAAAAATTGTCATAGCTTCATTACCTACATCATGTATTTATTCGGCAACCGTATTCGGCAACATCACTTCCTCAGCCACATTACTCGGCAACATTACTATTGGCCCGTCAACAGTCCGTGGAAGCTTATCCATTAAGTCACTTGGCGACCTACTACAATAGCTACCAACATGCTGAATTCCTACACATCAGCTTGGACACGGCGTTACAATTCCCTCTGACATATAATCAAGTCACCTACAATGCTGAGAACCAAGTTCTTATCATGTTGGTCATCCTAGTTTCATCTTACATTGCCAACTTGCCGACCAAGTTTTTCGGCCAGCAAAAGCTCAGCACCGAGGTTAATCTCTTTTTAAAAAACGTAGTCCCATAACTGGGTTTCTTTTTATTATGTTTATTGTTAAAGTTCAAATATATATATATATATATGTCCGTCTATGTATGTACCTATTTATGCTCACAATTTGATCAAATCCTAAATATCAATATTGTTTAGAAAGGTTGACAAAACAAGATGAAGTTCCTAGCCCTACAATTGGGTCATGATTCTCTCTCTAAAAATATCAATATTGTTGCATAGTATTATTTATTGGGAACTAACTTTTATCACTTATCTTTCCATGGAGCTCTCCAGTGGATACAACTAATTCGACAACATTATATATATATATGAATATCTGACTGGGTATGGTAGTATTCGGCTACATTATTTGGTCACAATATTTTTGCAACTTTCAGAGTATATATACAACTCCTTAAAGGTGCCGCCTTTCAGAGTATATTTTTTCTTAATGGTATGTTAGTTATTCTCTAACTTTCAGAGTATATGCATAGATTTAGATATAGCTATTTATAGTTTTGAATGCAACAAAAAAACAGAATATATGAACATCAAAAGTTTATTCGGCACAATATGCACATCAAAAGTTTATTCAGCACCAAGCTCCATTCATCACCGAGCCCCACAAATCCCAATCAATAGTTGGAGAAATGCCGATTTCTTGGGCCAAGTAGTTTTCGGAAGTAAAGTAACATTATTTGGCTAACATTTTTGACCAGTATTCAGCTAGAATTGCTTACTCGGCAGTACTACTCGGCCACACATACATCCACTCCACAACATTGGACATTCTCGAAACAATTACAATTATTAATTTATCCACCTCCAGCAAATCTCATGATTCACTTCTCGAAAGTACAACAATATTGCTCGGCGCTACTATCTTGGCATAGAACTGGCATCTTGGCTTATCGAAATCCACATCTGAACATACCACAGGATTCGTATTCGCTCAAAGAGTCCAAACCTACCAACCCAAGAAGCCAAAAGGTAACCAAAGTTCGCCGAAAGTCGCAATACAGATCACATTTTCCGACACCTAAAATTTCCAAAGCTGTCAAACTCAAGTTTTGACCATACCAGCGTGAAGTGTTTATTGAGACGAGTCCAACGCAACAAATTGTGTCAAAATCGAAGCTCAAATGAAGCCGTACGAGCCAGTCGAAGTTTGCCTAGAAATTCACCCATTTTATCGAAGAAGACGACCAGAGTTAGCATGGAAAACAAAAGAAATCATTCGGTGCATCGTGGCTAATTTACATCTCATAATAGCTGAAGAATCACATTCAAATATAAACTTTGCCGAATACGAACACAAGGCTTTGTCTTGGCATAATGGTTCAGTATTCTTTCTACCTTCCAAAGGCAAGGGTTCAAGTCTTATTGACACTATCTTTCTATATTTTTTATTTTTTACCAAAGCCAGCAAGCCAAGACGAGAACTTATCCAGCGTTTCGCGGAACTCAATTCTTTATCAATCTGAGCCGTTTGATCTATTTTTGGCTGTATTTACGCCCTCAAGGGTCTGATTCCAATGATCCGATAGTCATTTCCAACTATTAGATGTATTCCGAACCCATCTGGAGAGTCAGAATTTTCAAATTCAACTCATAAACAAAAAAAAAAAAAATAAATAAAATAAAAAAATGCCGATTTTATTCAAAGAATTGAGTGCAATGGCTCTTACTTCGCATATCACCAAGCACCCTACTTTGTCTCAGCTTCATTTTGATGTCCCCATGACACCGAACAGGGGCACGAAATTCGTTTCAAATTGTTATAGGCCTACTCGGCAATTTTGGCCCTAATCAATTTTATTCCTTCCGAATAACAAATCTTATTCAAAAGCATTGGGGCAAGTCTACATTGGACTAAACGTAAACCGAGTAATGCTAATTGGCCCAAAATTTACTGGGCCATTAAATAGTTGGCCCAATATCTACTTGGCAATTCCTTGCAAGCGGAGCAATATTATTTGTGATTAACATGTCTACCTTAGTCGGTACAAGCCATCATTAACGCATGATGCATTATTCAAAATCCTTACAATATTAGCACTTGATTGCCACTTAAAATCAGCAAAAGTCTTAGACTACAGCGTAATCTTCGCATTCGGCATGGAGCGCCATCAGGAAAGCCCTACATCCATGCCCGGGGGTTAGAATACCTCGGCCTACACTTATGCCCGGGGGTTAGAGTACCACAGCATACACCTACACCTGGAGGTTAGAATACCGCGGCCTACACCTACGCCCGGAGGTTAGAATACCGCGGCTTACACCCATGCCCGGGGTTAGAATACCGCGGCATATACCTACGCCCAGAGGTTAGAATACCACAGCCTACACCTATGCCCGGGGGTTAGAATACCGTGGCCTACACCCATGCTCGGGGGTTAGAATACCATGGCCTACACCTACGCCCGAAGGTTAGAATACCGCAGCCTACAGCCCTTGCCCGGGGGTAACAATGCCGTGGCCCATCGTTATGATTTGTTTGGAACTCATGTGATATAATTTCATCCTATGATAGACATATATACATTTATACATACATTCAGGACATATTTACATTTATACATATATTCAAGCATATATGCAGTCATTCATGTTATTCATTTATCTAGAGTGTTCTTTATCAAAAAACCAAACAGCTGTTTGAGCAGCATAACTCAGCAAGAAAAACTCTTATTCCTTCTACCTCAGACAATGAAAGTTTTGAGGCAACTGTGGGAGCCAAAAATAAATATATATTTGCTTATTGGGGTTAACTGAAACAATACCTACAATGGGTCCAGCCCAAACAAATATCACACCTCACAATCTATATAAAGGAGGGGCATCCCAGAAGAGGAGGGATGTCCTTTCTCTCCCTACACTACACACCAACACCCTTGATTTCCATAGCTTGATTCTTTCAATCAAAGGACTAACTTTAGCATTGGAGTGTCTCCAATTGGCAACCCCTGTTGGGTGGTGCCAATCATGCTCATCTTTGCAGATACACTGGGACAAAGTTCATCTCTTCGTCGGATCACTATAATCCATGTGAGAGGATATTTCATGGTCTCACAACATTGAATAGAGTACTAATATTGAAAGGCCATAGAGGTAATGAAGAGTTAGACTCGTAAGAAGAGAGATCGAGGACCAAGAGGAGAGTAAAATTTATATTCTGTATAGATTTTGGAAAGTTAGGCAATTGACAATTAAACAAGTGTAACTTAGACAACGAGGGCATGCTATTAATTGAATACAACCAATCTGTTGCTTCACTTAGGTTCACACCACCAAGATTAAGATACTTCAAAGAAGATAGGCAGACAAGCCAGTTGAAATCCAATGCCCAAACATTGTAGTAAAAAAAAAAAAAAAAAAAATGCAGAGAGGTCAAGATATTGCAAGTTTGACACATTTCCAGGATGAGGTGGAACCATTCCACCGATATATTTGATTGAGAAAGTCTGAGATAACTCAATTTCTCATGTGAACCGATGAAATTTGGGATTGTGATTCCATGGAAATCATTCATGCATAGATCTAAGTAACTTAAATATTTGTAGTTGAGCAAAGAAGGACTTATCTCACCTTCCAAACACGATGATGACTTATAATTGTCTACAAGTCCTTTAAACAAACTGCAATAATCTCCTCCTTGGTTTCTCAGGACAATCTTGAAAATGTTGCCAGTTTGTTTTTTGCAACTCACACCCTTCCATCGATAGCAATCTTTGCCAACCCAAGAAGAAAGCCGACCAGAAGGCAATGAAAGATGAAGAAAAACAGTAACATTAAATGTGGTGTATATACTTTGACTAGTCTTCTTTGCTTCAAATTAAGCACCACCAAAACATAGCATCAGTACTTGGTAAATAATTAAAACCAAATACACTGGTTTAATTCCGCATCTTTAAATAAGTTTAATTATGATCAAGTTTAAACACAACCAATATAAATTAAATTCAATAACACAACTAATAAAATAAATTTGAAGAACTGAACTCAACCTCTTTAGGTTAGTTGTGTTATTGTATTTAATTAATATTGGTTGTGTGTAAACTTGAGTTGGACTTCACTACACGATTCACAATTGTTGGCTTATATTAAACAATATTTTATTCTTTATTTGTGTTATATTTCAATGGTAAAGACTTGTTTATATTAATTATTTATTATTGATTGTTTCACTTATTTTTAGTATAATAGAATCAATCCAAGCGACAAAGCAACAAACAAACAGAACAAGACATCAGCATCCCCAAACAAACAGGGCAACAGAGCAACAACAACAAATAAGCATTCAGTCAGGAACACTTGACACATAAAGTAACACATTTTAAGCAAATTTTAAATTAGTAGGAGCCAAAGGATTGTGTCGGTAAAAATACTTTGGACCTTTTTATTTTCTTAAAATTAACAGAAACATAGAATAATAAGTTTACTTTCATTCCCAATTTCAGAATTTGCATAGCCTAACTTGAATTTTTATCTATAGGCTATATACCATATTTTGTCCAGATTTGACACACTTTTAGGAAAATGAGCATTTCTCTCAATATACCCAATAACTTTTGTTCAAATAAATTTTGTTGGAAAGAGGACTAAAAATGATAAGTTTTGACATAAGCACCAACCTAAGATGATTTTTCTAGAATTGTTTTCTTAAAATACACGAAGTGGACTGTTTTCTTGAAACACAGGGTTAGATTGTTTAAGAAAATTGTTTAGACTATAAAAACGTCTAATTAGGGGCTACCAAAAATGTTTCATGCTCTAAACACCTCAAAGATCATCCCCTACATTCAGTTTTGAAAAAGAAGTAAGTTTGATATTTTTTCAAGAGTGATAAAGTTGTAGTAGTCATGAAATCCACAAAAAATACAAGGTAGCATCACTTATTCATGCTAACACCTAAACTTACACCCTATTTCCAAGCATACCAACATTTCATACATACATAGGACATGCTAGGAGGTGGATTAAGAAGGGTAAGTAGGATTGGAGAAGCGAAGAGGGGTGTGTAATTTACCTGGAGGCTAGCTTTCAAGTTCTACTTCCTTACTCTCTCTATCTCTCTCTCCGTCTCTGTCTCTCTCTCTGTTTTTTTTTTTTTTAAGTCTCAAACTCTCTACTCCTCGTGTCAGCAGCTCACAGACGAGAATGAGGGACTTAGAGAGGTGAAAATATATATATACATAACTATTAGCAGTTTGGTTGGCATCTATATATTATATAGGAAAAAGGGGGTTTGTAATCCACAAGCCTTGTAGGAGCTCCAATATCCCCATCATAATTTTCTAATTTTTTGATTATTTTTTTTAAAAAAAACTTCAACATTTATTGATTTTTCCCAACTCACAAGCCTTTTTGACTTCTCCCATACCTACTATCACACTCTTTTCAACTTCTCTTATATACTATGGTTAATGATGGGATTGTTAAATTATTTTTATAAAAAATCTAAAAAAATAATTTATATTTTAAAAAAAATATCTAAAACAAATATAAATTCTTATTAAATCTATCTATCTATCTATATATTATATAAGTAAAAGGAGTTTCTAACCACAAGTCTTGATTAAAAAATTTATCTCAAACTAAAATTTATAATTTTTTGATTTTACATAATTAAAAACATTCTCTATAGCTCTCATTCAAGCTATATATATACATATTTAATATCTCTGGATTTATAATTTTCAAATGGAAAATATATCAAATGTATAAAATAAAAAATAGAAAGTATACTAATCCATTTCAAAATTTAAATTTGAGGGGCATTAAATATAGAAAGCATTCCATTATTTTAAATTTTAAATTATAATGATTTATCCCATAATATATAAGTTTTAAATAATGATCTATTCTATGACTTATCAATATATCTGTATACTGTTATAATTGCAAAATATTGTCCTTTCATTAAGGTTGAAAGTTATAATTCTTTTTTCTCATTTTTTTTTAATATTTTGTTTAATTTTTTGCTAATTCGTGTTACAATATGATTGGTCTATAAATTAACTTTATATTCTTAAAATAAAATTTAAAATTTGGATTCTTACTTAAATTATGTTACTATATATAATTGGAATGAGATCATTATTCATTTATTAAATTTTACATCCTTTATTAAATTATAAAATAAAATTTCAAATTTAAATTCTTCTTCAAATTATATTACTACAATTAGAATGAGACCAATATTCATATGTGTCATACATGTGTTCAAATTATTGATCGCCATTAATTTTTTTTTTTCTTCTTTTATTTTAAATTTTATAAAAAAAAAATTATATCCTTCTAAACTATAAGGACTTGAACAATAATATTTTTTAATGTAATTATTTTTTTTTTTGAAAAAAGAACAAAACATAACTTTTTTGGTACTTACCAAATATGGTGAATTTTGTTAGATTTTTTTTTAATTTTTATTTTATTTTAATCTCAATTGTCAATTAAAGAAATTAAAATAAAGAATTTGGCTGAAATTGTTAAAAGGTTACTTTTTCTAAAATAAATTAGAAAGAAATGTTAATTTCTTTTTTATTAAAAGTGATATTTCGTGAGACTTTTTTATTTAAAAAAAAAAAGTTATATGTGATAATTTTTTGTTTATCTAAAATTATTTTCAAATTAAATGAAAATACCATATTAAATATTCTTCTTACCTTTTTTTTATTCAAATACCTTTATTTTAATATTTTATTGTAATTTTTAAATTAAAAAGAATTTCTAAAAAATCATATTTAAATTATTTATGCCGTTATAAAAGCTTAAATTTTTTTAATAGCAACTATATTTTCTAAATATTTTCAAGAAAAATTCTATTGGAAATCTTAAGTATATTGCCTTTTCTTTTATTCATTAATATTAAATTTTTAATTAAATTTATTTATTATTTTAAAAAATAAATTAGCAAATAATTTATATATATAATTTTGTTTTAGTTTATCAGGTTATTTGGTGTTTCTGCCAAGTCCACTCAAATTTAATTTGAATTTTTAAATTTTTGCATAAGTCCTCACTTAATTAAAAACTATGTTGTTCAATCTTTAAAAAATTTTAAGCTCGACTCAAGTTGTTTTGGTTGAGCTTACCTAAGTTTGCAATTCTAACAAGGGGGTTGAAAGTTACATGGTTAAATTTGTGACAAATTAAAAAATAATAAATAAATTGTGATAAAATTATGGGACCTAAATTGTAAATTTCGATCTTCTTTGATTTCATAATTTACATATAAAAATTTAATTATTTATATTATTTTGAATAAAAATATATTTTTAATTTTTTTACATGTTGTGCATAGCATGGGTTACCACTAGCATATATCTAAGAAAAAAAGTGAACTGTAAATTAACACAGCACTTGGAAAAATTTTATGAAGTTGAAAGAAGAATATTAGTTCTCTTTTAGTCTACTGCTCCCTGAATCTTGGAATAGCACACCTCCAAAACACTGATTCTCTTTTATTTCACTTTCTACTTTTGTTTGATGAGAAGTTCTTCACAATAGACTTGTCTTATGGTTATACACTTCTAGTCAATAGACTAACATCAAAATTATGATCTTGTATGTGCTTATTAAACCTGGAGTGACACTTGTAAATATATATGTACAATATCAATATCAATATCAATATCAATATCCATTTGTGTGATTCTGTAATAGTATAGATGACTCAAGACTTGACTTCAGTGGTCCAGTCCACAAACCAAAAATCAAATTGGTGAACCACAATGCAAATTAGCAAAAGCTTAGGTAATAGATCAATTTTAGATTGACACTCATTTAAAACCAGGGAACCCAACTACTGTATATTCAACATTGGTATGAACTTGCATGTTTATTCCATCTCGACACATTCCTCAATAATTGTCAAGAACAGATCAAACAAAAAAATTCACAATCTTTATGTGGTTTCTAAGAATTAAGATTTGACAAAATGCAAGTAATTAGAACAGAAATTATATACATTAAACAAAAAGAACTAAGAGTGGCCAAGAGCTGCAAAAATGACATAGAAAATTAAACATGCATATGGTATGAACATTTAACATATAAAATTTACCAAGGCATTAAAGAATCAACAAAAATCCATATTAGCTCCCCTGCACAATCTTTTTCTCCCCTGCAATGAATTCTTGGTCAATACCTTTGGAGTTAGGACATGTGAGGCGAAATTTTTTGATCAGTGATGTAAATAAATGAAGAAGGCAGTACTTAGTCTTCCTAGTGCCCATGTTGAATGTAAAACAATAGAAATTAATGAGGACTAATAATAACTAGATGTTGAGAGGCTTACCACTGGGAATATGATCTTTATATTTTAAAGGGCAAAGTTCTGTGGTTATTTTATGACCCTTTATGTTATTGTACCAAAATTCCATGCAATGCTCCACTTCTCAAAATGAGTGGGAGGACTTCACAATTATTATAGCCCTTAGAACTTTCAGATGAGTTACACCTCTGTTGGGATATTCCAATAATAATCCAATACAAGAATTGGCTCAATAGGTAGTAAAAGTATATTCCACATGTAATGGTTGGCTTATGAGATTTAAATTAATTAAACATATTACACACGCTTTGTTTTCTAAATCACTTAATTTTCATATGTGTTTTGGCCATTTGCTCTCATTCACATGTATCTCATTGTTTTAAAAAATAAAAAAATAAATCATTGGGGCATTTCATCATACACTTGCAATGCAAAATGTTCATTATGTATGAACATCACAGAGGCTGCTAATGTGTTTCAACAAGTCCATTATTCAACATTCACAAAACATTTTAGCAAGTCTATTATTCATATCACATAGCTTTTCATCATAGGGATCAAATGCAAGTTAAGTGGAGAGAATTTATTTTTAAATTTTTTTTTTTAAAAAAAAACTTACCTTTTCTTGGTTGTCAATGGAGGAGATTTGGGGATCTAGGGTTGCTAATGTGTTTGGGTAAACAAAGCTACTCAGGCGATGTAGAGAAGGGACATTAGAAGGTTGATACCGGAAGCACTCCACTGCCGTTGACGAGTTCATTGATGGAGAGAGGGAGGCCAAATCTGATGCTAGAGGAATGTAGGCTTATAGAGAGAGAGAGAGAGAGGGAGAGGGAGAGGGAGAGAGAGAGGTTGAATGAAAAGAAGATGAGGGAGAAGAATCTAAAGAGAGTGATAGTTCAAAAAAAAAAAAAAGAATCTGAAGAGAGGGAGAGGGACACCGATGAGACAGAGAGAGAGGCGCTGGTTTTGTTTAGGGTTGGGAGAGAAGAGTGAGAGCATGAGATATTAATTATATAGATGGTTATTGGCGACTAAAATTTTTTAGTCGCTGAAAGTATTTTATAAATTCCTCCAAAATATTTGAAATGTCTCCCTCCAAAAATTTTTACTCTTTAGCGACTAACATTCTTTTTTGTCGCTGAAAATAAACTTTTAGCGACTAAAATTTTGGTCACCAAAGGTAAAAAATAACTTTTTATTTTCCATTTGGCGGCTAAATGGTTTTAATGGGCAAAACTCAACATACAATGACAAAAATTCTTTTTTGTCGCTGAAAATAAACTTTTGGCGACCAAAATTTTGCTCGCCAAAGGTAAAAAATATATATATTTTTTTTATTTTCTATTCGGCGACTAAATGGTTTTAGTAGCCAAAACTCAGTATACGGTGACTAAAATTTTTTTTTTTGTTGCCAATTCTAGCATTTTTAGTGACTAAATTTTTTTTTAGTCACCAATAACTAATATACTCCGACTAAAAAAATTAGTAGGTAAATATTTTACTTTTGCCGACTAAAAAAATTTTTGGTCGCCAATTCCACAACTTTTGGCGACTAAATTTCTTTTAGTCGCCAATTTTGGTGGCCGAAAGTGCAATTTGTTGTAGCATATCCCAAGAAATCAGCGAAGGAATTGTGGGCTGCTTTGGACAAGAAGTACAAAACCAAGGATGCTGGGGCAAAAAAATTTGTTATTGGCCGGTTTTTGAATTTCAAAATGGTGGACTCTAAAACTGTCATTAGCCAAGTCTAAGATTTCCAAGTAATTCTGCACGAGATTCATACAAAGGGAATATTGCTAAATGAATCATTCTAGGCAGCTGCTTTGATTGAGAAGTTTCCTAACAGCTGGAAAGACTTCAAGAACTATTTTAAGCATTAGTGAAAGGAGATGACAGTTGAAGAGCTGGTTGTCAGGCTCCGAATTGAGGAAGATAACAAAAAGAAAGAAGGGAATACCTCCGTTGTGAAAGCAAATATGGTTGAGCATGGCTAGTCCTCGAGGGTCCAGAAAAAGCCACTAACAAGCAAAAGCTCGAAGTTGGAGGTTAGTGGTGGTGTCTCCAAAAGGCCAGTCACTTATAAGTTCAATGAAAAGTTCTTCAACTGTGGAATGGATGGGCATAGGGTGGTTCATTGTCACAAGAAGAAGAACCCTCACAAGAAAAACCCTCCACAGAACAAAAGTCGGGCTCACATGGCTGAAATAGAGGATCTGTCACGAGATGTTAATGACAGGCACCTTTCAGCCGTCGTCTCGGAAGTGAACTTGGTAAGGTCCAATTTGAATGAATGGCGGGTGGACACTGGGGCCACTTACCACAATTGTACTGAGAAGAAAATGTTCACAACTTTTGAACTGGTTTCAAACGGTGAAAAGTTGTTCATGAGGAGTTGTACAACCTCAATTATTGAGGGGAAATGTAAGGTAGTCCTGAAGATGACTTCAAGAAAAGAGCTGACTTTGAAGTCCTATTTTTGCCGAACATTCTTAAGAATTGTTTGGGTTTCTTCTAAGCAAGCACGACTTTCGCGTGGTTTTTGAATCTAATAAGGTTGTGTTGACCAAAAGCGGAGTCTAAGTGGTCAAGGGGTGGTGTAGCTCAACTTTCTGCGCTCATTTTGGAAGGCGAATAGCCTTACAGTTCAAACTCCACTTGTGGTTCTGAATCTGATTTCATAAGTGCAATGTGAAATAGTGAAAACACAAAAAGAGTCCAAATCCCGCAATTCTTTTTAGAAAATCAATGTTTGAATCAAATGCCAAAAATGGACCACTTTGCCAGATTACAGAGTCGCCACCTAAATATTTTTGAGAAATTTAGGAAACCCGAGACTCGTACCGAAGGCCATTAGTCCGTCATCACCAAAGTGTCTCAGCTCGGGAACTTAGAAACGAGAGGGGAAGGTCATGAATTGAGCACCCCACTCGCCCGATCAAAGATCGGCCTCTACTAATCATGATGTGTTTCTTATTTATATTATATACTCTTGTTTTGATTTATTAGGCATTTTTAAACTATGTGACGCTCATACAAATATAGACTAGTTTGCAAGAATTGGAACATTTGATCTCATGTTTTGTTTTGAAATTGTTTTGTGAATTTGCTACTTGAGAAAGTGAGCTTTAAAATGGACATTTAATCAAACCATCCTAGTTCAGGCACCTAGCCTTCATCCACAGGCATTCAAACAATTATATCCTTTAAGCAATTAGCCTCATGGAATTTATGCTTAGGACATGGCAACACAAACACTTAATGCAAGATGCTAAAACATAAAAGCTCACCTAGTACTCCAAGCCAAAAGGGTGAACGAGTTAGCAAAAGATGCATGTTCCTAACTTATGCGATTATGGCTAATGCAAAACACACATTATGTATTTTATAGGGTCAGTTATGAGCATGGCTTATGATTTCATTCAAGACATGTGAGAGAGCACGTATTCAAGAAATGAATTTGGACATTAATATTGGGTTAGCATGATGAGCCGAACCTTATATGCATGCAAGACAAATGGATGGAAAACATGAGAATGCTAATGAAACGTGATGCCCTATACTAACCACCGTAAGCGAATAAATAAAAGGAAGAAAGACGTAGGGTTGGAAGACACACATATTATTACAATATTTGATCCCTCACGTAGGAGGGTGCGAATCAACGTTCGAAAGTCTGAATTAAACTAATTTTGACAAAACCAAACCAAATGAATAAATAAAGTAGGCTAAGCTAATTATCTAGTTAATTAGGCTATCTATGCTATTACAACGGCTAAATAAACTAACTCTCTAAGCTAATTAACTACAACAATTAGAAAATGGACAATAATAATTACAACACATTAATGATGAGATTAATTACAATAAACAATTTTAAATTAATTAATTACAATAATCATAATATAAGCAAGGATGTGCAAGAATTGCATGCATGCACATGCATGGTGATCAAGAATAGCTCTGTTTGTCCCAAGCTTGCCCTATTTCACCTTAGCCACTTCCCTCTGCTTTTTGCAAAAAATACATTGCTGACCAAACTTTGAGGGCCAGCCGGCACTCAATGAATCCTAGCCGGGCATAGAGAAGGCTGATCGTACCTCAGCTTTGTGCAAAACTTTGTTCTATGTTCTGAAGTGAAAACAGGGTAGACAGAGTTGTTCAAGCTCTGTTTAACTCTTTCTTCCTTCTCTGTCATAGGAAAGCCTCAAGAGAAGGTTGAAATTGATTCTGAAGCTATCCATGAGCAAATTGATTGCTTGATGATCTCGTACACAATTTTGGAAAAAAATCAATGAAATGTAATAAATATGACCACCCCTCCCTCTTATCATGGAATGAACTCAAGGGGGTGGTAAAGACGCTTCAAGAATGATCAAAACACCATGAATTAGCGCATAATCACTCTTGACTCGATAAACTTGGCATAACGTTCGACCAAGTCTAAGCAATTTAAGCCATTTTCTTTATGTGCGTCGATCCAATTTTAAACCAATTTGTTTAGTCATTGCCATTCATTAGTCCATTTGTCCATGGTGATGTTAAAGTCTACTAAACAAGAAGTAATGTCAAACGAGAGGTTCTTCTAAAACATGAGAGAGAGACTATACCATTGACATTGAATCTTCGAAAAGATTAAGCCATTAAGTAGTAGTCTCTCTTACATGTTTTGAGCAACCTCAATCAGTTGAAATCATACTCAAGAATGAAAGAGATAGATGATTAGATGATTTGTTAGAGTGAGACTCTCAATATGAAAAGTAAGTAAAGGCAAGCTTGGAACAACATACAACAGGTTATGTATGCCAATTCATGAGACAAAAACTAAACTAAACAAAGCATGAATTATTTAAATAACTTAGAACAGTCCTAAAATAGCCCTAAACAGATGAAAAGCAGTGGCTAATAATACATGAAAAGAGCCTCAAAAGCTAAACAACAAAGAAAAGAATCAAGGCTAGTAAGTAAGAACAAGGAGGGGTGGCTAACCCCTCCACTTTTGAAACCTCAAAGCATGATTTTTAGCCCTTTTTTTTAAATTTGAAAATCAGTGTAGAGAACAAAGAAAAAAAAGAGTGGAAAAGTAAGGGCTTGAGCTATAGGTAAAGATGTAGAAAGAGTGTAAACTCTCCTTATCCTTTTGGTAGCTCTTAAAACCCAAACTCAAACACTTGGAAGAGGATCAAAGCAACACAAAATGATAAGAACTAGATAGCAAATGAAAGAGTTGAAAGCAAGAGGGAAGAACAAGTTTATACCTCTCAAAGAAGTTAACTCTTGCTTGTGATCCATACTAAGTAGCAACACACCATCAAGCTTGAATTAGGCTTCTCAAAGATCAACTATGGCTCTAAGATGGTGAGACAAGGTTGTGTATGGTGTATGGAGATGAAATAAGGGAGATAGGTTAACTCAAAGGTTGCTTGCCAAGGAAGAAGGAGGAAGGAGGAGCTCTCAAGGTGTATATAAGCTTTCTAGAATTTTTGTCAACCTCCAAAAACAGAGGCTGGACTTCGTTTTTATAGAAGTTGAGCTCAAAAGATGATAAATATTTTCAAAAAAGGACAGTTGGCGGGTTCCTGCCTAGAACAGTGTTTTTTGCCACCAAGGCCCGGCCGGTCATTCATAGCCGCGGCCGGCCTTCACTGAGGCACGGCTGGGCATTCATGCCCTCATCTATTTTTTGGTTCATACTCAGCCCAGGGTGGCAAAAGGTCCAAAAATGAGACTGAAAGATTCAAACAAAGTAAATGTTGACAAATTGACATTATTTTGAGAGCCTGACTAAATCTGAATCGCTGTGAATTCACAGCACACAATTCAACTTTCATCATCGGGTGTATCAAACCAAGAGCCTAAGTCTTACGGGCAGTCAAAATGGGGCGTCTATGGTTGCCCCTCTTTGACAAAGCTCAAGCAGTCATGAAATGATGTGAGTGAATGTCAAAGCCCAGAGGCAGCTCAATTTGACAAGGCCGCAAGACTTGGACAAGAAAACAAGACATAAATTAGATTGGTTGCGCTCGCAAGCTACCTATATATCCCTTTCCAAAAATGAGACTGAAAGATTCAAACAAGGTAAATGTTGACGATTTGACATTATTTTGAGAGCCTGATTGAATCCGAATCGCTATGAATACACAATTCAATTTTCATGATCGGGTGTATCAAACCAAGCGCCTAAGTCTTACGGGCAGTCAAAATGGGGTGTCTATGGTTGCCCCTCTTTGACAAAGCTCAAGTAGTCATGAAATGATGTGAGTGAATGTCAAAGCCCGGAGACGGCTCAATTTGACAAGGCCGCAAGACTTGGGCAAGAAAACAAGACATAAATTAGATTGGTTGCGCTTGCAAGCTACCTACGTATCCCTTTGCAAGGAATCAAACCAGCATAGTTCAGGGGCAAAATGCAAACATAAGATGCAAGAACATAACTTATGATCATGCAATGAGGCCAAGCAATGAAACACCTGAATGCAAATGCAAAGAAAATGCCACATTTAAACAAACTGAAACAAGGTACAACAATCCCAATCAGGAAAAAAAGTAAGTAAATAAACACGCCTCGTGTGGGATACATGAGCCAAACTACATTTCATGTAGAAAGGATGTAAGAAAATTATGTAAGATTAACTACCCGTTGCACATGAAAAGACGAAGGGCGACTTAACCATCGAGCGCACCCGAGGTCTCAACCAAGATCCTAACGCGTTGCACGTGAGAGGAGGAAAGGTGGTGTGAACATCGGGTGCATCCGATGTTTTTAACCGAAGGTACAACCCAAATGCGTCAAACTTGAGAGGAGGAAAGGTGGTGTGAACACCGGGCGCACCCGAATGTTTTTAACTGATTTGCAATCCTAAAATGGTACACGCAAGAGGAAGAAGGGTGGTGTGAACATCGGGCGCACCTGATGTTTTGAACCAATTTTCAATCCTAACGCGTCATACGTGAAAGGAGGAAAGGTGGTGTGAACATCGGGCTCACCCGATGCTTTTAATCGATTTGCAATCCTAATGCGTCACAAGTGAAAGGAGGAAGGGTGGTGTGAACATCAGGCGCACCCAATGTTTTTAACCGATTTGCAATCCTAACGCATCACACGCGAGAGGAGGAAAGGTGGTGTGAACATCGGGCGCACCCGATGTTTTTAACTGATTTGCAATCCTAACACGTCACACGCGACAGGAGGAAAGGTGGTGTGAACATCAGGCGCACCGGATGTTTTTAATCGAAGGTATAATCTTAACACGTCATACGTGAGAGGAGGAAAAGGGCAACAAAAGAGCAAGCAAGACTTAGAACTCAATTCAAAGAGAAATCCAATTACAAAGTGTGCACACGAGCTAACGTAAATCAAAATGATGCACAAAAGGTGATATCGAAATAGTAATTTTGAAAATCAAGTTGTTTGATTTGAATTTTGATGTGATTTTGTTTTTTTTTTAGGTTTTTTGAAAATTGATTTTATCCAAAAAGAAACACGCTACAACTTTACAGAACAAATTACAATTTACCGAAACAACTAACGAAATATATATAAACTAACAACATGATTCACACAACACAAGTTGTGAGCTTAACCAAAATAGATGAGTTATGAGTTTAACCAAAATGATCCAAACAAAACACGTTAATTAACAAAACAAACAAAACAAACCTTTCGTTGTTGTTGTTGTTGTTGTTATTGTTGTTGTTTTTCATTTTTTTTTTTTAATTTTTTTTATAACTCTGTTTCTTTTTTGTTGTTGTTGTTGTTTGTTTGTTTGTTTGTTTGTTTTTTTTTCATCAAGGCCCCAAAATACTAAATAGAAAATAGAGTTAAAAAAAAAAAAAAAAAAACTGGGTTACACCAAGGGCTGGTTAGGCCTCGGTAAAGCACGGCCGGGCATTAACACAGCCGGCCGGGTTTTGACAGCAGGGCAGGGGCAGATCAGAAAAAACACACACCACAGCTTTATAAAACACAAACTTATCTCTATTTTACACACACCCAAACCTGAAAATCACATACTCTCTCTCTAGGACTCCTCTCTCTCTCTCTCTCTCTCTCTCTCTCTCCAGTTTTCTCCTTTCCTCACAAAAATCTAACAAATCTCACAAAATTTTCCTAAAAAACTTTGTTCTCCTCTACATTTTTAACTGATTGAAACTTGATTTGGTGAAGCTTTGAGTTTTCTCTTTTCTCTAGGTTTTTTTTTTTAGATTCTCACACATTTTCCCTTTCTCTTTTTGAGCTCTTTCATCTCTCTTGGTTTTCTCTGTCCTAGGGTTTGAGATTTTGAGGTTTTCACTCTGAAATCACTTATCCACTCACTTTTTCTTCACTTTTCATCTCCTCTCTATGGCTAGTGTTGAAGTACCCGTTCCTAACCCCGCCACAGCTATTGATGCTGTCCTTGGTACGGATATGGAGGTAGAAGAGGCTATTGCATTGCTTTCCTTTGCCGAGAAGCCCTTTGATACGACTACTTACCAGCCATGTACGCACGTGCCACCCCTGGGTGGTATTTTGAGATTTGAGTTCTTCATCCCAGGGTTAGATGAGGACACCCTACTGCAAGAGCCCACGGAGCACGTATCTGTAGACCTCTCCATGGTACATAACTTTTCCCCTCATTTTACTTTGCACACATGTTGAAACTGCTAAGCAAACCACTCGTCTCTGTTGTACATATATTGATAAAACTCCCAATTGACAAGTGATAGCCAGGAGGATAGGCGGCTATGGTTCTATATCTAGCCCCCGGCGTTGGTACGAGCGGCTTCCTGTAGAGGTTCGTACTTTAGTTGATATTGTTGGCTTTGGGCCCTTTTGCTCTGGGCTTATATAGATAAGGGCTGAGTCATGGCTCTATGGGGCCTTGGTAGAGAGATTATGGGATACCACCTACTCATTCCACTTTTCCTCACTTGGGGGGATGACGGTGACCCCATACGACTTCTCGATGCTGATTGGTTTGCAAGTTGGGGTCGGCGGCCCAGTCTCTTTTGATCCGGATATGACCCAGTGAAGGGTTGCATAACTCCAGCTTCTTGAGGGGATCCTAGACACCACTAGCCATGGGATGGTACGCTACAGCTGGTTCTTGGAGCACTTTTCTAGCACTCAACTAGCTACAGCAGATGAGGTTGCCCAGTACACCCACGACTTCCTCATATATCTTCTCGGTACTACCCTATTTGTGAACAGGGAAAATACCATGGGGTTATACCTTCTAGGGGCACTGGTGGACCTTCCTCGGGTGGAGTACGACTGGGGTGGTGCTGGCTTGGCCACCTTATACTGCTACACGAGCTCCGTCTCCTGCGGCAAAGCGGATTTACTCGTTGGCTACTGGAGGGTTTGAGAGTTATACCTTATCCTAACTTTTCTGACATGCTTTACATTTTGTTCACTGTTGCATTTCTTGTTCATCTGATCTATTTTTCACATGTCTTCTACTTGCAGCTTTGGGTCTACACATATTTCACTTCCCGGGCTCTAGTCCCAGTGAGGCCAATCGAGTTATCAGTACCCTACTCCCGGTACTATAACTCGCGGTTCGAGCGACACCGCCATGTAGATCGAACCTTCCCGTACTTTCGCCACTTCTTTGACACGATCACGGCGGACCAGGTAGCAAAATACTAGCTTTTAGCTTTTACCTACTCTAAGCATATTGCACTGTTTCCTACACTACACAGTCACTCTCATGCTGTTGTATCTGTACTATATTGCCATTCTCATACTGTACTAACCTCTGACATTGTACTAATTTTTGACATCGCACTGCCATTCTCATATTACAATGATATCTGACATTGCACTAATTTCCTCATACTAAACTGACAGCGGACACTACAATGATTTTCTCAGGTTAACTGGCATCCTTGAGCGGGCATTCCCCAAGTGTTGAGGGTAGTGGATGATCTGTGGGATGATCCTCAGATTGACCTCTTGATGATAGGCAAGGACGACGATCATCATCGTGAGCCCAGTGACTTCACTACCTTCTTTCAAACCCGGGTGATGACGCCTTTTACCCTAGGCGTGGCTCGAGCTGTACCGGAGGTTGTTCTTCGCCGCCATCGCTACCATTCTTCTGCCGTGGCGTACGCCTGCTGGAGGTGCCCCTGTCATTGCTCATATTCCTGGACTTCCTGTGATCCCTACTGAGATCGTGTATATGCATCCGGATGGAGTGATCGAGCAAATGCCACTTGAGCACTTCGAGGAGAGGGACTGCAGGCCAGTGTTTGCTCCTGGCATCGAGCAGATACACATTCCTTTATGCTAGTCCATACTGCACTTTAGCTTGTTTTCTACCATTTCTATTCATTGTTCGCTATTACTTCTGTCTACCTGTCTCAAATTTTGTTCTTTTTGCAGATCTCCCGGGCATACGGTGATGACCTTCTTCATGCGATTGACCGGCTGCTCCTTATGGTATGGAGGAGGCAGACTGCCTTAGTCACCTATGGGATCGAGGTGCATTCTATCTGCGATTTATTGTTGTTGTCATACTATGCACTCTGTTAATTTATACTGATACATGTCCTCTTTTTAGCTTGAGCCGGGGCCAGGAGTGCCTACAGGACCTTTTATAACTAGGAAGAGAAGGAGACGGGGCCTAGTGAGAGGCCGAGGAGGAGATGACTGGGGAAGAGGCCGAGCGAGGGAGCGGTTGCCTTCCAAGGATTCTTTTGACGGATCCACGACCCTCGAGGATGAGGGAGAGAAGATTAACTTATAGTCCAGTAGCCCCAGTGATAACGGTGACACACCTCCTCCACAGCCAAGGAGGAAGAGGGCGAGGATGGGCTATTGATAATGATGATTTGTGTAGACACCCCATTTTTGACCGCCCTCAAGACTTGGGCATTACTGATGGTTTGCTCGGTGTTGAGAGATGTGCAGGGCACAGGTTCAGTTTCTTCGGTAAGAAGAGAGGCAAATCTTCCCAAACACTTTTTTTAAGCGTTTGGAGTTGAAGAAAAGAGGAGAGGAGGGAAGAAAATAGGTTGGAGAAGAAGTTCGCCATGAATCCGGGTAGGAGAGAATCGAGCAGCCCTCGCTGAATCGGGCTTACTCAATTGCATACTTGGAGTTAAGCTATGAGGCCACCATCGTTGGAAAGAAGACTTCCTGGGCTTCACTTTGTACTCAAGAATCTCCCAAAGCCAAGTCCGGGTGGAGGAGATATGTTGGGTTGAAGCAGGGGATCATCTCGGTTGGATCGAGTCTGCGCGACTTCACGGAAAAGGGCATAACTTTTTGCATAGGAGGAATTTTGATACAAGGTTTGCGCCATTGGAAAGCTAACTTCCGGGGCTTCGATTTGCATACCCACCGGCCATGTTTTGACCAAGGAATCATCCATCGCCACTCTATTTAGCCGACCGGCAGAAAAGAGTGCCGACCGGCACTTTATTTTGGACAATGATCGAATCTTCTGGCCGGTTTGAACCCTTTGCACCCCCCAAGCTTGGTGTATGCCAGCTGTGCCAGCTGGGATGCATAGAACTCAACCCACGTGCATACATGTGCCCATTTTGCACCCTTTAACCACCTTTGGCCCCTCTTTTGTGCACCCTTTGCTCATGGCTTCTTGAGGAAGCCTTGACCCCTTTGTCTTGGCTTCCTCAAGAAGCCTACCAGCTGTCTTGGCTTCTTGGATAAGCCCCTTGCTTTAGCTTCTCTTGTAAGCCATTTGCTTGATCTATATAAGAGCTCTTCCTCTCCTTTACTTAGGGTTAGAGGCTTGAACAAAAAAACCAGCAGATATATATGTATATCTGATATATACACATATATCCCACCCCCTCTCTCCATATCTCTCCCATCCAACCTCCAAAGTCCATTGTTCTTGAGCCATTCCTTCACCACCACCTAGCACCACCACCACCACTCCATTTCCAACGACTTGGGGCTGTTTTGCAGAGCTTAGGAGCACCTAAACTTGGATCAAAACCTGCTGGTTTGCTGGTCTTCAAGGGTAAGTCACTCTCTTCCCTTTTCTTTCATTTTCTTGCTTCATTTCTTAGCCCTAGTTGCTTGCACATTTTGGCTCCGACCCAAACTTCAAATAGTCTTATTTTGGGGTCCTCTTCATGTTTGATTGAGGACCCCTTGCTGTTTGGTGATTGCATCTAGCACCTATCTCTTTACCCCCTTGTATGCCACTATTCTTGCATAGTATATTTGGCTGATGTGTGATCTGATTCAGAGCATGATGTAAGCTAAGAATAGGCTTATTTTGAGCCGTTCTTCAACATTGTTGAAGGGCTCAACATTGTTTGGATAATCCTTATGCTACTTGCTTTGAAATCCATGTCTTAGCCTCATTTTTGCATGGTTTGTTAGCCTTGTATGCTTACTGATTTTGGGGCTGTCATATACTACAAATATGATTATTTTGGGACTGTCTAGCTTCTGTCTTCATGCTCCATGTTCATATTTTGCATGCTTTGTATAGTCATAGGCCATTCTATGTGCTTAATGTTGCATCTCGGGAGTGATTCCATGCATCGGGTGTCATTTCGCCTTATTTCGGGGCTGTTTTGCCCCTCTTTTAGCTACTGAAATTTGCATGTTTTGTATGCCATGTTCCATGTTATGCCATGTCATTTCATGCTTTATGTCATTGCCTCGGTTTGCGTGCCCGTGTGCACGCATTTCGAGGCACTTCATTTTCATCCATCGGCCTCTTATGTGAGTGTGGCTGAGGCTCACTCATGTTAGTATAAGTCCATTTTTCATCCTGTATGACATTTCAGTCTCATCGCATTCCGTATACCATTGCCTTGGTTTGCGTGCCCGTGTGCACGCATTTCGAGGCGCCTCATTTTTATCCGATGGCCTCCTTGTATTGGTGTAAGCCCATCTTGCATTGTGTATGCCATGTTCAATGCGTTGTGCATGTTATGTTGTTAGCATCGTGTATGCCACGTAGTTGCATCGCATGTTTGCATACTTAGCCGCCATGCCTAGGTTGCATTTCATTGAACATGCATCCCTTGCCTCTTGACTAATCATGATAGGGGTTGGGGCCCTTTGATTTGTTTTGTGCATTGCATTCCATTTGATATCAAAGTTGCTAACTTGGCTTTTGGGCCATCATGCATTGAAATGTGTAATTGATGGCCCGGGGGTCGAGGGCCATGCTCCCTTGAGTCCATTGCATGATAGGGAGTGTGTCCGTGCCTACATTTGTCCCAAAATTCCATACCATGCACTGCTGCTGTCTGTTGCTGTCAAAACTGTCTCCTGCAGGAATTTAGTGCCGACCGGCACTCTTTAGTGCCGACCGGCACATTTTTTGTGCCGATAATCTCAATTGCAGCCGGTGGCCAAACCCTGCAGTCGATGGTCAAACCCTTCAGCCGGTGGTAATATTCAGGATATATGAAAGGTGTCCCAGGACTTAGGCAATTTTCCAGGGAGGCAGGACAGTGAAACAGAGGCAACAGTGGCATGGTGCGGGTTTCCGGGCAAGTCGGACTGAAGCATACATCATTCACAAGATCCCGAGGCGAGGTCGTGGGCCATCTCTTCTTTGCATTTAATTTAATTAGAATTTGTAATATTTATTCATTCATTTTTGGATCAGATATTATTTTGGTCCCTCCGAGTGAGGGCGCAATTGTAATAAGTGTGGGTGAGTGTGTGTATGTCTTCCAACCCCCACTTCTTTCTTCCCTTTTATTTACCTGCTTATGATGGTAGATTAGGGCATATTTAAATTAGCATACCTTATGCAATGCATGTGTGCATCCATGCATTTGTTGACATGCATCGGGCTCGGTACATCATACAAACTGCATCGTACTTTCAATTCCAAATTGAATACGTGTTATTTGTAGCATTCCACATGCCATGTTTAGGATAGCCGAGCCTGCCCAGATTACATCTTTGCATGTGTTGCATTAGACATTTCAGTATGCTTAGGTCCATGTATGGATTTCTAATAAGCTTCTGTTTTGGCTTGGAGTACTAGGTAAGCTTTTATGCTTTAGCATATCGCATGTGTGTGAATGTTAACATGATAGTATGCCTGCCATGCGGCTAAGTGCTTATGTGATAAACTGCTTGAATGCCTGTGGGTGGAGGTTGGATTGCTTGAGTTGGAAAAGTCGTTGAAATCCGTGTTTTAGCCTACTCGCGAGTAGCAATTTCAAACTGTTTTCCAAACAAACGGATATGCAATGCTTGTTTCCAAATTAGGCAATCTAGTCTATACTTGTTTGCTATGCGCATCACATAGTAATTCTAGGCTACTAACTGGAATAAGAACGCATAAAATTTTCAAAATCAGATATCACGGTTAGTAGAGGCCGGTCTTCGGACCGGGCGAAAGGGGGTGCTCATAGCTGACCTTCCCCGATCGTACCCAAGTTCCCGAGCCAAGACACTTTGGTAATGACGGACACGTGGCCTTTGGCACCGAGTCAGGGTTTCCTAAATTTCCCATTTTAAAATATTTAGGTGGCGACTCTGTAATCTGGCAAAGCAGTCCATGTTTGGCACTTCTTTTCAAAAATCTGTTTTCTCAAACGATTTGCCGGATTTGGACTCTTTGGTTCAAGATTTAGAACCGACACAAATCGAGTCCGAACTGTAGTAAACCCAATATGAACGGAACGGGACTTAACCCTCCCGGGGCGTTCGGGGACGTCTACAGTTTCTGGCGACTCTGCTGGGGATTTTTAGAGAGCTTGACTCGAACTCGTGATATCCTGTTTTGACTACACTTATGTGTTTCTTTGCATTGCATGTGCATTGGTGAGCCTAGGACACCGTGTTGGCCATCTGCTATTCCAGAGCGGTTTGCCGGAGGCTTGTCTTGTCAAGGCATGTCCATAAGGCTGACCGGTTGCGGGCTCTGCCAGTATGGGAACACAAACCCCAGTTTTACCGGGGCACCCTTTTGGACCATTCGACTCATAAGTCTTTAATATTTTGCTCTCAAAATAGAGATGTTACTTGTTAATAGGCTTCAAGACTGGATAGCCACTTTAGATGGCTTGGAAAAGATGAATTTCTACAGTTTTAGCCTAAACGCCCTTTTTCCTTTGAGTTGCACTTCTCTTTGCTTTCCATTCCTCCATGTTGCAATTTGATGTTAGAACCCGGTCACACATGTATTTCAATTTGGATCTCAAGAAATGTATCCAACACTCGAAGAATTTCAAGCGCTGATGGAATCCCGACGCGATGAATAAATCATGCCTCAGCCCCATTTTAGCCATGCCGAGGCTTTGGAACGGATGTGTGGGTTATCATCGCACAAGGCTCGGTCTTTGGCTTATGACGGGGAGCTGGACATCCTCGGTTTAGTTCATCGGTTTTCCGCTATTGGAGATAGGAGAGATCTCTTCTGGCATAGCCACCGACAACATGCTCTCTGTTTATGCCGACATGTGCAAGTCTAATTGCCCCTAGTTTCGGCGGAGCTAGCATCCGGTTAATCGAGGTGACCCAAGGCTTGAAAGAGAGCAAGAGCTGTATAGATTTAGCATTGGCCGAAACTTTGACGGGTTTGGATGCTTTCCATCGGGGAGAGACTACCCGCTTTGCAGGGAGCCCACTACTTCTCCATGTATTATTTTCCATCCTTCTAATTTATAATTCTTACATCACTCATCAATCATTCTCTGTTTTTCTTTCTCAAAAGCCTTTCCTTACTTTTCCCTCAACACACACTTCTCTATTCTTTAATCATTCTTATTTTTCATCCCTCCCTAGGTATGGTTGATGGATAAACTGTAGGTAGTGGGCCCTTGCCTTGAATACTACACTAGGGCTTACTTCTTTCGTCAACGGCTGATAGATTTCCCTTCAGAGGGTTTATGATGTGAGTGGATGTGCAGCCGGGCCACAACTGATATATCTTGGCGTTGCCCCTGGTTTAATTTAGCCGAGATGAGCTACAGTATATCCCGACAGTCGGGTGTAGAGTTAATTGGCCTTACACACTGCGTGTTCTATTTTCCTCTCCGATTCCGACGCCAATTCGAGCATGATTATATACGTCCAGATGAGGGAATGTAATACACAATTTCATTTCCGATTCGCGCCTTACACCTGCCTGGTATCTTGTAGCCTGGAGGATGAGAGAGATTCTAGCCCCTGCCATTAGTTTCAGTTACACCCTGTCTGAGGAGCATTTGGCTTGGCTTGAAAAGGAGGCAGAGGTTGGACCATCTTTGGCATAGAGCCACCTGACTCAAAGAGTTTGGAGAATGTATTTACGTTGAAATCAATAAAATTAATGTTACGAGTACTGAAAATTTTCCTTTCGGTCCAAAAAATGGTCCAAGTTGGAAAAAGGTAAAATTTTGAACAAAATCAACTTTTATTAAAACTTTTCAGAACAATTTTTGGAAGCGATCACCACCTGACATACATTGAATCGATCCTCAAGACGTACAGTCCCAAATCAAAAGAAATCATAACTGCCTCTGGCTGCATATCATTACTGTTGTTCTATATTTAGCTTTTTTTGTCCAAAATACGAAGCACAACCGAACTAATAGATGATAAACAAGGATGACTTGATAATGGATAGGACAGTTGAACTGGAGATAGTTATGGTCGAACTTCAGGATGAAGTTGCCTATGTATCCCAAAAATAGGAATCAGGCCTTATGTAGTTCGATTCAGGTTCACTCGAGTATTAACTCTCTCCTTTTACGCTCTAATTTTTGCCAAAGCTGCCCTTTAGGGTTTTCAACCATGCGAGCTCAGTTTTTCTTTATTTCTAATTTTTCATGCTCCAAATTTTACCTAGGTCACCCTTTCAGGTTTTTGGCCTAGCGAGCCTCTCAGGGGTAATATTTCTTCAACTTATCCATGTTGATCGGTCGTGAGAACTCCATACCATCCAAGTCCATAAGAATAACTGCCCCTTCTGACTAGATTGACTTGATGATGTAACGACCAGTCCAGTTAGGTTTGAACTTGCCCCTAAGGTCATGAATGGCAGCTTGGTTGTCTTTCAGCACCATGTCTCCTTCCTTGAGATTCCGGGAGTTAACCTTCTTGTTAAAAGCCCTAGCAATTTGACGCTGGTAGCCTTGGACATGATACAATGCTCTAAGTCTTCTCTCATCAAACAACATCAATTCCTCAAACCTACTTTGCTGCCAATCTACCTTTGCTATTTGACATTCAACCATAATTCGTAGCGAGGGTACTTCAATTTCGATCGGCAAAACAGCCTTCATCCCATAGACAAGAGAATAGGGGGTCACCCTTGGAGATGTTCGGATTGAGGTTCTGCAGCCCCAGAGCGCACACGACAATTTATCTGGCCAGTTTCTATAGGTTTCTACCATCTTCTGCAAAATTCTCTTGATATTCTTGTTAGCTGCTTCAACAGCCCCATTAGTCTGCGGCCTGTAGGTTGATGACTTATGGAAAGCCACGTTATATTTTCCAAGAAAATCTATCACCTCTTTCATGAAGTGCGTTCCATTATCGAAGATAATTTCATTGGGCAACCCATACCGGCATATGATGTTGTTTCTGAGGAACTTAGCCACATGCGATGCTTTCAATACAGAGTAAGACTGGGCTTCTACCCATTTTGTGAAGTAATCGATTGCTACCAAAATGAATTCATGCCCGTTTGACCCTTTTGGCGTAACTGCGCCAATAACGTCTATCCCTCAAACAGAGAATGGCCATGGTGAAGTCATGTGGTAGAGTTTCGACGGTGGAATGTTCATACGATTATCATAAATTTGGCACTTGTGGCATCGTTGAACAAAACCAATACAATCCTCCTCCATGGTTAACCAGTAGTAGCCTTGTCTAAGGATTTTTCAGGCGAGCATCACACTGTTCATGTGGGCTCCACACTCTCCTCTATGAATGGCCTTCATGAGGCACTTTGATTCTTCTTCCTCGATGCATAGCTTATGCATTCCCATATGGCCTCTTTTGTATAGCTTGCCTCCGCAGATAATGAATTGAACGACCAAACCCCGTATTCCCCTTTTGTCCTTGGCATTTGCTCTTGGTGGATACACCTCATTTTCCAAGAAATTCCAAATGTCATAGTACCAGGGGTTCTTGTCTGAAGCCTCGTCTATTGCAGCAATGGTTTCATAGGCCGATGTGTACCTCTGTTCAATAATGATTGGACGCATCTTGACTCCTAATGGAATGTCTACCATGGAAGGTAGAGTTCCTAATGCATCAGCTAATCGGTTGCTCTCTCTTAGCAAGTGGGTAAATGTTAACTTCTCAAACCTCAGAATCAGCATATCCAAGACTTGATGGTAAACTTTCATTTTCTGCTCTTTAACCTGCTAATCTCCATTGGTTTGAGACATAACCAAGTCTGAATCCCTGATAACGTTCAACCTTTTTGTCCTTAGTTCCAGGGCGGCTTCTAAACCAGCGATACATGCCTCATACTCTGTTTCATTATTGGATACTTTGAACCGGAGTTTGAAGGCTAAGGGTATATGGGAGTCATCAGGTGCTATTAGCAACACACCGATCCCATAACCATATTGATTGGCTGCTTCGTCAAAGTACATCGTCGACGTTCTCTCTTTTATTTGTAGAATATCTTCATCTGGTAAAAGGTACTCCGCCGCTTCATTCCCCTCTACTGGGTGATCTTCCAAAAATTCCACTACAACTCTCCCTTTAATAGACTTGCGTGTAATGTATGTAAGCTCAAATTCGAAGAGAAGAAGCAACCAACGGGCTAGCCTACCCGTAAACGATGGTTTCTCAAAGAGATGTTTGATGGCATCTAATCTCAAAACCAGAATTACAGAGTGAGCTAACAGGTAGTGCCTTATCTTCTGGGTGGCCTAAACCAAGGCTAAACAAGATTTCTCAAGGGGAGTGTAACGGGTTTCGTAATCCAGCATTTTCTTGCTCAAATAGTAAATGGTTTTCTCTACTTTGGCCTTCGACTCCTGAGCTACTATACACCCCATGGTTGAGTTTGTCACTGACAGGTACAAGGTCAATGGTTTTCCCGGTTCTAGCAGTGATAACACATGTGGATTCTGTAGGTACTGCTTGACCTGTTCAAAAGCGAACTGACAGCGATCGTCCCACAGGAACTTCTTTCTTTTCTTCAGGAGACCAAATAGTGGTTCACAAGTTAAGGTTAGTTTTGAATAAATTGCCTTATGAATTGCACTTTACCCAGAAAGCCGCGCAGATCCTTTTCAATCCTTGGTGGTGGCATTTCTAAAATGTCCTTGATTTTGGAAGGATCTACCTCAATTTCTCTCTGCGTGATTAAGAATCGTAGCATTTTTCCTGTTGTTACACCGAAAGTGCATTTTTGCGGGTTCAACCTCAATCTATACTCTCTGATCCACTGAAAGAACTTTTCCAAGGCAGTGTAGTGGCCCTCTCGATCTTTGGGCTTGACAATCATATCGTCCACGTACACCTCAACCTCTTTGTGGATCATGTCATGCAGAATGGTAGTTGTAGCCCTCTGATAAGTGGCCCTAGCATTCTTCAACCCAAATGGCATGACTCGGTAACAATAGATACCCCACGGAGTGGTGAAAGTGGTCTTCTCCCTATCCTCGAGTGGCATCAAAATCTGGTTATACTTGGAAAATTCATCCATAAACGGGAGCAATGCATGGCCCGCGATGAAGTTTACCAACTCATCAATATGCAACGGTGGAAAATCATCATTTGGACTAGCCTTATTTAGATCCATGAAGTTGACACAAACTCTGATTCTGCCATCCTTCTTTGGGACTGGAACAATATTGGCCAACCATGTCGGATATTCAGATACAGGCAAGAACCCTGCCTCAATCTGTTTGGTAACTTCTTTCTTAATCTTCAAAGCCCAATCTGGGCAAACTCTACACAGCTTTTGCTTAACTAGCCAGGCCTCAGGGTCAAGAGGGATCTGGTGCTGTACAATCTCAAGATCAATTCCAGGCATGTCTTCGTAGGACCATGCGAAAACATCTTTGAAATTTTTTAATAAAGTGATTAAATGCTCGCGTTCCTCCGGAGACAGCGTGGACCCGATTTGGACCAAGCGAGGATCTTCTTCAGTACCCATGTTAATTGATACGATTTCATCTGTATAGGGCTTAATACGCCTCTCCTCCTCATGATCAACCAAAATTTTCAAAACCCAAGGAATTTCTTCCTCTTCGTTTATGTCAAAATTTTGAAAATTAAGATCAGTACAACAAACCAAAGGCACAGAGAAGTAGGCAACATTCACAGCATTCCCATTCAAAAAGTTTGGATCTTCGGTTACAGTGGACTCAAAGGAAAAGCTAAAAAATGACCTGGATAGGACTTTGGTGTCCGGGTTACCACTCCCAAAAGTATCAAACTTAGAGGAACTCGAATCAAACCCTGAGTCCACAGGCTCAGTGGAATCAAATCCGGACTCACTATCTGATTCAGAACTATTGATGACGTCTTGCTCGAACTTCCAGACCAGGCGTGGAGCCTCAGATGCATCCATGATAAGATTAAAGAAATCCGCTATAGGGGTATCTCCAATCATTGAGATAGTAAAACTATCTTCCAAGTTGGTGGTCTCAGCTCCCACAGTGGAACTTATCAATAAGTTAGCCAGTGCTTTTCCCAATAGCTCATCTTCTTCAATGCCCAGGTTTGCAGTCCTTCCTTGATCCGTATTAGTGCTTAAGTCTACTTGTTCATTCTCCTTTTCCAGTAACTGATACCCGAAAAAGATTTTGAACCCTGGATACCCTGTCTTTGTCTCCCTATCATACTAGGGTTTTAGGAATCCACAGAATGGGAAATCTTCCCCTTGGCGGACAAAGCGTCCGTTCAGGGTTCTCCGTATAGGTTTGTGGACTAACTCATACTATTTTCTAGTCCTCTTTGCCTTTAGCATCTCTCTCAACTCTTGTCCTTTCCTCTGCCAATCTGCAGCAGTAGGTTTGTATCCCAACCAAAAAGCATGGGGGTTATGACTCAGCTTCTTAGCAACAGTACCTCCCCGCTTGCCACTCCGGGCTAGTCCTGACCCGGGTATATGCCCTTGTTTGTTTATCATGTATATGAATTGCACACTCACATAATCTCCATCGCCCTCTGCCATGATAGTTTGGACTAACCAGGCTTCTGCTAGAGAGAAGCCGGAAAGGAACATATCCTTTTCCCCATGTATGATCTCCAATAGTGGTGTAGTAGTTTCTTGGGGAGAATGGATTGTAGAGTTACCGTACATAATGGTAATCTCACCATTATGAGTTTTTGGTCATGCCATTTGGCTTGACCAATGCTCCATCCACCTTTCAAAGTCTGATGAATGATATGTTTAGGCCATTTTTGAGGAAGTTTGTGTTAGTATTTTTTTGATGATATTCTCATATATCGTAAGAGCTGGGCTGAACATATGTCTCATGTGACCTTGACCGTGGAAAAATTGAGAATCCAAGTGTGTTTTTGGGAAGCAGCAAGTGGAGTATTTGGGGCATATTATTTCTAGTTCTGGTGTGGTTGTAGACCCTGTTAAAAAAGATGCTATGTCCACTTGGCCTAGACCTCAATCTTTGAAAGCTCTTCAAGGATTTTTGGGTTTGACTGGCTATTACCGAAGGTTCATAAAAGACTATGGCAAGATCAGCCAACCCCTTACTACATTACTCAAAAAGGATGCCTTTAAATGGTCTGATGATGCTGAACAAGCTTTCGTTCTTTCCAATTATGATAAAACCTTTGTGCTGGAATGTGATGCTTCTGATAAGGGGTTGGGAGCTGTATTGATGCAGGAGAGATAACCCATAGCCTATTTTAGTAAGTCATTGTATGCCTGAAGCTTTGGGTTATCTACATATGAGAAGGAATTCTTTCTAGTTGTTACCAAATGGAGGCATTAGCTTTTGGGTAGGCATTTCCACCTTCGGACAGATCACCAAAGCCTTAAATTCTTGCTATAGTAGAGAATTGCCACTCTTATTGAACAAAAATGGCTTTCCAAACTCATGGGATTTGATTACGAAATTGTATACCGGAGTGGTCAATCTAATCATGCTGCAGATGCCTTGTCCAGAAAAGGAGAGGACAATGCCTTATTGCTGCTTGACCAAATAAGTAGTATGTCAGCTCTCTTCGTTGTACTCTACCATTGGGTTAAGGATCTTCAAACCAGTTGGGAACAAGACCCTTCTATCCGACAACTTATCATAGATTTGACTCAGAATCCAACCAGTCATCCTCATTTTCTTTGGCAGCATCATATGCTTTATTACAAAACCAGATTAGTGGTAGGCAATTCACCTCAGCTAAAGACTACGCTCATCAAGGAACATCATGCAACTCCCACAAGTGGGCATTTAGGAGGGGAAAGAACTTATAGAAGAGTCAAACAAGGTTTTTATTGGAAAGGCCCCAAGTCGGATGTACTTAAGTTTGTGGCTGAATGTGACGTATGTCAACGGAATAAATATGAAATAGTGGCAGCGCCTGGGTTATTACAACCCCTTCCCATTCCTACTAAGGTTTGGAGTGATATTTCGATGGATTTCATTGAAGGGTTACCCAGCTCTTCCCATAAAACTGTGATCTATGTGGTTGTGGACATGCTTAGTAAATATGCTCACTTCATTTCCTTAACCCATCCATATACAGCTACTGCAGTAGCTCAAGCATTCTTAGATAATGTGTTTAAACTTCATGAGATGCCTTTCTCTATTGTTTTGGACTGAGACCCTGTGTTTACTAGTAAATTCTGGAAAGAGTTATTTCGATTGCAGGGCACTAGCTTGTGTGCGGGTTCTTCTTATCACCTTCCAATGGATGGCCAAACTGAAGTAGTTAATAGATGCCTTGAGGGGTACTTGCGGTGCTTAGCGGAAGGCAGACCTACTGTATGGACCAAATGGCTATCTCTGGCCGAATGGTGGTATAACACTACCTACCATGTCACTATGGAAGTCACACCATATGAGGCCTCATATGGTCAACGCCATCCCAGTTTGAAACACTATATTCTAGGGAATACTACTGTGGTAGCTGCTGATACTCTGTTGCAGGATATAGATACTATTTTGAAGTTGTTGAATGAGCATCTAGTTTAGTCCCAACATCGAATGAAACAACAAGTAGATAAGCACAGGTTTGAGCGAGTTTTTTTTAGTTGAGGATTGGGTTTCCCTTAAACTTCAGCCTTTCAAGCAAGCTTCTCTGGCCTTACGGCAGAATGCTAAACTAGCTCCCAAGTACTTTGGTCCCTTCCAAATTTTGCAGAAGCTGGGACCTGTTGCCTACAAATTAGATTTGCCATCTTCCTCCAAGCTGCATCCAGTTTTCCATGTTTCCTTATTGAAGCCTAAACTGGGTCATGGTATTGTTGTGCACCTTCCCTTCCACCTACAAGTCCTAATGGGCAACTCCAATTGGAACCCATTGCGATTTTGGATAGAAAACTGATCAAGAAGCATAGCAGGCCTCTTATCTTGGTTTTAGTCCACTGGTCTAATTCTATTCCTAAGGATGCTACCTGGGAGACTTGGTACTTCTTGCAGCAGGGTTTTCTTCATTTTCAACCTTGAGGTCAAGCTTTCTTTTAAGGGGCGGGGAATGATAGGAATTGTTCTGTTAGCCTGTTAGTTCTGTTAGACAAGTTCTATTAGTCAGTTGTGGGGCAGTTATTCTGTTCGGGGTTTGTTACGTGAAGAGGGGATTATAAGAGGAGAGGAAGTTACAAATAGTAAGGGAGATTGTATCTCTTCTTTTCTTCTTTTTCTTTTTCTCTCTTGTTGTAAAATCTCTATGGAAGAGTTCTTCCTTTCGTTTGATGAGAATTGAATAACAAAAGTTGAGTTTTCCTTTCTAATTTCTGAGATTATTTGCTAGAAGCTTATCAGCATGAGATGAAAGAGAGAGAGAGAGAGAGAGAGAGAGAGAGAGCCACGATGTCGAAGGAGGAGGAGGCGATGATAGATCTCGATCGGTGACGACGACAGATTTTGATCTATGGATCGACAGTGAGGACGACAAATCAGACCTTAATAGACCTGCTCGGTCAAGCCTGTCATCTTTATTTGGGAGAACCAAGCATTGAAGATAGCGCTGCAGAGAGGATACTTTCGCTTAAAATCGCTCTATCTGCGAATGCAATAGACGCAATAAGCATGGAGGTAGGCTCTGACCACCGCTAATCTATGATGGTCGATGTGATTCAAGCACATCAGACATTATTTGCCTCAAATCACTGGTTTGATTCTCTTCGATAGAAATCTTTAAGGACTAGTTAAAGATGTATGTGTGTGTAGTAGTGATCGTTGTGAAGATGAAGACTCGATTGACTATTCCAATCAAGAGAAAATGATGATGATAGATCGTTTTTGAAGATGATGATGATGATGATGGATAGGGCAAAGGCACTTGGTGGTGTAGGCAATTTACACACACACAAAGTGACTGTGATATTGAGTATTGAGTATTGAGTATCGTGTATGTGATATATATAAAGGGGTATTTTGGTCATTTTGTCTAAATTTATCATTTTGGACAAAATATTTAAGTACTTGAATCTTTGGGGTAATTACAAATACACTTTTGAGATTTGCTTAAAATATGAATTGTTCCCTGTGATATGAAAAATTACAAATATTTTTTTGTTAGAATTTTTTATTTAACAGAATTAATTAAAAAAATAAAATTTCTAACTGTTCACCTATACAATAATAAAATTATCTGAATTATTAATTGAAATAAAATTTTAACATTATTGAAAATTTTTAATTAACTTGATGATTTATTAATAAAAGGACATATTTGTTATAAAATTAGCAACTTTAGGGGGCATAACATAATTTTTAAAATCACGTGGAATAATTTGCAATTTAAGTAAATCTCAAGAGATATATTTGTAATTTACTCAATCTTTGAGCGAACAAAATTAGAATTTGGATTTATAGATGAGTGCTCAAAAGAAAATGATTTACCTTCATAAATAAATAAATAAATAAAGATAAAATAAAAATAACCAAACAACATATGAGGCATAATTAAAAAAAAAAAAAAATTAATTATAACAAAATAAGAAAATTGCATAAATAAAGATACATACAATTTTTGAAGAGACTGTATATAGTAGAATTTTCAGATATATATATGTACGTGATAGTGAGAAGACTGTAAAACTATAAGCATAGTGAGAAGTTGATTGTTCAACATGATTTATGGGTTAGAATATCTTACCTTCAAATCTTCAATGCGGAGGGTTATGAGAATTTTAGCAATTACTTCAACACACAGAGAGAGAGAGAGAGAGAGAGAGAGAGAGAGTTTTAGCTGTGGAAGCGGTTTCAGGTGGTTTATGAGTTGGCGCCGGAAACCGAGAATGGGCTGTTTTTGGTGGCTGAATTACTACTGGCCCAAGTGCTTTGGACCTACATTTAGCTTGGCTGTTGGCCCTAAATTATCAAAATTGTATCTAATTCTTTTCATACAAATGATACGTGTGCAAGTCAATTAATAAAAGTAAAATAAAATAATTATTATATATTATGTGCAATTTTATTGGTAATAATTTTTCTTAGGGTGGGAGCGGGTCGGTTGCGGTTGCGGAGCCTCCAATCCGCTATCTGTCTGCTAGATTGGCATATTGAAGAAAATCAATTCGCATCCGTCTGTCAATTCGGCGGATGTGGATTCAGCGGATTGGTAGATGGATGCGAATCGGTTTGGCGCTTTAAAATTTTATAAATTTTCAACATAATTCAATTTGTGCACTTCCACGAAAAAAAATAAAAAAAAAAAATTATTATAGTCAATGACTTAAAAAAGTATACAATCACTGCATGCCTCATCCAAAGAAAGAAACTTTGAAAATTTAGAATATTACAATCACTGCATGCCTCATCCACATATTACAATCACAGTATGCCTCATTCACATAAAGTATTACAATCTGTAATTCTTAAAATATAAAAACAATTCAAACCACTAAGCCATGAACAAAGTAGTAATGGAGATTATATGCCTCTATATTATTACATCTATATTTATTTTTGAAAACAAAAACCAACCAACGTATATCATATTTTATATTTATTATTTTTAGAGTTAGATTTAAAAAGCAAAAAATATAGATAAATAATACATTTATTTATTTTTAATTCAAAAAATATATTCAAGTTGAAAACTCTTATAAATTAAATAAATTGAAAATATAAATTCTTATAAATTACTAGGGATGCTTGTAGTTTGACAGTTTGGTTGCGGCCAAAGGAACCTTAAATCCGTCTCCATCCAAAACTAGGCAAATTGCAAAAAATCAATCCGCAATTGTCTGCTGGTTATTACGCATCTGTCCAAAATACGACGGATCGGTTCAATTCGGTCAATTTGTGCAGATCGATATATCCGCTACTCACCCTTAATTTTTCTTATTAAATTTATGGTCTTACGTTTAAATATCACTCTCTTCTCTATCTAATTATTATTATTATTATTATTATTATTATTATTATTGTGGTCTTATATTCAAATATCACTCCACTCCCTTCTCTATCTAATTATTATTATTATTATTATAAATGTTATTTTATGAATAGAGAATTAGACATTTGGCATAAGGAGATTAAAAACTTAAGGACACTAAAATAAATTTTCACTTATATAATAGTATAGATAGATAGATAGACAGAAATTATAAACTTACGAAATTTACTCAAAAAGTACATCTGACCACAATCATTTTGGACATGACTCACGCCGAGTTTGGATTTTCTAAAGTTGAAAATCTTAATTTTAATGGTGAAGTTATCCCATTATGAGAATTATTTGGACCCGTTTTGGTGATTTAAACTGTTTATCTCATACAATCAATTGTAAAAGTTATCTATACAAAAAATTAAGTTCATCCAATATTAATTATCATACAATCATATTATTTTTATTTGAATGACATGCATGTTTTTAATAATAAATCGTCCATTTATTATAATGTATATGTGATTCAATCATGTAATTACTTATATTTGATCAATTCAATTTTTTCCATTCATATTCTTCTTAGCTTGTGATATGAAATGAATGGTTTAAATCGCTAAAATAGGTATAGATTAGTCCCACATTGCGCCAACTTTACCTATGAAATTGAGATATTTAACTTTAGCAAATCTGAACTCAACTCTCACAAATTTTAAATTTATATCATACAACTCATTTTTTAGAATAAATTTCGGATAAAAGATTCATATGTTAGATAGCATTTTTCTTTACGCAAAGGATTCATATAGTGATAGTAATATCATGATGATCAAATTTGTAGCAAAAGTTTCTAATATAGTTATAAACAGTTTTCTTAGGCTCAGTCTGCTTATCAACCTTGAGTCAAGCTTAATCCAATACGTTCGAATTCATAATATATCAAATAGTATTCAAATTTTTATACTTAAATTTAATCATTAAAGATATTGTTCATAGATATTGTGTTTTTAACATGTGCAACTGAATCAACTCTTCTTTTACTAACTGTTTTTAAAAAGTTTTTAGATTTAAAAGGATTGTTTCTGTTTGCATTAGTTTTTTTTACTTCCTTGGCCTTTTGAGTGAGTTTTAAACCTTTTTTTTTTTTTTTTTTACTTCACAAAAAAAATAAAAAATAAAAAATAAATAAATAAAATTATCCCAACTTCTTAAGCCACATTTATTTATTATTTATTTTTTGAGCAAGTAGTATAAGATACAAAGAAATCCACATCTTCTACATATTAATAGCAACAATGGTGGAATGAATGATGTGAACTCAATTCTTTTATCAAAACAAATAAATAAACCTCCTTTTGCATAAAGATAAACTAGCGTAAAACCTATACTATGTATGAATAAATAATAAAAGATGATAAATAATATTAAATATGTTAAAAATTAATTAAGTATTATGATATTAATTTAGATAGATATTTAAATAATCTATTTGAGTGATTTCACTATATTTATATAGATATACATGACTAATTTCATTTTTTTGAAATACACTCAATCACATAAACTCAATTCAAAAGGAAGAGTAAGAGTGATATTCTATAAATACAAGATAAAGATAAAAAATAAAAAAAAATTAAGTTTAAATTTGAAGATAAACTATAAGAATATAGAAAGATAAAATTAGATAAATCATCAAAAAAGAATAAACTCCATTGAAAATCAAGAATAAGAGTCGATTATGTAAATATAAGATAAAGATAAAAAAATCAAGTTTAAATTTGAAAATAAACTATAAGAATATAGAAAGAAAAAATTAAATGAATCCTAGAAAAATGAGGTAGAGAGAAATTCAGTAAATATCAAATAAAGATTGAAAAAAAGAAATCAAATTGAAATTTAAAAATTGAAAAATAAAATAAGAAAACCTGAAAAATAATAAAATCTAATATAGCTCTAATAGTAGAATAACAAAATATGGTAGTAGTTTAAAAATTGGATAAGAGTGAAATGTCACGTATTATTTTTTAAGATTTGTAAAAAAAAAAATCTTAAAAATAAGAACTAAGGTATGATAAGCTAAAAATTAGACAAGAGTTAAATGCCACCTATAATTTCTTAAAATTTAAATTTTGTGTAGTTAAAAAATAATCATTTATGATATCTTATTATATAAATTTTAACTCTATTTTATGTCTACTACTAATAATTTTTATCAATTTTTGTATTCTAAAGTTAATTAAAAAAAATTCAAGGGATCACCTTTTTATTTCTTAATTTTGTTTTGTGTCCATAACCTATAAATTTTAATAATTTTTGTATTCTGCAACTACTAAAAAAATAACATTAGTTTTCTTTTAAAATGTTAGTCAGTTTCATTTTAATTATTATTATTATTATTATTTTTTTGTCAATAACTTATAACTTTTAGCAATTTTGTTATTCTGAAACTACTAAATAAAAAAAAGTAACATCACTTATTTTATTTTATTTTAAAATCTTAATTAGTTTTATTTTTACTTTACATTATATGATAATGATAATATAATCATTCATTTTAAATAATAAGGTCTTAAGCATAAACTACACATGACTTGAATGTTTCTCTGGCAGTGACACATGTTATGCATGCGAATATAAAAAACAACAATCATAGGAATATTTTTTTTTCTTACCTACGATTTTTGTCAAAATACATAAAATATATTTATTTAAATTAATTTTTATGATTATAAATATGTAATGTGGTTATAATTTCAACACAAACGTAGTTGAATAATAATTTTGTAGATAAGAAATTAATCAAATTTTTATTCAAATATTCAAATATTAAATTCAATTTATTTAAAAAATACATGACATACAATAACGTAATTGAAATTAACTATTAAATAATAATTAAGTAAAAAATATGTATCTTGAGTTTTTGTTACAATTAGATTTCATCAAATATAAAATGACTATTATGAGTTCAAACCAAACTACTTTATTTGTTTATTTATAAGGGAACTAGCGTATGCCCGTGCCTGAAGGCACGGTGTAAATAAATAAATCCTAAATAAATGGAACTCACCACAACTTACCAATTACCAATATTGCTTAACTAAACAAATTAAAATCACAAATCTAACAGAGAAGCAGCAATAAATTGTAAATAACGTAAAATTAACTTTTATTGATACAATAGTAAAAAATAACAATTTCTCTAAAATTAAAATTACTATATAACATTCTAATAATTTAATATAAAACTTATTCCACACTATATAAACAACGTAAAACAACAAAACATACTCAGAAATCACTTTCCGCAGTTCCATATGCATAAATCTAAAAACAAAAACAACAAAACAAAACAAAACAAAATTTGTCCAAAATAGATTACCAAGTGTAAAGTTATGACATGTTAAAGATGTAATCCCACAAATGTTTTTTTTTTAAGCTTCAGGTATCTCTATCTGTCCAAATTGATGTACGTATTTTTCAATTTTGAAAACAAATAAGTTAAAATAATTTAAACATATAAGTAAAAATTTATTAATTAAAATAAGTGGACAGATAGGTTAAGAATATGATAAGATATGTTTAAATAATTTGGACAAATAGGTTCAAAAAAAATGGAGTTAAACCCATATAAGGATAGAACTAATAAGAGGCTGATCAAAATCATAAAACAACCCGAATTGAATTAGTCAAGGTCTGAAGATTACATTAACAACATTTTCTACACTCACCTTAACATTGCTATCATGAACTGGGTGTTATCATCAAATGATGCCTGCAAAAATCAAGTCAAGATAATAAAAAAAATACTGGATCAATTATGTTCCAAATGGATCATGTGATCTTAAATGGATTAGGCATGTTACCATTTTTTAGAACAACAATTGATGTTCCACACATAATTGTCTGGCAATTTCTTGAATAATAGATAAGAATGAATGAGAGAAAAGAAAATAAGAACAAATAGAAACTTTTCGAATAAAAAGCAATCCTACAACACTTTTATTTGAATTTCATAGAGAAGAGTCTGAGAAATATTGCGAAGCAGATAAGCAATATCACAAATGTGCATACTAAAGTAACCGGCATTGGCTTGTGCCCAAAAACTAAAACACAAACTTCCAAGGGTACTGTACATTGCTATCCGGCAAGATGTCATTCATGTTGTAACTCTTATGCATTAGCTTCACATAGTTCATTGTCTTCCTTTCCTCAAGAGTTTAAGGTTACAACCAAGTCTTATGTGATTCACAAAATCATTTACGGTGGTGAGCGTAAATCTAGGGTTTGTATTCTCATTTGTATTCTCATTATACCTTCTTTTACGTGGTGATTTATCTCTTACATAACATCATTTCGTGATTCTTGTCATATTTCATAAACATCCTCATACTCACTATGCGCTGGACACCGATGGATCTCACATTGCATTTGCATGTCCAATCCATGTTCTTGCCGCCAATAAGCCAAAGGAATACTGAATGACTTCGCATAGTCTCTTGAATGACTTCTTTGCGCAGCAGAATCAGACTGTTGCCGTGGATGGGTATCAAGCCCCATCAACTTGGCGTCCACACTGGAAGTATTATGCTTGGACTCCACTTCTGTTGACATTTACTGGTCTATGGGTGTTCCATTTGTTCTTCTATTTGAAGCATTTCTCGGCTCAGACGCTATCTGCATGCCATCCACAAACATAAAATAGATCGAGTAATGTAACAATATCGTAGTACGGATCTCGATCTTGAATAGACATCCTGCATAGATTTTACTCAATTGTGGACCATCATTACAACGACTTAGTAATAAACTTAATTTGTACCACTTTGTCCTCTATTGGATCACCAATAGGACTCGTCCTTGCTGAATCTGATTGGCACCTTGAGAGTGGCAAACACGTAAATCAATTACTACCAGGTCAATAAGGGCTATAATGGTTTACAAATCTGAAGTCCAAGAAAGAGAAGAAGTATCATCGGGTTTAAACAAAGGAAATACATTAAATACAAAAAGAGAATAAGTGTTTTCCCGAAGCTAATCAACATCAACTTCAATGAATTTAAACTCAAAATGGGCAGAGCAGACAAATCACCAATCCGACTGTAGAATTGGTTAAAGTCTGTGCATATATCTGTATATATCTGTATCTATGTGTCTAGATTAGAGTTTTTCAATTAGGATGGTGAGAGAGAATAGAGATATCGAACTGTGTTGTTCAAATTTGGTGTGGCTTTGGCTCTCTCTCATCAAGAACTAATAATCCGCCACCGTTGCCATCTCCTTTCAAGCGGTGGGAGAAAACCTTGGGAGTAATCCTCGGGATGACAACTGTGATATGACAGCAGACCTGTCGACCAAACCCAAAAATCCCATCAATTGCTTTATTCGGCATAATTAAGTCCCCATCGATTGGTGCTACACCTGTTCACAAATTCCAAAACAACCAATCAAATGTTCAAAATCCACCCAACAAAACTAAAGATGAACATTGATATGGGGATAAAACCACGACAATAGAAAAAAGAGGACAGAAGTTTTGAAATGTACACTCAACTCCTCAATCCTGATATGTTGCCAAGCCATTGCAGATATAACATATAATATAAGATACATTCTGCTAAGATCATTACTTCTCTAATCCTCCTTCAGTTGACCTTCATCCTTCTTTTTACAGTTACCATTAGAAATTTTGGTCCTCATCCCATTTATAATCCTCTTCCTCTTCTCCATTTACCAATGTAGAATCTACTAAGAGAATGAACACCACTGATTTTTTGTTGTAGAACATAAGGCCACGAAGTTTTAGACAAAAAGCCACTAAAAAAGTCAATTCCCAAATGAACCCTAAGTTAACTGATTTCTTTTCAATTAGAAGATTGGTGAAATCATGTTGAAATAGCCAATGTCACATTTGATTATGGTTGTTCTGAAAACTAAAATAATAATAATAAATTACACTGCTAATTATGGAAACCACATATTAGTCTATCACGAAGGCTTTTTATTTCACTCTTTTGACCATCTACTCTCTCCATCTAAAGATCCTTATCCCACAGGTTCATGACACCATCAAACAACTAACCTCCAAAAGATTACACACCAGCAGATTAAGCTTAATCAGTGCTTGACGGATTGAACTCAACTCCTCATAACAATATAACAAAACAAATTATCTCAAGAAAGATTACACTCTTCCTGTCAAATATTAGTAAGCTTAATGATTACATGCCTGATCTCCTTCCTAGAGCTCTATATTGTAAGCTTGCTAATTAAGGGGATAAAAAATCTCCTCAGTTGTGGATCAATCAAACTTCAAGAAATTCTCAAATTGGTCATATAGCTGCATATATGAAATTTGAACAGTGAATATGATAACAGCTTTAGACTTCATTCTATCATTATTTAACTTAACACATTCTCTCTCAGTTTAGCAGCAACAATATAGCAAGGACAGGTCTTAAGGTTAATTCCACAATCCTCCAAATGCATTTAGATACACACAAATGCATTTAGATAAACATTTAGATATAGATAAACAAATTCCAGCAAGAATATATATATAAAATACACACAAATGCATTTAGATAAACAGAATTGAATTTTCTGGAGAGAGAGAGAGAGACTTTCTCCACTGTATCATATCAAGGACTGGGAACCCACAGTGCTTATAACATCACAGAACTGCACAGATCTCATAGACAACATCCTTCAATCAGACCCACAGTGCTTATAAATATGACGATAAGCTTAATCATGTTCATCTGCCACATAACAAAAAAAGAGCATTAAAATTCCTAAATCAACATAACCAATTAATTGAAGTAACGCATGAGCAATAATACAACCACTACAACCTATGATACCAATCAAATCCATTTCAAATTTCAGAAATCAAAAGCCATCAACCCATGGCTTTTGATTAACGTTCGGATGGCTTTTGATTAGATCGGATTGTTTGAATACTAAATAAAAAAATAAAAATAAAAAACTTTGATCAGATTGTTAGGATTAGAGAGATACAAACCAGAAATCGAGATGCATAAATCGAACTTTGAATGAACACATTTGCTATGAATCTGTTAGGTTTGAATGAACACATTTGCTACAGAGGAGAGAGGGAAATCAAACAGGTTAGGTTCAGATAGTTTTCCATTGGGTTCACATTTGCAAATAGGTTCAGATTAGGTTCAGATAGTTTTCCTAACAAACTATAGTTCAGATTGTTATACATGTGCAAATGTGAACCCATTACAATCTGAACCCAATATAGTTTTCCATTTTAAAAATCAAACAGAGGAGAGAGGGAAATCGTAAAAAATAGAGCAGGGAAAAGGGGGGAAGACAGAAATAGGGGGTTCGGGTTTGGGTTTCCGGTGAATATTGTTGTTGTTGTTGTTGTTGTTGTTGTTGTTGTTGTTACCAAGATCAGCTGATTCAAATGGCTGTACATTGGATATTCTGGTGAACTGGGTTGGGTATGCCGTAGCTCTTGCAGTGTTTGATGACGAAGATCTTCTTCAGAGTCTCTTCTTCTGGCTTTTTCGTGTCTGCTAATTGGGGGTTAGTGTTGGTCTTGGTTTGATTTGGAGGTGGGTCTGGAAGTGCATTTGGAGAGGAACAAATGGTGGTTTTCTTGCTCAAACAACTACCTAGTTTAGTCGGAGAGAGAGATGGGAATTACAGAGAAGAATGGGATGGAAATCAAGGGAAATGAAGGGAAATGAAAGAGAGAAACAGGTGTTTTTGGTGGTTCTGTTCAAAAAGAATAGAGAGGGAGAGAGATAAAGACAGAATGAGAAGGAGACGTGGTAAAGAGGGAAGGTGGGAAGACGTGGGTAGGTGAAATGCTCAGAAAGAAATGTTTGGGCGGGAATCTAAAATTCTTAGATTAGTTTATACATTTTTAAGCGTTAGATGTTATTATTAAAAGTCATCTCAGCCGTTGAAATGTCCTAGTAGGACAATTGTATCTGAGACATTTTCAAAAACAGTCCTTCCTTATTATATAGATTTGATATCCAATTCGCTTGAAATGCTCCTTTGTGCAGAAGACTTTTTACTACAAAAGAGAAACCTATCATTTAAAAACCAACTTAATTAGTGTATATATGCAAAGAAAAAAAATTTAAACCTATGAAAATCTCAAATAAAAAAAAAAAAGAAGAAGAAATATAAGCAAAAATGTTGTTGAGTTATTTAATTAATTTTAGTCATATTTGGATTTAAATCGAGGGTCCTTGTTGTATATTCTAACAAAATGGAACACATAAATTAATATAATTGAAGAAAAAATCTAATAAAAAATAAATGGAATTGAACAAAAACTTTCTTCAAATTCGTGAATGTGTTCCAAATACTCTTCTCTATTCGTAAAATCCCTTTTTAAAAAAAATGTGTGATCTCCAATTGCATTGCAAAACATTACTCTTTTTCCCTATAAGTTGTACTTGTAAATTTTTTTAAAAATAAACAATAGATTTTGGAGGTATCATTGCATCTACTACATCATTATAATTTCAATAACTGACTTAGATTATGAAGCCAAAAAAAAAAAAAAAAAATTCTAAATGCACCAAATAAACTAAAACTAAAACAAAGAAGAAAAAAAAAATTGGCAAAAGAAAAAAGAGAGAGAGAAAAAAAAAATACAATATGAGATTTCAAACATGTGTTTTTTTTCATATAAGATGCCAAAAATCTTGCATAATTACTCAAATTACCTGTTTAATTTCTCTGCAAGATTTCTTATCTTTTCCAATCTTTTTGCCTAATCTCATATTGTCACGGAAGTTGAGTTTTGAGATTTATAAGTTTAATTTTTTGTGAAATATCATTGGGTAATATATAAATATGATGAAGGAATTGAATTAGAGTCAAACTGATCTGTTATCTCTAAAATATTTTGAAAATTTCTATTCACCCAAAAATATTTTGAAAATTTCTCACCAATTTTAAATTTAAATTTTGAAATGGATTAGTATACCTTCTATTGGAAAGTCATAAACCAAGGAATATAAATGGATTAATTATTATTATTTTTTTTCTTTTGTAAATGATTCAGTAAAAACTAGCCAACAGAAGATTTTGTAATTATTTAAAAAATAAAAATTCTAAAAAAATAGTATGAAAATTTCGAGTTTCACAATGACCTTTCCATTCTATTTTCCTTAATATATGTATATAGAGATATAGATGCTTTGGCACCCAAAACCCAAAGCTTTGAAGACATCGTCTTCAAATTATATCTATGGACTTTGCCCATGGGCCAACATCTATAAGTGGGCCTAATAATGCGCAAGATTTGCTGAGCAATGGGCCTTTTGAAATGGTAAGTCATAACTTGATTAGGCCTATTTATTTTTTAAACTCAATGCAAATCCAATGGATTTGAGTCTTAAACATCACACTTATTGGTCTAATTAAGCAACGGATAAGATTAATGTCCCAATATAAATTTCACAAAAGGGTTTAAGTTGTGGTGGAATCACGTTCTAATGGGAAATTGTTTATGCATGATTTAGGCTATGGTGACCCCTAGGAAATTAGAGTGGAAATCCCTTTAAGGACAAAAGGGTGTAAATTACAAGATCTATGGATACTCTCAAAATGTTTGTCCTTCCTCTTCAAACCTTACAAGAACAACAAAGGCAAGAATGAAGGAGAAAAAAAAGTGATAGGTAAAACTTATACAAGTGATTAGGGGTGGAGATTCCTACCACTAGAGATGCCAAGAAAAATATTTTCGTTTATGCAGGCTCTAACAACTTGCCCAAAAATGATATCCTAGTTGGAAGTATATTGAAACATGTTTAACGAGTTGGATTCTTGTTTTGATATGCCTGAATGCAAAGATAAGGTTGAAGGCCCTTCTAAGTCAAAAGGAAAAAATAAATGGAAACTCAAAGAAAATATTCATAACTTGAAGATGGCAATTGAGAAAAAACTCTCAAATGTTACAAGTGTCAGGTCTTGTGATTGTTTGATTAATGTTGTATCGTGATGGGTTGTAGTTTTGCATCACAAATTGAGATTTTAGTAATTTAAAAAGAGATCCGAGCTAATGGTTGTGAGTGTTGGAGATTTGAAAGAATGATTTTGATTTTGAAAACAAAATGGTGGTTGTTACTCTTTTGTGAAATGAAATGGAAAATAGAAGATGGAAAATGGAAAGTGAAAGGTGGGTGGAGGAAATGGTTGTTTTGAAATGATTTCATTGAAAATGGTAATGATTTGAAATTGTGCAACTGGTTGTGTATTTAATTTATGAGAATTGTGTATTTAACCATTAGAGGTTTTGTTTTGGTTATTGGTGGATGATGGCATTGTTGTTCCTGAGTAGAATATGTATATGTATTATATCGTAAATTATTGATGTAATCCAGAATGGTGTGATGTGGATTGGGGGTCCTATCTTGATAGATAGTTCCTTTCCTTTCCGGTTTGCACCTGGTAATGTGTGAATTGGGGTTTGTTACCCTCTGATAAGACCGGCAAAGTGTGGTACCTTGAGGCAAGTTCCTTTTCCTTCTGGTCTACACGTGGTAAAGTGTGATTGTAGACACCACATTTTTGACAGCCCTTAAGATTTGGGCGTTACTAATTGCTTACTTGGTAGTGAAAGTTGTGCAGTGCAAGGGTTCGATTTCTTCGGTAAAGAGAGAGTCAAATCCCAACTTCATATTCCTTTTGGACCAAAACAATCTTGATCAAAAGATTTTAGACCTTGAAACCCTCTCTTTTAAAATAGTTTTTGAAAAAGTTCCTGCGATGTTCTGACGCTCGCATTTTGTTAAATGTTGCACTTTTCGGTAAACCAAGCAAGGACAAAGTGGAATAAATGAAAGAGAGGTGAAATCTCTGAAAAATCTTTCAAAACACCTTATCTAGGGGTTTGAAGTTGAAGGAAAGAGGAGTGGAGAGAAGAAACCTAGTTGAGGAAGAAGTTGGGTATGAATCGTTAAGAGATAGACGAGCAGTCCTTGCTAAATCGGGCCTATCCTTTTATATACTTGGATTTAAGCTATGAGGCCACCACTGTTGGAAAGAATACTTCCGGGGCTGCATTTTACGCTCAAGAATCTCCTAAATCCGAGTCCGGATGGGGGAAATATGGTTGGTTGAAGTTGGGCATCAATCGGGTTGGACCAAAACTGAGCAGTCTTCACTAAAAGAGAGATATCTCTTAGCTCAGTTGTAATTTTGATGCAAGGCTTCCACCATTGGAAAGCTTACTTCTGGGGCTTCATTTTAGACACAAGAATGACCTACAAAAGGAGTCCATATGAAGGAGTTATGCCCATTTGAAGTTGGACTTGTAGAGCAGAATTTGCAGTCGGCCACAAATGTGCACAGTCGGCCATCACAAGTAGCAGGTCAGCACCAAAGATGGCCGGTTGGCCAAGAGTGACCCAAATTCATTTTTTTTGAAGATATTTCTCCACCAGCTGTTTCCAGCTTGTGCCAGCTGTCTTAACTCAGATATTTTCGACCAAAAGTTCTTGAATTGCTATATATGAAGACAATATCTGCCAGTTTGAAAAAAGAACATATTGAAGAGTTAGAAAATTTGGGAGCTTCTAACTCTAGAATCCTCTCTCTCTAGAAGATTTGTGAGCAAATTCTCCCATCTCTCTAGAATTCTCTCATTCTCCTATTGTTTTAGGCTTAAAAGTGAGAATTCCTTACATATTTGCATACACTTCCTTCATCAAAGGGCTGAGGTCCCTTGGAACCTATTTTTGGGCTGTTGGAAGGTTGTTTGGCTAAAAAAAGCGGCTGATTTGCTGCTATGCTTCAAAGGTAACCCCTTATCCTTTTTAAGCTCTTTGTGCACTATTGTTTTGCCATAGTTTTCAACTACTTTGGGATTGTTTTTGGAGTGGTGTTGAACTACAAAAACCTTTAATTTTTCTCTGTTTTTCAGTCCTAAAAGTGTTGGTTTGTGCCTTATTTGGCTAGGGGGTTGTTCTCCCTTTTTGTTCCTTGGCTTGTGAGGTCTTTTGTGCAACTTCTCACCACTTTCAAAACAACTTTTCGTGGCCTTTTAACCACTGAAATCTAGAGAATTTTTAGTGGTAAAAACCCTATTCTGAGGTCCTAAATAAGAGGGGGTGGTCCCCTCTCCTCTTGTCATGTTTGCTTGTGTTGTTGGCCCACCAAATGAGCATGTGTTTCTCTCTTTTTGTGGCATAGTTTGAGCACATTTTTGTGACTTTTGGGACCTACCATAACTCTATTTTTGGTCAGCTTGGTCTCCTCTTGCATGCTTCTTGCACTTATAGTGCAATCTTGCTCACTTACTTTGTTAGCTTTGCAAAGTAGCATGCTCTTGTGGTTTGAATTAGCTTAGTACAAACATGTTTTTGGTGTTATTTTGGCATGTTATAACTCTGATTTTGATTGGTGGAATCACCTCTTGCATGCTTTATACACTTGTAGTGTAATCATTGCTAATTAACCTTGTATGCTTGTCTCTTTAGCCTATTATTCTAGCTCATGTTGGCTATACTCCAGCATGATTTGGTTCATATTTTGGCATGCTTTAGCTCTGTTTTGAGCCTTCTTGGTCGTATGATGCTTGTTATGCATGCTTGTAGTGCAATAACCTTAACTAGCTTTGAGTTTTGAGGTATCTTGCATGCTTGGCTTGAGGTATTTGCATGTCTTAGCATCATTTGGTATGTTATTTCAGAGCATATAGTGTTGTCACACTTCTATGTTTTTCACTCTTTAAGTGCTCTTGAGAGTTGCACCTTTATGCCTTGTTTGTGAGCCATTGCATGAGCATCATTTTCTTGCCTTTCCTGCTATCATCTCAGCTCATTTTGGCCATTGTTTTGGCATGCATGAGGCCTATTTAGGGCTGGTTTAGTCCATTGAGTATTGTATTGCATGGTTCTAGTGTTGTGTCCTTCACTAGTTTCAATGTTTAAGCCTTCTAGCATGTTGTACTTGAAGTGTTTGCATGTTAGAGTCTTGTTTATCATGCCACTTTAGCACTGAAAATTTTTCCATCTCCCTCATTTCTTTATTTTTGATTTGTTTTGAGGATTGGTTAGTCTTGAGGTTGTGTTTAATGCTTGGGATTGAGGCCTATGCATAAATGGCTTCAACCCTCTTTTGAGGGTTACTCTTAGTCAAAGGCATTGGTCTCTCCCATGCCTTAAACCATTCTCTTTGATAGACCTCTCTCTCATTAGAGGACTCTCATATTTGGACAAGTTGATTAATGAATGGATTGGTAATGTTAAAATGTGTAAACAAAATGAATCAAAGTAAAACATGCCAAGATAACATGTTGTTGTTGCATTGCATGTGTTTGGATCAGACGTTAATCCAAACACAAGAAATGAGAGACGTTTCATACTTGAAGTGATGAAACGTGCCTAATTTCTTAGTCACCGACACCCTTGATTGTGCATGATAGGGTGAAAGGTTCATCGAGTCTATTTGTGCATTCATTGACTTGTACACATTTGGCTTCTCGGCCATCGTGCATTGTGATGCTCGGTTGGTTTCTCGAGAGTTGAGTACCATACTCATTTGAGCTTGAGATATGATAAGGAGTGTGGTGGTACACACATTTCCTTGCAAATATACTGTCATGCCTCTGTTTGTGTTCTGTTGCAGCAAAATGAGGAAATTCAGGGAATCAGTGGCCGACCGGCCACCAGAGCAGCCGACCGGCCATCAAAGCTTGCCGACCGGCCATAATTACTGGCCAATGGCCACCATCTCTGGCCGATCATCCCTTAGCATGTTCCTGAGATGGGTCAGAATCAATCTGGAAGTTGGCACAATTTTCAAAGGTCTAAAGGTGTGCAAATAGAGGCATCTTAAGGCAAGGAGGTGGATTTTCGGGAGGATGCGACCGAGCATGCATGCCTCCCTCGCCCGCGAGGCCATTTTACTGCTTTATTAGCTAATTGTAGTTAATTACATGTTTTGTAATTAATTAGTTTAATCTGGTTTGTAATATTCTAATTAGCCTAGATTAGCTAGTTATTCAATTATGTTGTAATTAATTAGCTAGAATAGTTAGTTAATTAGTTGGTTTGTAATAGTTAGCTTAATTACCGTAGCTAGTTAGCTTACTATTTGGACTCTTCGTCGAGAGGGCAAATGTTGTAATAAGTGTGCGTGTGTGTAAATGTCTTCCAACCCCATGTCTTTCTCCCGTTTACTTATCAGCTTTTGATGGTTAGTTTTAGGGCATGTTTCAATTAGCATACTTATGCTTTGCATGCGTACATCATTCATCTGTCTTGCATGCACCGGGCTCAGCGCATCATTCAAACCGCATTGTATTTCAATACACTTCTTTGAATACATGTATCAAATGTCGCATTCATATGCCATCTTAGATAGCCGAGCGCATTTAGTTGCATTTTACATGTGTTGCATTAGGCACTTAACATAGCTAGGATCATGCATTGATTACTAACTAGCTTCTATTTTGGCTTGGAGTACACTGTAAATATTTATGCTTTAGCATCCTTGCATGTGTGTAAGTGATTGCCATGATAGCATGTTTGCCATGAGGTTATTTGCTTAACTATTATAACTACATGAATGTCTGTGGATGAAGGCTTCATTGCTTGAATTGGAACAATTCATCAAAATGTGCATTTTAAGCCCACTTGTTTGTGGCAAATCATGTTTTAAGCCCACTTGAGGGTGGCAAATCCACATTTTAGCCTACTTGAGGGTAGCAACTTCAAACCATTTTCAAACAAACAAACATGAGATGTTTTGTTTCAACTTGAGCGATTGAGTCTATACTTGTATGCTGCGCGCATCACATAGTAAATTAGATTAATAATTAGAATAAGAACACATGTGTATTCAAAAATAGCATATCATGTTAGTAGAGGCCGATCTTTGATCGGGCTAGCGGGGGTGCTCATTTCAGGACCTTTCCCTCTCGTACCCAAGTTTCCGAGCTGAGACAACTTTGGTGATGATGGACACGTGGCCTTAGGCACGAGTTAGGGTTTCCTAAATTTCTCAAAATAAAATATTTAGGTGGCGATTCTGAAATCCGGCAAAGCAGTCCATGTTTGGCGCTTTTTGATTAAAATCGATTTTCCAAAACGATTTGCCGAATTTGGACTCTTTGGTGATTTATCAGTCATACATTGCACTTTGTGAGATTAGATTCAAAACCGTGACAGGAGTCCGAACTGTAGTAGCATGAAGAAGCGATTCCGAGGCGGTCTCTGATGACCTACAAGTCGTTCCTATCTACGTGAGGCCGGTAAAGCGTGTTTTGTTATGTGGGTTGTTTCATTAGCTATCTGTGCTTTAGGCCCGTAAAAATGAAGGTGATGGATGTGTTAGCTGACATGTTTTGTAGTAAGTTCTGATATAGGATTGGATTATGATTAGAATGTGTGAACATATTTTCAAAACAGATGTTGATATAAAATTCTTTTAAATTAAAGTAGAAGGTTAAAGAGAGAAATAAGTGGTTTTATGTCTTGTTGTGTTAAAGATAGTGGCTTTAGGGGAAAAAAAATGTAATTATATAAGTATATTTTAGATATAAAACTGTCACATTACTTATATTGTCATGGCCCAAACCCGCCCCTATAGGTTTGGGGTCATGACCGGCCAGTAATCGTAGATTACCTACGGCCTTCATACAAGTAAACATTTAATACCAATTACGGGGCTTAGCAGAAGTCTAAAATTGTCACGCCCCAAACCCGTCCCTAAAAGTTTGGGCATGAACACTTCAGAAACGGACACTTAATTCAATATATACAACATATGGGGCCTGAACGGAAGCATTCAATAACATAAAATAATATAACTTTAACATCCATTGAGCTCATACCTATATGCCAGGATCACAAATGTACCATCAAGCAGTTCCAACATATGACAAACAGACACATCAAAAGCAAATGTTCACACATATATATAAATATACAATAGACCCAGCCTCGCATGTGGGGCGTAGCAAAAATATAGGTAGGAAAAGAGTATATACATTTTATAACATTAGACAGAAGACTGGTGTGCAAAGCTAAAAGCTTAGCAAAACTCCACAACAACGAAGGAGCTTCATCTAGTGCTTAGATATATCGAAGTTAACAAAAGAGATGCGACTTGTTGGACTAGGATTGACCTCCAGGGTGTTCACCTACAGAGACAGACACAATCACAGAATGAGCAAAGCTCAGTAAATAATAGTACTTAAACAATCTAATGAATGAATTGAAATTATAATGTATCTGAAGGCAGAAAACATATGAGTAGTCTTATTCTGTAACTATTTTCAGAACGGCCTCAGACTGATCTTTAAGCAGTGGCTTCGGCCGAGAACATCTGAAACGAGCGGCCTCGCCCACAGATATCTGAAGCGGCTTTAAGCCCAGATGTAACAGATAATACAGAAAGACCATAGGCCTATCAGATTATATAGATCGGCCATAGGCCTAAATGTAACAGATTATACAGAATGGCCACAGGCCTAATAGATTATACAGATCGGCTTTAAGCCCAGATATTAAATATCAGAATGGTTTTGGGCCCAGTTCATATATGTATGGACCCAAGAGGTATCTCGTACGGATTCTAGAGGTGACTCACACTGCAGCACTTGGTTCTGTACAGCACTTTGTTCCATACCAGAAATCAATAGGTCTTAAAGACCGAACAATTCATATCATGTCATAGCATAAACGGAGTGGTTAAACAGAACTGATTAAGACTCATGAGAATACCATTACACAATAGAGTACCTAATTACCCCATGGTTTATTACAAATTGACATGGTTGTCTTGCAGATAACAGAACATTCATAATAACTATTAGCAGAAGGCAGATATATCACTGCATTAATAGGGACAGAACAATTCACATCATAGCATGAGTCACATAATAATGTTATTGATATTCAATTCTTTCCTTAGGTTGAGTCATTCATAGGTCAATCCGATATTTATCATAGTTTCTCAACGGTTACTAACATATAAAGCAACCCGTAGTTTTATCTGATTGTTCCTTCCGATGGTCCATTCTAAGCAGATATCTATGTCATAAAACACGTATTGAACCAAACAGACTGTAGGAGTCCCTGATAGGACATTCAGGATATCATGTTCCCATTCAAAATATTATGTTCCTGGTAAGCGGGGTTTACATTCACAATTTCTTTCTGTTAATCAACTCCACAGTGTTAATAGTTTGTATGCAATTTTTATGCGGAATCATAGGTAATTTATAGGTTATAGCACGTTAACGATAACCACTAACTGTAACCGGAATGCAACGTAGTTTCAAAGTCATACCGATGTACACAAAATCTTTCAGCGTTCACATAAGTTCATACCGATTTCCACTTTACATAATGTTAACGTAACTACTTGTGAAGAGCAGAGCGTTCATAACAAGAATTATTAACGGTAAATAAATGTACAATTACAGTAGTACTACTCACAGTGCTGCGGTGGAATGGTAATTCCTCCCGGAGTATGTCCTACACACATGCACAACTTATACATTAGTTCTTTTTCCTTCTTAATTCATTTTCTGACTCATTTCACTTCGAATAAATTTATAGATATCTTACGAACATCAAACACAGATTTCAAAAATATTAGAGGGCCAAGCTCATAAAACGGAGCGAACGAAATTTTGCAGCATGGGCTGCACGTGCGGCTGTGAGCCCTGCACATGCGACAGTGGTTCCCGCATATGCGGCAGTGTGGTCTTGCACGTGCCTTTTTTTCAGTGTCCTTAGCCCAATTTGCCCTTGTTTTTCCGTGCGTCGTGCAAGGCTTCCATACGTCGACCATGACCCCTGCGTCTTGGCGATTCTGCCCTGTTTGGGTAGTCTGAAACAAAACCTTCCCACCACTTGGTAGGCACATACTAAGGCACAAAATAGAGGGGAATTAAGGCGACAAAGTAGTTTAACATCATGATAACATGGATTACAAGCATATAATGCCACAATACTCATGAATCCCAAGCTCAATTATATTAATCCTTTTCAATTTCTCAACACAATTTAATTCTCCTTAACATACAAACAATATACATGTACAATATGTAATTTCAACATGAAAATTCAAGGAATAAGTTTCCATTCCTCTTATATCCCAATTTATCTTCCAAACAACTAATTGTTAAGAATACTTCCCAAGAGAACAATACTCGTACCCTTGATCTCAATGATAACCTCCATGAAAGTAAGAGAAGTTTAAGAAGAGGTTAAAAAGAAGGTGATTCATGCATACCTTGGCCCAAATCTTTACAAATTCTCTCAATTCCCACTCTTCTCCCTTGAAGAACTTCTTTCCCCTTGGTTCTTTCTCTCAACCTCACTTCTCTCTCTCAAAAGATATTTTTGAGGGACTTGTCAAGTTAAGAGCATAAAAGATAGACAGATATATATAAAAGGTGAATAAGGACAAAAATCAATCAGTTTAATCATTACAAGTCAAAATTTCACAGAAAATCATATTATGACTTAAAAATCACGCTGATCTCAAATATAAAATCAATTTCAAATTATCAAGCCTCTAAGGCGTTCAATTTCTGATCTGAACATTATAATCGCAACAGATATTTCTCTTATTAGACATATATGATTCTCTAATCATAAAATTCATCCACTTAACTTAATTTCACATGAAATTTCACAGTAAGCATATAAGGGTTCAGAGTAAGGGACTAAAAGTATACCAGAAACATATACGAGGGTCGGGTTATTACAAAAATGTTATAGAATTCATCCATTGAGTCGTGCATATATAAGGAGAGCAAATATGTTAAGTAAAGTTTGACTCAAAGATACATCCAACATAAGTACAATTTCATGTCTTACAAAATTACAACCCCAACTATGTACAAATACAAAACCATTAAACCACACAAAAGGGGTTCGACAAGTATGGCTCCACCCAAGCCTGATTACTTCACTTGGAAACTCCACAAAAGGCTAACTAGGGTAAACTCGAGGCTATCTAACTCTGATGTTCAGTTTGCCCACCTACAATTACATATATAAATAAATAGTGAGCGAGTGACCAATGAGTAATAACAAAATAAAGAGGTTATATGAATGAAGTTCCACAACATTACAATTATCATTTTAATTCACAATGATCTGTGTTGTTCCAATAACAATTTCTCATTCAGTGACAATTCAAGTGGTACATCCAATAGGGTAACAATGTATCAAAAACATTGGGACCTCGAGGGTCAATCAATAGGACCGCAATGGGTCAAGCAATATATCATATCCAATGTGACCGTTAAGGTCTAACAGCAGAGATCTTTGTGTTTCAATTATCCAATGGGCCATGGTATTGTTTCCCCCGGGCGAGGACCAATGGGCCATGGTATTGTTCCCCGCAGGCAAGGGCCTATTAAACAATGGGCCACGGTATTGTTTCCCCTAGGCAAGGGCCTATTAAACAATGGGCCACGGTATTAATTTTCCCCAGGCAAGGGCCTCTTAAGCAATGAGCCACGGTATTAACTTTCCCCAGGCAAGGGCCTTTTAAGCAATGAGCCACGATATTAATTTCCCCCGAGCATGGGCCTATTAAAGGATGCCACAAGTATAGTTTCAAAATAGAACTTCATTCATATGAGAAATAACATTTCAATAAGCCATTCCATCAATCGTCATAAAGTTTCAATAAAACATTTAGCCAATTATATATCAATTTCGATAGCAATATCATTTTCAAAAATAGGAATAACTTGAACATATCTTTATAAAGTTATTACTCACAGTGGTTTGTGGTGACGCTAAGCCTCGGGCATCTACCTAGTGTTGAATTTAAGTGTGGTCTTAGCTTGATTCTCCAATCCTTTAGCAATTCCCTTGAAATTTTCATTTCTCTCTCTAAAGTGTTGAGTTCAACTTCCCTCTCTCTCTCTCTCTCTCTCTCTCTCTCTCTCTAATCTCAGCCCAAGAGTGTATATAATGAGTTCCTAAGCTTAGATTGAGCCTTATATAAGATGTAATTATTTTGATCCAAATCAAATTTCAATTGAAGTCACCATAAAATTCTAAATATTCCAAATAGCCTATTGGGCTAGTCAATTTTAGTTTCTGAAGCTGTTTAAGCTCCCAATTGCCGACTCTAAGTTGTCAACTTAAACAAGTATTCCATATGTCAACAGATAATTATAGAATTAAACATGTAATCACACAATCAAGCACATAATCATTCAATTAAACTCATTAAAACTATATAATGTACTAGTTTGGAGGTCGGGGTCGTCACAATCTCTCCCCTTTAAAAAGTTTGGTCTTCCAAACTTAAGTTACCTTCAGATGGAAATAAATGCGGATATCGTTGCCACATATTGGATACATGGAAAACGTTATGCACTTGTTCCATTCCTGGTGGCAAGGCAACCTGGTAAGCAACAAGACCCAACCTATCAAGGATCTGAAACGGTCCAATGTAGCGAGGAGTCAGTTTTCCCTTTTTGCCAAATCTCATGTGCTCTTTCATTGGGGTCACATTGATGAATACATGATTTCCCACTTCATACTCTAAGTCCCTTCTTCGCTGATTTGCTTAGCTTTTTTGTCGACTCTGTGCAGTTTTGAGCCTTTGCTGAATGATTTTGATCTTCTCAGTCGTTTCTTGCACAAGTTCAGTCCCATAAATGGCTCTATCACCAACCTCTGTCCAACAAACTGGCGATCTACACATTCTACCATATAGTGCCTCATATGGTGCCATACTGATACTCGCTTGAAAACTATTATTATAAGTGAATTCGGCCAATGGCAAAAAAGTTTCTCAGCTTCCTTGAAAATCCAATACACATATATGAAGCATGTCTTCTAAGGTTTGAATAGTTCTCTCAGTTTGCCCATCGGTTTGTGGATGAAATGTTGTACTAAATTTCAATTCTGTTCCCATTGCCTCCTGCAAACTATGCCAAAATCAAGAAACAAATTTAGGATCCTATCCGATATAATAGACCTTTGGAACCCCATGCAATCGAATAATTTCATCAATGTAGATTGTAGCAAGTCTATAAGCGATAAATGAAGTCTTCTGACAAGAAAGTGAGCAGATTTAGTCAATCTATCAATTATAACCCAAATAGAGTCTATACCTCTAGGTGTCCGAGGTAGGCCAACAACAAAGTCCATGGTGATATGTTCCCATTTCCATTCTGGAATAAGAAGAGACTGAAGCAGGCCTACTGGTTTCTGATGTTCTGCTTTTACCTGCTGGCATTGTAAGCATTTAGAGTTGAAGTCGACAATTTCCCTTTTCATATTGGGCCACCAATACACTAATTTCAAGTCTCAGTACATTTTTGTGTTTCCTAGATGCATAACAAACATTGACTTGTGAGCTTCCCCCCAAATTTTCCTTTTCAAATCCGTATCATTCGGGACACACAATCTCCTTGATATTTCAATCTGAGTCTTCATTTATGAACCCCGATTTAGGCTTGGTGTCAAGTTCATCACAAATCTTCTTCAAAAACTTCGTTATCCAACTATTTACGTTTAATTTCTTCAATAACGCGAGTTGGGCAAACATTGCGACTATCAAGCCTTTTTTGTTCAAAAGGCACCACTTCAATTTCGAGTTTTTCAAACTCGATGCTTCCCTTTGATCGTGAGTAAATAGGCAAGATTTCCCACATTCTTTCTACTAAGGGCATCTTCTGATTAGCTTTGCCGGATGGTAGTGAATCTGTAAGTCATAATCTTTGATTAATTAAAGCCACCGCCTTTGACCATGTTCAACTCCTTCTATGTGAAAAAGTATTTCAAACTCTTATGATCTGTATATACTTCACATTTGACTCCATACAAATAGTGTCGCCATATCTTTAATGCAAACACAACTGCAACAAGTTCCAAGTCAGGTGTAGGGTAATTCTTCTCGTGTGGTCACAACTGTCGAGAGGCATACGCAATAACCTTGCCATTCTGCATTAAAACATAGCCCAAGCCCTTATAGGATGCATCACTAAAAATCACAAATTTTTCAGTACCTAAGGGAATAGTAAGGATTGGGGCTGTAGTCAATCTTGTCTTCAACTCTTGAAAGGTTGTTTCTCTCTGATCCGTCCACTCTAATAGTTCCCCTTTTCGAGTCAACTGATTCAATGGCACATCAATTTTGGAAAAGTCCCTAACGAATCTTCGGTAATACCCTGCTAATCCCATAAAAATACGAACTTCTGATACATTAGTTGGGGTAGGCCAGTTAAAAATAGCTTCAATTTTATGAGGATTCACAGATATACCATCTGTCATGACCCGAACCCTTCCCCTTGGGTTAAGGGCATAACCGGCTAGTAATCACGAGATTACCTACGGCCTTAAACCAAATCAAATATATTTTAACAGAGTTAAGGGGGCCAAACAAAAGCAATTGTAAACTTTTGTCCATAGAGCTGTGTTTACATGGCACGTTATAACATTTCAGACACATACATTAATAACTCACATCAAGGAAAGTTAACATATAAGCTTTACACAACAGGATCATTCAAGTCATGGTCAGCCAATCAAAACTATATACAACCGTAATCCAAAGTTCCTACCAACATGACAAAATATAAAAAAATAGCAAAAGGGCAAAATCAAGTCTCGTGTGTGAGATGTATGGGCTGACTCTTCAAAACCTTGACTGTTTCACACAAACTTCACTGAGGCTGGGTTTGGACCTCTCTTGGCTCACCTACAGACACATGAATGAGCGTGAGCGAAAGCCCAGTGAATAATATCAAATAAAGAAAATACACAAATGGTATTTAGAACAACATACATCAGATATATATAGGTCAAGTGACTGTGGTTCCAAACACATGAAACGGCCTCGGGCCCAATTCATTCATATCTGACGACCTTTGGCCCAATCATTCCTGTCCGACGGCCTTTGGCCCAATCATTCGTGTCAAATGGCCTTTGGCCCATTCATCGTGTCAAACGGCCTTTGGCCCATTCATTCATGTCAAACGGCCTTCGGCCCATTTATTCATTCATGTCAAACGGCCTTCGGCCAATTCTTTTATATCAAACGGCCTTCGGCCCAACCATTCATGCATGTCAAATGGCCTTCGGCCCAATCAATTGTACCCAACGGCCTTTGGCCCAACCATATGGCATAAGAAACATTTGTCCACAATTCAAATTAACAACTTATAAGACTTATATGGGAATAAGCAATTGGACAAATAACATACTTCAAAATATCTTTACTATGATATTACTCACAGTGTTCTACTGGCAGATTTGCCCTGGAACTTGACCCTACACATTTCATGAACACAATGGGTCATAAACAATTCAATCCGTTCTTAATTCATACGTCCCTCTTAGGCTTATTTCTTATTCTTTTAATTCATTCAAAATGCTCAATGCATGCCTAAGAGTACTTAGAAGTGAAAGAGAACGGAAAATGAAACACAAAATACCTTTACAAAATTTTTGAAACAGGGGTCCCCGCTCAAGCGTGGGTTCCGCCGCTCGAGTGGACCCCGTGGGTCTGCAAAAATACTGGTTGCCCCAATTTTACGCTCGAGCGTGAACTTGGACGCTCGAGCTAAAAGTCACACTACATGGCTCCCCGCTGGAGCGTGAAGGTCCCCACTCGAGCGGACATCAATGTTTGCAAAAATTTTGGGAGCTCGCATTTCACGCTCGAGCAGCGATTTCCTCGCTCGAGCGGACATGCCAAATTCTGGGTTTTCTAGAACTGTTCTTGAGGCTCTAATTCGATATTAAAAGGCTTTAAAGCTCGAATTAAGGTACCAAAAATAGGGAAACACATTATATATCATGAGCATACAAGCAATATGAGGCCAATTGCTCAAAATCATGGTCACATTCTCAAATTATTCAACATTTCTTTTGTGTAATCAAAACTCATGCATTCAAACCTTATATAAGCTCCATACCTTCAATAATCAAACATGCATGTCAATTTTTGACTTCATTTCTATTTCAAATGGTGCAAATGGTGTTTATTCTCATGAAACTCAACAAAACCATGCTTGCATGTATGATCCAACTCTCAATCTTTTACAATTGACATGCTACATGTTAGATTATGCAAATTCATGGCAATTCATAGCAATTCTATGCATGCATGTGCATATAGACTTCAATCTCATCAAAATCAACACAACTCATGTTCTTGATTATCGTTTAATCTTGGATTCACAAAATCACAAGCTCAAACTCATGAATTTACTCGCCTAGGAGCTTTAATTTTCACAAATTCTAGTTGAATCTTGAGTGTAGCTTTCCAAATTCACAATCTTGAACCAAAATGCATAATGCCTCCTCTTCTCTCTCTAGAACCGGCCCTCTCTCTCTCTCTCTAGAGAAATCTCAGCCAAATGAGAGAAAGTGAGTTCAAAACAATAACTTAAGGCTATATAGGCCTTTATATAAGATGGCCTAATCAAATTTGATTAGAGCTAAGCAATGGTGCTTAATTAATTGTTCTGAATCTAATTATTTTGATCCAAATCAATTTTCAATTAAATTTCACCGTAGGCTCTAAAAATTACACTAATCACAATGGCGTAGTCAATTTCAGTTTTTGTGGCCGATAAGACCTTCAATTTAAATTCTAAAGCAGATTATCAAACACATTTTCCTACGGTGAACAGACCGAAATTCAAAACCACATATATTCATATAAATGGCACTCAAAATCATATCAAACACATAATCACATTAAGTAATTAAGATTAATTAGCATAATACGAACAAGGTTATCACACCATCCTTATTAATAATGTGCCCCAAAAATGCAATTTCATCAAGCCAGAATTCACACTTTTTAAATTTCCTATACAACTATTTTTCTCTAAGAGTTTGAAGAGTCAATTTCAAATGTCGTTCATGCTCCATTTTAGATTTCGAATAGATCAAGATGTCATCAATGAATACAACAACAAAGTCATGTAGGAACGGTTTGAAAATTCTATTCATTAAATCCATAAATGCTTCAGGCGCATTTATAACCCAAAATGGCATGACTAAAAACTCATAATGTCCATACGTAGTTCGGAAAAAGTCTTTTCAACATCCTCAGCCTCAACCTTTAATTGATGATATCCTGATCTCAAATCAATCTTCGAAAATATCTGTGCCCTTTGCAACTAGTCAAACAGATCATCAATACGCGACAAAGGGTATTTATTTTCCTTTATTACCTTGTTGAGCTCTCATTAATCAATGCATAATCGGAGAGTGCTCTTTCTTTTTAACAAAAGTAAGTGCGCCCCATGGGGATGTACTTGGTCTGATAAACCCCTTATCAAGGAATTCCTGCAACTGAATTTTCAATTCTTTCATTTTAGTAGTAGACATACGGTAGAGAGTTTTAGAAATTGGTCGAGTTCCCGGTATTACATCAATTATGAATTCAATTTCTCTGTCAACAAGTTGGCCAAGTAGTTCTTCTAGAAACACATCTAGAAAATCTCTCACCATTGGTATACTGTCTAGAGTAATGTCTACCGCTGGTTTGATTATTACACTACACAAATACCCTTAACAACCCTTATTTATTAGTTTTCGGGCTTTCATGGCAGATATAAGGTATGGTGGTGAGACTACCCCTTTTCCCTCAAAATAAAATTCATCTTGCCCAGGAGTTCAGAATATTACTCGTTTTGAGGCACAATCAATAGTTACATAGTATTTAGTTAGCCAATCCATACCCAAAATAGCATCAAAATGTCCCATGTCTAAAGTTATTAAATTAGCATACAAAGTAGCATTCCTGAGAAATAATTCACATGTAACAAACACAGTTGAACATAGCATGGATCCCCCCGTAGGTGATGTAACACATAGTATATAATTCAATGTTTCCATAGGTCTATTCAAAGTTTCAACAAAGACCATAGAAATAAATGAGTGCGTAGACCCAAAATCAATTAAAGCATAAGCACGTTTACCACAAATGGATATTGTACCTGACACTACGGCCTCAGTATTTTGAGTGTCCCCTGGAATCAATGCAAAAACCCTTCTTTGCCTTTGATCATTTCTTGTGGCAGACGGTATTGTAGCTGGTTTTGTTGTGGGAACTGACCCTATTGAGCTCATGGCGCCTAGATTACTATTCTAACGCGACTGTGTGCAATCATTCGCCATATGCCCCATCTTTCCACACTGGTAGCAAGCCCCCGTAGTGCGACGGCAAACACCCCGGTGTTTCTTCCCGCAAATGGTACAAGCAGGTGTTGAACTGCCACTTTGGGTTGATCCCGAATTGCTAGAATTCCTAGACTTCATCTTCTTATTTGTTGATGGTGTCTCTTTATTAAAATTTCGTCTCCCACCCTTCCATTCAAAATTCTATTTACGATTGGCTACATTCCTTTCCGCTATTAGTGCCCTATCAAGTACATCCACATATGTTGGCAATTTGAGCACATTGATTTTATCTAAAATTGGATCACGCAAACCTCCCTCAAATTGTCTAGCCTTCTTGTAATCCGTGTCTACCATGTGGGGCATGAAACGGGCTAATTTTGTGAATTGAGCCTCATACTCAACAATTGATTTGTTTCCCTGCTTCAGTTCCATAAATTCAGCCACTTTCCTATCCCGCACACATTGTGGAAAATATTTTTCATAAAAGATTTCCAGAAAATGGGTCCAAGTAACATCCTTATTATCATTCCGAACCAACATCCACCAATGCCTTACATCGTCTTCCAATGTGAATGTAGCTAGTTGCACCTTCTGGGCTTCGGTACATGGAAACACTTCAAATAATTTCTCAATTCCCAATACCCAGGCTTCGGCCTTCTATGGTTCAATTCAACCATGAAACACTGGTGGCTTCATCTTCTTAAATTCTCTAGTCAAGGCAACAGTGCAGGTCTCTAGCTGACACCCTGGGGCTGGAGGTGGTACAGGCATTTGAGGTAGGGAAGGTGGTTGTTGTTGTTGTTGCTGTCATTGCTATTGTTATCTTATGGCTTCAGTCATGTCTTGCATCATTCGTTCCATTCTATCCAGTCTTGAGGAGGTTGCCTCCTCTATTTCATCACCTCTGGTTCTCACCATTTTTCTATATGAAATTTTGTATTATAACAAACACAATGTATATATAAACACATAGCCATGTACGCAATTTCATATATCATCACAAGGTTATCTTACTCAGCATATCAAATACACACGAATGCATTCCTAAACTTTCTTAAGACTCTCTATAGCTCAATGGATAAGTGAGTGAGACATTACTGATGCTCTGATACTACTCTGTCATTGCCCAAACCTACCCCTATAGGTTTAGGGTCATGACCGGCTAGTAATCGTAGATTACCTACGGCCTCCATTCAAGTAAACCTTTAATACCAATTACGGGGTTTGGTGGAAGTCTAAAATGTTATAGAATTCATCCATTGAGTCGTGCATATATGATGAGAGCAAATATGTTAAGAGAAGTTTGATTCAAAGATACATCCAACATAAGTACAATTTCATGTCTTACAAAATTACAACCCCAACTACGTACAAATAAAAAACCATTAAACCACACAAAAGGGGTTCGACAAGTATGGTTCTACCCAAGCCTGATTACTTCACTTGGAAGCTCCGTAAAAGGCTGACCGGGGCAAACTCGAGGATATCTGACTCTGATGTTTAGTTTGCCCACATACAATTACATATATAAATAAATAGTGAGCTAGAGACCAATGAGTAATAACAAAATAAAGAGGTTATATGAATGAAGTTCCACAACATTACAATTATCATTTTAATTCATAATGATCCGTGTTATTCCAATAACAATTTCTCATTCAATGACAACTCAAGTGGTACATCCAATAGGGTAACAATGTATCAATAACAATGGGACATCGAGGGTCAATCAATGGGACCGCAATGGGTCAAGCAATATATCATATCCAATGTGACCGTTATGGTCTAACAGCAGATATCTCTGTGTTTCAATTATCCAATGGGCCACAGTATTGTTTCCCTTGGGCGAGGGCCAACGGGCCATGGTATTGTTTCCCCCAGGCAAGGGCCTATTAAACAATGGGCCATGGTATTGTTTCCCGTCGGCAAGGGCCTATTAAACAATGGGCCACGATATTAATTTCCCCCGGGCAAGGGCCTCTTAAACAATGAGCCACAGTATTAATTTGCCCCGGGCACGGGCCTATTAAAGGATGCCACAAGTATAGTTTCAAAATAGAACTTCATTCATATGAGAAATAACGTTTCAATAAACTATTCCATCAATCATCAGAAAGTTTCAATAAAATATTTAACCAATTATATATCAATTTCGATAGCAATAGCATTTTCAGAAATAAGAATAACTTGAACATATCTTTATAAAGTTTTTACTCACAATGGTTTGTGGTGACGCTAAGCCTCGGGCGTCCACCTAGTGTTGAATTTAATTGTGGTTTAGCTTGATTCTCCAATCCTCTAGTAATTCCCTTCGAATTCTCCTTCCTCTCTCTAAAGTGTTGAGTTCAACTTCCCTCTCTCTCTCTCTCTCTCTCTCTCTCTAATCTCAGCCCAAGAGTGTATATAATGAGTTCCTAAGCTTAGATTAAGCCTTATATAAGATGTAATTAGCTTTGCCTAATCAAAGTTGATTAAGGTTAGTTAACTAGGCTTAATTCTATTTAATCCAATCAGTTTATTCTAATTATTTTGATCCAAATCAAATTTCAATTGAAGCCACCATAAAATTCTAAATATTCCAAATTGCCTATTGGGCTAGTCAATTTCAGTTTTTGAAGCCGTTTAGGCTCCCAATTGCCGACTCTAAGTTGTCAATTTAAACAAATATTCCATATATCAACAGATAATTATAGAATTAAACATGTAATCACACAATCAAGCACATAATCATGCAATTAAACTCATTAAAACTATATAATGTACTAGTTTGGAGGTCGGGGTCGTCACATATATAGTATGATGTGATACATTCATGATCATAGCTATTTGTATGTTGCTATTGTGTAGGATCATTTTTGAATTTTTACTGGACTTTATGTTCATTCCACGTTGTTAATCATTTTTCAAGTACATGTTGAAAAGTGGTTCAAGGTCGAAGGATCGGCTTAAATTGTTTGCGAAGGGGCCTTTTATTTGTTTGCAAGAGGCCATTGTTGTAAAAGCATTAAGCCTTTTCCTTTCATGTATTAATATAAGCCTGCGGGCAATTTTTTTGTTTTTACATTGTAATTCATTTTACATCCAATGTGTATACGAACTAGAGAATTTCCAATTATTTATGAACGTGAATGTGTATAGCTTCCGTATATTATTAACGAAATTGGGTTATAATAGTGGATGTGGTAATATTATTCGAGTAATAAAAACTGGACCATGATAACTTGGTATCAGAGCAACACTGGTATTGGGCTTGTGGGAAGTGGTTTTTTCCACAACGGATTTTCTTCGCATGGTGAGGGTGCTTGCATATAGTTAGGTTAAGTGTTAGGATATATGTATTGCATTTATGTGAGTATGGAATTAAGTTTCATGGATAATGCTTGTTGCCGGTGGACCTACTTTGAGGTCTTATTGGAAACACGCTTGATCAATGTGGTTTCTGATGAGAATTCCTTGAGCGTTCCGAGATGAGTAATTATCCTTGTAGACATGATTCGATTATGTGATTAAATGTTTAAATTGTTTATGTACAATAAGACTTTGTGGTTTCGGGGCTAAGTGTGTCTTGTGGTTTAGCAGTGGTGAGTTTGTGCCTCGGGAAGGCCGTCGTGTTGTTTACTAAGTTTGGTTTTCGGTTTTATAGGATGTCTACACAAGGGAGTAGAGGTCGTTGCGGAATATAAGTGTTCAATAGGGGCACAACAGTTTCATTAGCACCTGCCCTTGCCGGATCGGCTATAGGTGAGGAAGTGGCATGTGAGATTGTAAGAGTGGTGAGGGAAGCTGCAGCTCTTAGTGAGAGGGATGAAGGACGTACCCTTATGTTTATTAGGAGTTTCTCCGATCCAATCCACCTGAGTTTTTGGAAGACCCTAGACCGTTGGAGGTAGAAGACTGGTTAGAATAGATTACCAAGACTCTTGATATGCTTAGAGTCGAGGATGAGGAGTTGATGATTGTTTTGGCGGGTTTCTAACTAAAAGGAGAGCCCAATTATTGGTGGAAGTATGTGAGGATTTCTATGGGCACCACCTAGGCTGCATTCACTGAGGCCTTTCTGGCTAAGTATTTTCTTCTTTCTACTTGGGAAAGATTAAGGAAACAGTTTGTTGAGTTGCACTTGGATGCTACTCCTTTGGCACAGTTTGAGGCAAGGTTTACAATTTTGTCGAGGTTTGCTCCAGAGTTGGTTGCAAGAGAGAAGCATCGCTATTTTGAGTTTGAGTTTGAGTGGAGGTTGTGCGATGATATTTGGGAAAAGGTTGTCAGGCCTATGTATATAGATTATCAGACACTGATAAAGGCAGCAACTCACATGGAAGTAGTTATTCTTGATATTGGTCAGGATGGAGAGAAAGAGGCCATATTGACAATTTTGACTATTCGGGAAGATATAAGGTTTAGTAAGAATTGAAGATGAGTGAGATCTCAGACATAGGAGCAGTTGTCCCCTCAATCTACTTTTGTTTCTTTGAACTCATCCTTTGGGAGGTCTAATCAGACTTAAGCTTTTTCGAGTCAGTCGCAGAATAAAGGACCACCTACTTGTTCTAGGTGTGGTAGGTCGGGCCATATTAGGTGTCGTGCATTGACAGGGCCAGTTTTAGTAGTCCAAAAGGCGATAGCAGTGATGTTATAGAGTGGTGGAGTATTATTGTTTTGTAATTGTAATGTTATGTCATTTTACGTAGGGCTTTATACTTACAGCTATTGCGTGTGTATATATATGTTGTTGTGAGAACAAACAATGTGGGCATGTAATTAATCTTGAACTTGCTTGTATTGAGTAATGTTGTGGGGATTAGTAATCCTAGTTTTGTTGTGTATTTGTTGTTGTTTTCCTGAGTTAAGCACGTGTGGGCATGTAAGCCTTGGTTTGATTTAGAGTTGCTTGTTGAGAAGCAGAAGTTATATGTTGATATGACTAGTCTTGGATGCAATGAGGATGGAGTTGTATGGTTCTAGGTGTGTGTGCTCTGTGGTGGTGTGAAACCTTAGAGTTCAATGGAGTTGGTAGGGGCTGCTTGGTGGAATGTGAAAGTGTTTTGAGAGAGTGTGAGACTTGTGTCTCTTGATGATGAGGGTAGTGCTTGTACTCGTGGTTTGTTGAAAATTTGTTGTTTGTGTGTAGTAGTGATTTAGTTTGTGGTACTCAAGTGTTGGGTGACATTACTAGTAATTGTGTAGAGTTTGTGAAAGTAATGAGAATTTTTTCATCGGATGCTAAAAGTATTCCTTGAGAGAAAGCAAGGTTTGTGTTCTGGGCTAATGGGTGTAGTGTTTGTGCTGGTTGTTTTGTGTGTCCAGGTTATGTGATTTGCCGTTGATCCTATCAGTCTTTTGTTCGTGATGTGAAGGGTGGTTTGTTGTATAGGCATATGAGTGGTAATGGTTTGTTTGGAAACAATATTGGTGTGGTCTATGCGTAAGGAATCCAGTATGGGTTCAAGGAATATATGAGGATGTGTGTAGAACTTCATCTAAGGGTAAATAATGTTGAGTAACATGTTAGTGTTTGGTGTCGAGTGTAGGGTATTGTTGAGTTGGTTGGTCAGTTGGCTGGTATCAAAATTTGGTTGACAAATAGTCACTTTGGGAATAGGTTGGGCTTGAGTAAAAAGGGTTGTAAGGTAGAGAAGTGCCTTGGAGGGGACTTGAGAGCATTGAGTCTGGTGTTTGTGAGTGTGAGCTTATGGTAATCCTTCATGTTGGGATTTACATGTTGGAGTCTTAGTTATGTGAATGCTTTTGTGCCAGTATGTGATTGATGATTGTGATGTGATGAGATTTCCAAAAATTATGATTTTTCCTTGTGCTTTATCAAGTTATTAGTACATTTGTTATTTCTATAATTGTTGTTACAGAAATATTGTCTTGTGTTGTGGCATCACTGTAAGAGTAATAGATGTTGTGGGGGTAATGGTTGAGATTCACCGGCGGTATGTTGAGAAAATGATTTGGAAAACGAATGTTTCCTTACGCTGTGGCCTTAGATGGCATTGTTAAACTGAGAACATTGTTGTTTTAATTGAACTAAATTGTAATAAGGGGTTGTTGTGAACTAATGTGATTAGTTATGTGTTGTGAGTAATACTAGTTGTTTTCAAAAAATATTTACGAAATTTTAAGTTTTATATGGAATCAAAAACGTATTGTTGTAGACGTCCCCGAACGCATCCCGGGGAAAAGGGAGTGCGAGTCCCCCCCCCCCTCCCCCCGCGTTCTGGTTCGATATTGGGTCACTACAGTTTGAAGGACTCAAATGTCACGGTTCTTAATCCTGAACCAAAGAGTCCAAATTCGGCAAATCGTTTTTGAAAACAGATTTTTTGAAAGAAGTGCCAAACATGGACTGCTTTGCGGATCTGAGTCGCCACCTAAATATTTTTAATGGGAAACTTAGGAAACCACGACTTGCCAAAGGCCACGTGTCCGTCATCACCAAAGTTGCCTCGGCTCGAACTTGGGTACGATTGGGAAGGTCGCCGTGAGCACCCGCTCACCTTGGTCAAAGACCGGCCTCTACTAACCATGATATCTATTTTTGAAAACATTGTGAGTTCTTATTCCAGTTATTAGCCTAGGTTACTATGTAATGCGCACAGCATACAAGTATAGACTGAATCGCCTGAATTGGAACAAAATATTTTTTGTTTGTTTGTTTGAAAATGGTTTGATGGTGCTACCCGCAGGTAGGCTAAGACGTGGATTTGCCACCCTCGGGTGGGCTTAAGAAAGTATGATTTTGCTACTATCTAGTGGGCTTAAAACAAACATTTGATGAATTGTCCCAATTCAAGTAACTCAACCTCCACCCACAGGCATTCAAGGCAGTTATATCACATAAGCATTTAGCCTCATGGTAAGCATGCTATCATGGCAGTCACTCACACGCATGCAAGGATGCTAAAGCATAAAACTTACCGAGTACTCCAAGCCAAAACAGAAGCTTATTAGAAATCATGCATGATCCTAAATGTACAGAAATGCTTAATGCAACACATGCAAAGATGGAACTATAGCAGGCTCGGCTATTCTAAATATGGCATATGGAATGCTACAATTAACACGTATTCAATTTGGAATTAAAATACAAATGTAGTTTGTATGATGCGCCGAGCCCGGTGCGTGCAAAACAGATGAATGATGCAAAACATGCTGTCATACTATATGCTAATTGAAATATGCCCTATATCTAACCATCGTAAGCGGGTAAATAAAAGGGAAGAAAGACGTGGGGTTGGAAGACATACATCACACTCACCCACACTTATTACAATTTTGCCCTCGCGCAGAGGGTCCGAATAAATAATACAGTCCCGAATGAAAGAATAATATAGATTCCTAATTAATTAACAGATTAACTAAGAAAAACTGTAAACCGGCATGCAAGCCAGGGGGCTGCCTTGACTCTGCTCCGGATAATGAGATGATGCATGTTTGGGCTGCTTTGCGCGGAAATCCACGGCGATGCCCCGATTAGCCTCTGTTTGCAATGTTTCTCGAAATGCGTGCCAAGCCTCGGAAGACTGCTGATTCTTGATTTTGCTGCAACAGAGAGCAGGAAAGGGGCATAGCAATGTATTTCACAAATATATGCATGCCTCGATCCTCGTGCCACCAATCACGCATCTCGAGGCATGATGGCCGAGGAATCGGATTGCACAACTCAATATAGGATGAATGCACATGAATGCTACAACAAAACCTAACTCCATCATGGGTAATCCGGAGTGTCGGTGACTTGGGAATTGAGACCCGTTCCATCACTCGAAGTACGAAACATGTCTCGTTTCCCGTGCCCGGGCTAACTCCTATCCCGAACACGATGCAATATGCATGAAATGCAACTAATATGCAATCCTAACATACACAATGCTATGAAAATGAGATGTCTCGGAATGCGTGCACACGGGCACGCAAACCGAGGAAATGATCCTAAGGCATAAAAAGGCATACGCAATGCAAATGGACTTACACTAACATGAGTGGGCCTTAGCCACACTCACATAAGAGGCCGGCGAATAAAAAAGAAGTGCCTCAAAATGCGTGCCCGTGGGCACGCAAATTGAGGCAATGGCATAAATGCATGAAACGGCTTAAATATGATATACAATGAGACTAAAATGAGATGTCTCGAAATGCGTGCCCACGGGCACGCAAACTGAGAAAATGGCATATAGAATGTAATAGGACTAAAAATGACATACATGATGCAAATGGACTTATACTAACATGAGTGAGCCTCAGCTACACTCACGTAAGAGGCCGATGGATGAAAATGAAGTACCTCGAAATGCGTGCACACGGGCACGCAAACCGAGGCAATGGCATACGGAATGCAATGAGACTAAAATGGCATACAGGATGCAAATTGGACTTACACTAACATGAGGGGGGCCTCAGCCACACTCACATAAGAGGCCGTCGGATGAAAATGAAGTGCCTCGAAATGCGTGCACACGGGCACGCAAACCGAGGCAATAGCATACGGAATGTAATGAGACTAAAATGGCATACAGGATGCAAATTGGACTTACACTAACATGAGGGGGGCCTCAGCCACACTCACATAAGAGGCCGAGAGATGAAAATGAAGTGCCTCGAAATGCGTGCCCGTGGGCACGCAAACCGAGGCAATGGCCCTAAGGCATGAAATGGCATGCAAATGAGACGTGGCATATGGCATATGGAAAATGCAAATTTCAGCAGCCAAAATGATGCAAAAACAACCCCCGAATTGTAGCAAAATTACACCCGATGCCCGAAATGCTATGCTAAGTACCCGAAATGACTTGCAGCTATGCCAAACATGCACAATATGGACATGAAGTGTAAAGATAGATGCTAGGTAGTCCCAAAACTAGCATTTTTCCAGTGCAAAGCAAGGCCAAAAACCAATCACAAGTATGGAAAAAATAGCATGCAAAAATGGGGAAAAAAAGGGAACAATGAAGCAAATGGTATACGCAATGCTCAAAATGAAAAATACAGTTCTACAACACTGAACAGGGACCAAAAATATGCACATTTACAGTAGATGAAAACCCTCAAATCAGTATGAAAACTTGCTAAAAATGTCATGCAAGAATGAACCCAACAAAGGCTAGAACATGAAGTATGCCTTATATTCATCAAACAGCCTTTGACCCTTAACAAAACATGACAAGAAGGCCAAAATATGGATATTTTCAGGACTGATGGTGGCCGAAAACAGAAGCTAGATAGGCCTAAAAAGCATGCAAAATGGGGGTCAAAGAGAGATACAATGGCAAGTACAACATGGAGACCCCAAACAAGGTTAATCCCTTCTACAATGTTGTAGAGGGACACAAAATAAGCTTACTCACAGTTCATGACATGCTCCAAAACAAATTTCATATAAGCCAAACAAATCATGCAAATTTCCGGTAAATATGAGAGATTATGAAGCAAGTGTATGATAGAGAGGCCAAACAGGGTTGAACCCTTCTTCAATGTTGAAGAGGGGATCAAAATAGGCCCACTCACAGTTTAGATTATGCTCGAAAACAGATCACTCATAGGCTAGAAATAGCATGCAAAATATTGACATACAAGATGATATTGAAGCAAGTGCATCATAGAGGGCTCAAACAGGGTTGAGCCCTTGAACAAACATGAAGAATGGCTAAAAATAGACCTAGTTTCAGTTAAGGTTGGAGCTCAAAACAAAAAGAAAATAGGCTTAAGAAATGAGGCAAGAAAATGCTAGAAAAGGGGAAATGGTGACTTACCCTTGAAGACTACACTTTAGTTGCTTCTTGGCTTGAGTTTGTTGCTTCTTAACCTCTGAAAAACCTTCTCTTACTACTGGAATGGAAGTGGTGAAGGTAGTGCTTGGTGTTGATGAACAAATGAGGCCAAAGCTTGAGAGTTTGAAGGTTTTTGGAGATGGAGATATAAGCCAATGTATATGAGCTCTTAAGGAGAGTTTTTCTAACCCTAATGAAGGAGCTGGCCAGCCACTTATAAAGGCCAAGAAGGGGGTGTAAAAGAGGAGGGAAATGCACCCAAGTGTTTCCCTCCAAAATATCCCCCGGATACAGATCTTTTCTGGGGGAAACAGCTGTATGGCTGTATAGCACAGGTTTCAAGGAGCATGGCCGGCTAGGCATCTTTGCTGGAGGTGGCCGGCCGGCTACCCCCCATGGCCGGCCGGCTAGGGGTAAAAATGGAAGTTTGGAATTGCTGGCCGAGCACCAAAGGGTGGTGTCCTCTCATGTGTGTACAACAAGGCCCTGTGGTTGGAATTTGGCAACTCTGAAGCAGGAGAGACAACAAGCCATCTCTAGGAGAGGTCCAAAAATGAAAAGAAGAATTACTGGCCGAGCACCATTTTTTAGGGTCCTCCCATGTGTGTACAACACAAATATGTGGTTTTGGCTCGAAGAAAATGGCCCTAGGGTGTTCAACATTAGCAGGAAGTGAGAAAACGGCGCCGGCGCCGAGGAGCATAGCCGGTTCTGAGACAATTACTGTCCTCCTACCCTCCAAAGGACCTTCCTTATGATAAAAGCAGAGGTACTGCCAAAATGAACAAAAACCGATGCAAAACGAATGCGGGGACCAAAACACGCAGTGATAAGGTCCCAAAAGCCGTTAAGCGAAAGTCGTGTATGGTCGCGAAGTGGGTATCTAAGACCCAGTGTCCTTGTTAGGGAGTAAATGAGATGCATGCCAAAACCGGAGGAATCGGAGATGGTTGGGTGGTCCAACCGAGGCACACGGCTGACGGCTTCAAAACCGGAACCTCCGAATGGGCAAAATGGCCTACGGCCACGAAATGTAGCCTACGGCCACTGAGAGATGGTCTACGGGACCTCTCCCTCCCCTCAGGAACAAAAACAGAGAAAATCGAGCCTGGTTCGCAAACCGAGACAAGGCACAGAAGAGAGTTCGGGAGTTCGGAAGTAGGGCGCACGGTCGCGACTCTGAGACTTCTGAACGAGCACAGCATGCAACATCACCGAGCGCTCAATCGGTGACGTCTAAGTCTTGAGGTCGGTTAAAAATGGGGTGTCTACAGTTGCCCCTCTTTGATAGAACTCGGAAGTCAAGAAGTGACGGGAGTGAATGTCAAAGCCTAGAGACGACCCATTTTTGACAAGGTCGAAGACTTAGACAATCGTACAAGATGAACAGAGATATGTGCCCGCAGGCAGGGGGGGCGAAATGCACAGAGCCAAATGATCATGCAAATGCAGCAAGCTGTAATGAGGCAAGTATTCGCAAATAGATGCAACAGTTTTAAGCAAGAATGCAAAGCAACAACTACATTTCATGCAGTTAGGAATGCAGAGAATCATTTAATTCTCGTCGCGTCTCACACGGAGAAGATACGATACTGCTTGCGATTAGATGCAGTCGCACCAACCCTCAAATGAACCGTACATACAATATCGCTCGCAAAGAGAGAAATTCAACAAGAACAATATGCTAACAACATATATTCAATGTGATTCTTGTGATTTCAAAAGTTTGACACACGCAGTGCCGGCGAGTGAATGCATCGCAATGCGAGGAGAGAACGCGCGTGACAACGCACGCTCAAGCATAGAGGTATGGTACATCAAGAAATCATGCATGATAATGCAAAATGGTCATAAGAATGCAAGTTATGTGCACGACAATGCAAAATGAGCGATGTCATCGGGGTGCGTTTGTTCTAAACAACGAGCTGGGAAAGCAGCGCATTTCGTGAACAACTCGATCGCGGCCTCTGGTTCACCTCCCGGAGAGGTTACAACATGTTTGAAAAGGATACACTTTGATTTTGATGAGTGATGATGAGACGCATGTTAGAAATTGTAGCTGAAGTTCCGGGGGAGCAATTTCGCACCAGAAAGTGCACTTTTCTTAAACTTTTTCAGGTCCCGGGAACTCCGATCTTCCTCAAAATTTGCAGAGAGCTAGAGGGGGGTGTGGGGACCACCACCGGCCAGGTGGTTGCCCTTGGGGAGGCCACTGGCTAGGGAAGAAAAAGCACATGGTGACCCAGAAAAAGGTGGTTTAGGCCACCGCCAAAAGCAGGGGCATTTTGGTCATTTTCCTCATTTCTATATATTCCCTTGTCCATTCAATCCGAAATCACTCCCAAAGCTGTGAAAACTCCTTCCCTTGCTCCCTAGACCATTTTTTCCTTCAGATCTGCACTTTATACGCGCTTTTCGGCCTTCCACGCAAGTTGTTTTCGCGAAATCTTTTAATCTAAAGCACATTGAGCCGACTAAATTTTGATTTCGGGGCTTCTCTTCTCATTTTCACCACTTGAGGTAAGTTTGTCTCAATATTTGGAAGATTTTCTCGGGAGTTGACTTTTGTTGACTTTTTCATTTCCCGAGGGTTGACTTTTGTTGACTTTTTCCAATTTTGGCTCATTTTGCTCATTTTTGCTCCTTTTTGCAGATTTCTTGAAATGGCAGGCGATTACCCTCATGGTGGAGGTCCTCCAAGCGCCGGGGATGATTTTGACATCATGACATTGCCCTAGAGTCCGCCTTTCATTCAGGAATACGCCTAAGCATTCACTTCATGGCCGTTTTTCACCGTTTCACTAGGTTCAACGACCGGGCACCCGGGGATTTACTTCTGCGAGAGCCGGAGCAGCACCTCTCTCATGATGCACGAGAGGTATTTTACTTTATTTTCTGCATTTTCGTGCATTCTGTAGCTTTGCCATGCTTGAACACGCAGTTTAGCTCATGACATAGTACTTTGCCTGCATCCTGAACGTGTTAGTTAAACACTCGAATTGCTGAACACACGGCTCACTGACTGATTGATTGTGAACACATGGTACACATTAGTTAAGAATTGAACACACGGCTCAAACACTGATTCGTCGAACACACAGCCCGAATTTTGAAAGTGAACACACAGCACACACTGACTAAGAGTAGAACACGCAGCCCAAACTCTGATTTTCTGAACACGCAGTCCAAGTTGATGGTGAACACACAGCCCACACTGATTGAGAGTAGAACACACAGCCCTAAACTCTGATTTTCTAACACGCGGACCCAAGTTGAAGTGAACACACAACCCTTGATTGAGAGAGTAGAACACAGTCAAACTCGATTTCTTAAATACGCGGTCCAAGTTGGTGGTGAACACACACATTAATCGATTGAGAGTAGAACACCTTCTAAACTCGATTTTTGAACACGCGGTCCAAGTTGATGGTGAACACATAGCCCTGCGATTGAGAGTAGAACACACAGTCCCAAACTCGATTTTACGAACACGCAGCCTGAGTTGGTGGTGAACACACACCCCACCTTGATTGAGAGTAGAACACACCCTAAACTCGATTTTTTGAACACGCATCCAGTTGATGGTGAACACACGGCCCACCGATTGAGAGTAGAACACATCCCCAAACTCGATTTTCTAAACATGCACCCAGATTTGAAGTGAACACCACTTACCGATTGAAAGTAGAACACCACCTGATCGAACACAGTTCAACCTTGATTTGAAGTGAACACGCAGCCCGATTGAGAATTTGAACACTTGACCCAAAACACAGATTCTTGAACCATGACCCAGATTTGAAGTGAACACACACCTTGATTGAGAATTTGAACACGCAGCCAAAACAGGAGTTCTTTGAACACGCAGCCCAGATTTGAAGTGAACACACGAATCGATTGAGAATTTGAACACGACCCCAAAACACAGAGTTCTTGAACACGCAGCCCAGATTTGAAGTGAACATACCCATTGCGATTGAGAATTTGAACACATGACCCAAAACATGAGTTCTTGAACACGCATTGATTTGAAGTGAACACACATACCTTGATTGAGAATTTGAACACGACCCAAAACATAGAGTTCTTGAACACGCCAGATTTGAAGTGAACACATGTTATCGATTGAGAATTTGAACACGCAGCCCAAAACACAGAGTTACTAAACACGCAGCCCATATTTGAAGTGAACACACAGCCCACTAATTGAGAATTTGAACACGCAGCCCAAAACACAGAGTTACTGAACACGCAGCCCAGATTTGAAGTGAACACACAGCCCACTGATTAATTTCATTTGCACACAGCTTGTTCATTTCATTTGTACACAGCTTGCGTTTTATTGTGTACTGAACACATGTATTCCTTCTGAATGCAGGGTGGCTCTCGCACCGTACGAGGATACGGCTCTACCGCCGAGGCGGTATCTGAGCTTCCAGAGGCTGTCCGGGATCTGGTCGATCTAGCAGGGTTCGGAGCATTCTGCGTGGGATTATCATGTTGTCCTGCCAGCAGGACTTTGTTAGCTGCTTTAGTGGAGAGATGGTGGGACACCACCAATTCCTTCCACTTTTCTGCCACCGGGGATATGACCATGACTCCGCTGGACTTCGCCATACTCACCGGCCTAGACATAGGTGGTTGGCCCATACCTTATGACGAGGATATGGGAGAGTGGGAGGCCGCTTGGACATATCTATTGGGGGCTCGCCCACCTGTAGACAGAGCTTCCGGGAGAGTCCGGTACACCTGGTTCTCTTCCTGTTTTCGGAGGCCAGAGATGGAGCCTCAGTCTCCCGAGGAGGTTGAGCAGTACGCTCGTGGCTTCTTTATGTTCCTCTTTGGCACCACTCTGTTTGCCGATAGGGGGAACACTGTTGGGTTGTATCTTCTGAGTGCTTTGGTGGACCTATCACAGGTCATTCGATATGACTAGGGTGGCGCTGGCTTGGCTACCCTCTATTGCTACATGGGTGCAGCCTCTCGCGGGCGGGGAGACTTACTTGGCGGCTATTGGAGAGCCTGGGAGGTACGTTCTATCCTCTTGATTTACATTTCTGCTCCTTATTACTTGTTCATTGCACACACGACGCACTTTGCACTCTGTATTCTGCCTTTAGCACTTTGTATTCATATTCTGCGCTGCTTTTCTCAGCTATGGGTGTACGTATACTTTCCCACATTGGCCCCGGAGATGGAGGTGGCAGGACTCCTTACGACTCCGTTTTCGCTGGTATTCGAGGGCGAGCACCGACCGAGAGCTCGAGAGACTATCTTCTACTTGCATGAAGATTTTGATCTTGTGGCGGCAGAGGTATTTGAACTCTCAATTCCTTTCATTTTCATCTTTGATCGCCTGTATTCTGATTTGATCGACTTATACCTTTGGTTATCTGCAGATTACTTGGCAGCCCTGGGTGGTCTTTGGTGACGGTCTCCGACATCAGTACCCCGGAGGATCGTGTAATTCCCAGTATAGGTTCCTACTCGAAGGACCCGTTGGTAGGGCATGGTTCCTGGGGGAACGCTTCTCGTCGGTGGGGTGCGATTCTCGACCTCCTTTGTACCTCCGGCCACTATGCGAATGCCGATAGACTCTCGCAGAGGTCATTAGTGCTATGCAGGGCACCGATGCTTTGTTACATCTCATGGAGGGGGACTACGCCACCTATCGTCGCATATATCTGATGCCCCCCTTGACGGGAGTGCATGCTCCGTCACGGAGGTCTACTGACGTACCATCTTCGAGTCGTGCCGGTGCTACGGGTATCCCCTCATCTAGCAGGGCTGGTGCATCTAGGGGTAGAGGTAGTTCGATTCCTCCGATCCCTCCATCTCTTTATCTTCATCCTGGGTGGCCAGACATGCCGACCGAGTTGATGAGTTGGCGGTTCGGGACTCCTTACCAGGTCCCGCTAGAGCCTCCTCTACCTGACCACAGATATGTCAGAGACCCTGATTCGCCCCTGGTATGTTTTACAGCTTTGATTTATCAGTCAGATTACTTGGACATTCATTCCCTCACTGATAGTTTTGCATTTGTATTTGCAGCCCCCAGTTGAGTACACAGAAGAGCTGCTCGGGATGCTGGCCACATTCGAGGGCATGATCCTATGGAGGGAGGCACAGATGGCCATCATGGGTGTGCAAGTATTATCCATCTTCCTTGCATTTAGCATATTTCTGATGACACGCTAGTTTTGAACATCTTGCTGTATTGATAGGCTGTGTAGAGCACATCTGGCACACACCCCACTCGTGTGTTGTACTCGCATCTATTTTTCATATTTGAACTGATGTATTTGAACTTTTCACTTTCAGATGCCTCCTGTATATGAACCGCCGCGGACCGGGCCTCCCGGGCCTTCTCAGGAAGCTAGAGGTGCTGGGCCATCTGGGCCTTTTCGAGGAGTGGGGCCATCTAGGCCTTCTCAGGGAGCTGGGCCATCTAGGCCTTTTCGAGGAGTTCGAGGAGCAGGGTTGTCTCGCAGACGCAGGGCACCCATTATTGAGGAGGAGGAGGAGGAGGAGGTCGCAGACCGTGAGTCAGAGACATCCGCTGGGGAGGGAGGCTCCGGTCTTGGTTCCGGGAGTGGATGCGAGGCTGAGGGGGATCCGGAGGATGATAGCTCTGACCCAGATGGTGATGATGGTGCAGAGGTTATCCCGCAGAAGAGGATGGGAGGGCCTCCTCATTCCCGCTCCCGAGGATGTTGATGTTACTTCCTGCTTTATTTTATTTTTTTTACTAGTAGTTTGTAGCACTTTGCACATTGTTAGGCAGTTTTATTTCCTGTAAAACTTGTACCTTTATTCTGTTATAAAACATGATGGAATGAAACAGCTTTTGAAAAGATGTTTGTATTCGAAGTTCTTAGCATCGCATCGCATCGTATCATTTTGCACAAAATGGAATTGAATGAAAACGTGCCTTGTGTATTTACCGGGTCAGGTAATGAACCAACGCAACAAATCAAAAACTCGACTCACTAAGAAATAACAGAATCTTAGCAAGTTTACAACTCGATAAGCAAAGTACAGCAATGTTGTTGACTCGATAAACAAGACTTAACAAAATTGTGTAAACAAAAAAGTAACAACTCAAAACACAAAATGCGCCAGCTCGACAAAATTTACAACTCGATAAACAAAACAATAACTCGATAAGCAAAAATACAACTAAGCGTACTTCGGACGAACGATCTGGATGATGTGACGTACCCAAAACTGAGAGAAATGGAGGCCTTCAACGTTCCTGATGCGTGAAAGTGCCTCAAACTTCCTTCCGGAGGGTAAAACAGGACTACTGAGCATGGTGGGCCACACTTGCTTTTGGGGATTGGGGCCTGCTAGGTGCTAGGTTTTGAGTCAAGGGTGGCGGCTGCTAGAATAGGTGGCGGCCGACCACCTCTCCTGACTTCGAGGTGTGACACGTGTCCTTTGAATAGTGTTTTACCCCCTATAAAGCTCCAACTTTGGAACTCATTCGTTTCATCACTGCTTTGCACAAAAATGGAGGCATTTCTCGCAGAAAATCTCACATCTTGGGTCTCCTCTTTAGATGGCTCGAAAAAGTTAAACTTCCAGGGTTTCGGCTTGAATGCACTATTCACGCTGGGCCGGAGTTCACTGCACCTTCCTTTCCTCCATGCCGCGATGAGATTTTGGAACCCAGTGACGCACGTCTTCAGCTTCGGAGGGCAAGAGGTATGTCCCACTTTTGAAGATTTTAAAGTCTTCATAGAATCTGAGCGAGGTGAGGAGATCTTGCCCCAACTCAATTTTGGCTACGCCCAAACCTTAGGGCGGATGTGCGGAGTCAACGCGCAAGATGCTCGATCCCTGATCTGTGACGGAATGTTGGATATCCCGAGCACGATTCTGGATTCTCGATCTTTGGTGACCGCGTGACCATCATTGGCAAGGCTTCCGACAACATGCTCTCTGTTTGTGCCTGTTATCTCATTTTCTGTTTGCCTCAAGCTTCGGAGGGTCCGGCGCCCGTCTGATTGAAGTTGCTCAAGGCTTGAAAGAGGGAAAGAGTTGCATTGCCATGACTCTGGCCGAGACCTTGATGGGCTTGGATGCTTTCCACTGCCGGGAGACAACCAGGTTTGCAGGGAGTCCACTACTGCTGCAGGTAATGTTTCCCACCCAAGCTCACATATGTATTTGCTCACATCACTCGGCCCTCGGGCTCGGTTTTTCTCATAAAACCCTTATCTTACTTTTCTCTCATTGCACATCTCTCTATTCTTTATTCTCTCATTTTTCATCCCTCCCCAGATATGGTTGATGGATAAATTACAAGTTGTGGACTCTTGCCCTGCTTACTCAGCTCGCGGCTACTTCTTCCGACAACTCCTGGTTGACGCCCTTGATGAGGGATGGTGGTTTGAATGGATGTGCAACTTGTCGGCAGATCGCATTGCGTGGCGTTGTCCTTGGCTCAATCTCCCGGCAATGAGCTACAGCATGTCCCGGCAGGTCGGGATTCGACTGATCGGCTTGACTCATTGTGTATTCTATTTTCCATTCCGTATTCTGCGGCAGTTTGGCCATGATCAGACTTTCCCACCAGAGGGGATAGAGTATCCGGCTACATTCCCAGTTTGAGGCGCGCAGTTAGCTCGGCAAGCCGCGGCGTGGAGAGTTAGAGAGCTTCTGGCCCCCGCCTTTACTTTTAGTTGCACTCTGTTTGATGAATGCTGGGATTGGCTCAATGAAGAAGCACAAGTTGGGCCTAGGTTAGCATCGGAGGCTTCAACCAGCTCTGGGAGGGGGCGCAGGGACACTTGACTTGACTATGCCCCAGATTTATTGCTTTATTAGTACTTTCAAGTTTTCTTTATGAGTGTAATAAAAAGCAACTTCAATTGTATGTAAGAGCGAGAGAACTCTGTTTTGAAATCAATGAAATTGAAGGTTGTGGTACTGAAAATTCTCCGTTTTGGTTCAAAAATGGTCTTAGTTGTGAAAAGATTAATTTGAACAAAGTCAACTTTTATTAAAACTTTTCAAAACTATTTTCGATATGGATCGAGGCTGGACACGCTGAGATCTATCCTTTGAGATGCACAACCGGATCCTAGCAAGCGAAAGTTGCCCCTAGTTTGAAAAGTGCCTCGGCGATTCATAGCAACGGAAAGTTGCCCCTAGTCTGGATAGCACTGTACCGGAGATCACGATAAATGCTGATGAATAGAGATGACTGAGATGATCAAATGGACAAAGTTGATCGGGGAAAAGATTGGGGCTGAACTTCAGGATGAAGCTGCCTACGTATCCCATAGATGGGAATCAAGCCTTACGTAGTTCAGGCTTGGGTTCGCTCGGGTATTTTTTACTCTCCTTTTGCGCTCTAACTTTTGCCAAGGCCGCCCTTTGCGGGTTTTCAACCTTAAGCTCGGTCGGTTTTATAATTTCAAAATTTCTATGCTGCGAATTTTGCCTAGGTAGCCCTTTCGGTTTTCGGCCTAGCGAGCCTCTCGGGGGTAATATTTCTTCAACTTGTCCATGTTGATTGGTTGAGAAAACTCAAGCCATCTAGATCCATCGAACCTGAGCTCCACTGACAGATTGACTTGATAATATAGGGACCCGGTCCAATTGGAGTGCGAACTTGCCCTTGGGTGCGTGGATGGGAGCTTTCGGTTGTCTTTGAGTACCAAATCTCCTTCTTTCAAATTCTGGACTTAACCTTCTTGTTAAAAGCACGGATTCTGCGTTGATAACCTTGGATGTGATGCAGTGCTTCGGCCTTCTTTCATCGAAAAGCATGAGTTCCTCAAATGCATTTTTCTGCCAATCTGCTTGACCATCGGCACTTTCGGCCAATACTCGTAATGTGGGACCTCAATCTCAATAGGCGAGCGGCTTCCATCCATAGACCAATGAGTGCGAATCGCCCGGTAGAAGTTGATCGAAGTCTGTAGCCCCACAGCGAAAGGCGGCTTATCTGCGATCCGATAGGTGTCCACCATCTTCTGTAGTATGCGCTTGATGTTCTTGTTGGCGGCCTCAACTGCTCCGTTGGTTTGCGGCCGGTAAGTAGACGACTTATGAAAAGCCACATTATATTTCTCCAACAAGTCGATCACCTCCTTTTTGAAGTGGGAACCATTGTCTGAAATGATTTCATTTGGGACCCCGTAGCGACAGATAATGTTGTTTCTAATAAATTTTGCTACATGCGAAGCCTTTGACACTGCGTAGGATTGGGCCTCAGCCCACTTTGTGAAATAATCTATCGCTACTAAGATGAACTCATGCCCATTTGACCCCTTTGGCGTAACAGCCCCGATTACATCAATTCCCCAGACAGAAAACGGTCATCGCGAAGTCATGTTGTACAGCTTTGATGGCGGGATGTTCATGTGATTTGCATGAATTTGACACTTGTGGCATCGCCGGACGAAACTAATACAATCCTCCTCCATGGTGGACCAATAATAGCCTTGTCTAAGGATCTTCCGTGCCAACATTACCCCATTCATGTGTGCACCACATTCACTCCCGTGGATGGCTTCCATCAGACGTCTTGACTCTTTAGCATCAACGCACAGCTTGTGCATTCCCAGATGACCCCGTTTATACAATTTACCCCCGCAGATGATGAACTGAACTGCCATTCTTCTAATTGCCCTCTTGTCTTTGGAATTTACCCCTGGCGGGTATGTTTCTTTCTCCAAGAAGTTCCAGATGTCGTAATACCAGGGGTGTTCATCCTGAACTTCATCTATGGCTGCAATCGACTCATAGGCAGGTGCAAATTTAAGTCGATGATAAGCGGGCGCATTAGGACTCCACGGATGTCTATCCTAGATGATAGAGTTGCTAATGAATCTGCGAACTGTTGTTCTCTCTTAGTAGATGAGTAAAACTTAGCTTCTCAAAGCGAGGAATGAGCAAATCCAAGGTTTGGTGATACATCATCATATTTTCCTCTTTTACTTTCCAGTCTCCTTTAGCTTGAGACACAACAAGGTTCGAATCCCCAATGGCGTCCAGCCGTCTTGCCCTAGTTCGAGCGCTTCTAGACCCGGCGATACCGCCGTGATACGCTTCATTGTTCGAGACTTTGAACTGGAGTTTGAAGGCTAGAGGGATACGGGAATCATCGGGTACTATCAGCAACACTCCTATCCCATACCCATGTTGATTTGTCGCTCCGTCAAAGTACATAAATCGAGTTTCTTCGTCGATATGCAGAATTGATTCATCCGGGAACAAATATTCAACTGCTTCATCCCCCTCAACAGGGTGGTCGGCAAGGAACTCTGCCACTGCTCTTCCTTTCACTGACTTGCGTGCCACATAAGTGAGATCAAATTCGGATAGCAAAAGCAACCAACGAGCTAGCCTACCCGTAAGCGCTAGTTTCTCGAAGAGATATTTGATGGGATCAAGTCGTGAAACCAACATTACAGAGTGAGCTAACAGGTAGTGCCGCAGCTTCCTGGTAGCCCATACCAGAGCTAAGCAAGCCTTTTCCAGCGGTGTATATCGGGTCTCATACTCCAGCATATTCTTGCTGAGATAGTAGATGGCTCTTTCTGCCTTATCTTCTGATTCTTGTGCAAGCATGCAGCCCATTGTAGTTTCAGTTACTGATAGATACAAAATCAACGGTTTCCCTGGCTCTGGTGGCGATAAAACGGGTGGGTTTTGTAGATATTCTTTAATCTGTTCAAATGCAGCTTGACATCGACCGTCCCATTGAAACTTCTTTCCTTTCTTGAGGAGGCCAAAAAGTGGTTCACAAGTCAAGGTTAGTTTTGAAATAAACCGTCTTATGAATTGCACTTTACCCAGAAAGCCTCGCACCTCCTTTTCAGTCCTTGGTGGTGGCATTTCTAAGATGGCCTTGATCTTGGAAGGGTCGACCTCGATGCCACTTTGTGTAATCAGAAACCCTAGCATTTTTCCCACTGTAACACCAAACGTACATTTCTGAGGGTTTAGCCGCAACCGGAATTCCCTGATCCTTTGAAAAAACTTGTGCAAGGCGGTGTAGTGGCCCTCTCTTTCCTTGGACTTGACAATCATGTCGTCCACATACACCTCAACCTCTTTATAGATCATATCATGTAGTATTGTGGTCACGGCCCGTTGATAAGTAGCTCCAGCGTTCTTCAACCCAAACGGCATTACCCGGTAGCAGTATGTTCCCCACGGGGTGGTGAATGCAGTCTTTTCTCTGTCTTCTGGCGCCATCACTATATGGTTGTATCCTGAGAAGCCATCCATGAATGAGAGCAATGCATGCCCTGCTGTGAAATCTACCAACTCATCGATGTGCGGTAAGGGAAAGTCATCCTTCGGACTAGCTTTGTTCAAATCCCTGAAGTCTACACACACCCGGATCCTGCCATCTTTCTTTGGCACCGGAACAATGTTGGCCAACCAAGTCGGATATTCAGATACGGCGAAGCTGCGTCGATTTGCTTAGTGACCACTTCCTTAATCTTGAGAGCCTAATCTGCGGATCATACGAGTTTACGCTTGTGAGGTCGGGCCTCGGGGTCAAGGGGATCGATCTTTGTACAATCTCGGGATCGATTCTAGGCATGTCTTCGTGGGACCACGCGAAAACATCTTTGAAATCTTTTAATAAGCGACTAAGCTCGCGTTCCTCCGAAGGCGGCGTGGACCCGATCTGGACGACCGTGGGTCCTCCTCATTACCAATGTTCACGGTAATGATTTCATCCATTAATGGTTTAACAAATCTCTCTTGCTCTTGCTCAATTAAGCGTTGTAAAACCGAGGAACTTCGTCCTCGTCGTTTTGATCAAAAATTTGAAAGTGCGAATTGATGCAATAAATTAGGGGAGCCTGAAAAGTACTGAAACCACAGATAGTTCATTCTCATTAGGTACATCCGTCGTCCAATTCATCGGTTACATGAGACTCAAATGAAAAGGAAAAAACTGACCTAGGCAGATGTGGCATCGAGTTAACATCGAGTACGGACTTCGGACTCGGTCATTGGAACTGATTCGACTCACAAGACTTCGGTGGAATCGATTCCGCTCACTACTGACCGGTCTTCTTGGACAAAAATCCCTCCTCGTCTTGCCAAGTGAGAGGTGCGATTGATGCATCAAGATAGGCTGGTCGGCTCATGACCGTTTCATCCCCAATCATGGAAACCACGAAGTTATCCCCCAAGCACTCTTGGTCGATCGGAGGATCAGAGAGGAGACATGCCAGTGCTACCCCCATTTCCAATTCTGTGCTCTCAGGATCCACTGCCTTATTCTGCTCAACCTTAGTTGTTGGGTCTGTCGGCTCTGTGGCAACATCATCCCCGGATAGTTGCAGGTCGAAGAAGATTTCGAAACTTGGTACCCGCTTCTTTTCCGTGTTTAACCATGGCTTTGGGAAGCCACAAAATGGAAAGTCCTCCCCCTCCCGGACGAAGCGTCCGTTCAGGGTACCCTGGATGGGCCTGTGCATTAAGTCAAAAGGCTTCCCAGCCTGCTTCGCTCTGGCTCTGCCGGCCATTTCCTTTCCTTTCCTCATCCAGTCCTCTTTGGTGGGCATATAACCCAGTCCAAAGGTATGCGGGTTGTGTGGCACTTCGGCCAACGCAGCGACTCCTTTCCTGCCGCTCCTTCCTAATCCCATCTCGGGAATATGTTGTAGCTTGTTCATGAGGTAAACGGATTGAGCACTGACGTATACACCTTCATTCCTGACCATGATATTACGCACTACGGGCCTCTGCCAAAGTGAACCACGATAAGAACACATCCTCCGTGCCGTGCTCGATCTCCATGGCGTGAACACTTCGGTGGCGGATGGATGGATGAATTTCGAAAACAATTGCAACCCCTTCCGTGAGGTATTTCAACTTATCGGTGTAGAGTGGAAGGCGCTTTCACTTGGTGCAACCACGCCCCAAGAGCAAGTTGAAGGTTGAGGAGCGTCCAAGACATGAAATTCAATGTTGTGTTGTCTGGACCAACACAGTGCGAACCTTAGCGGTCCCATCACTTCCCTCTTGGTATTATCATAAGCTCTAAGCACTGAGTGGTTGGTGTAAAGTCTGCGGGTTTTAACCCGATTGCATATCTTGGATTCTTGGCGGAACATTGATATGAACCGGTATCAACAAGTACCACCGGTATCCACTTGTCTCTACACTCCTTTGAGATGTAGAGGGGTTTGATATGATTCACGCCCTCGGTGGTAATTCCTTGTCGAAAAAGGTTAATCTTGGGGAACCTCCTCCGGAAAAACCCCAACCAATTTGCTCTGCCGTAGTTTCGATGGAGAGTTTGGCCTTGTCCATAGCAGAGAGGACAGCCTGTCTGTGCACCCTCGAAGCCATAAGCAGTCCCCAGATGGAGATGTCTGCTTGTATTTTCTTTAACTGTTTCAGCACAACTTCTTCTTCAATTTGCTTCTCCCTCTGCTTTTCTGCCTCTTTATCTTTCCCAGATGCTTCAGGTTGGTCAAGGTGTGGGGGCTTGAAATACCGCCCACTCCTGGTCATGTGGTCCACCTCATCGAGGTACCAAGTATCATCTGGTTGAGTACCTGCCCAATCTTCGTCTGTGTGGGCAAGACATAAGTCATCGTCTTCCCACCACATCCCGCTAGCATTCAACAGACACCTATCTGGTTTTGGCAAGTTTGTACTCTCGGTACTTTCATCCCATATGCTCACAGCATGTCCTGCTTTCGTGCTCGCGGCACTTTCAACCTCTTCATGGTTCTTGGCTTTCCGGATCCTCTCAGAATCCCATCTCTTCTCTTGCTCCTCCTGTGTTAATAAGGTTTGCTGCTCGGTTTTCACAATATCTTGGTCCCGAGCGGAATTCTTTGCACCGACGCTCTCCGGCGATTCATTCTGACTCTCGACCCTTCCGACCATCATTGATACTTATGCCCCTGTCGGGCCTTGCTCTGGCTGAACTTCCACAACATCTAGCTGATCATCTAGCCACCCGGTAATTTCTGCTGACTCCTCATATTAAAACCAATTGATTGTTGCATCCCCTGCTTCTTGGTCGTTGAAGAACTGGAGGTTAGCAAAATCTTCTTCCACCGTTGTCAGACCATCTGCCCCTTGTTCTAGTCCGTCCCCCCGAATCATACACAATTTAGCTTTTTCGGGCAGCCTCACACTCGGCTCTGACTGGCTCACTGATAAAATACATCCGCTTGGATCATAAGCTCTTCCAGCACAATTCCCGGGCTGTCATCCCATCGAACTCACCAATTACGCTCTCTTACGAAACTGTCGTTCCATCTTGAGGTCACCACCTCTGGCTCGGCTTAGGTTGTGAAGGTGTCCAACATGCACAAGTCGATGCAATCGGGAAGGATCACCTCCGGCTTGGGTAGGTGAGAGAGTAATATAGATACTAGGATCGTGAGGACCACGACCCCGGTTGGATGAAGTTGACTCTTTTGGGTGGTGGATCTTCGTTATGTCTTGAAGTGGGTTAGTTGTGACGTTGGGTCTTCGGGAGAATACGATGATATTCTTGTCAGCGAGGTCTTGAATCTCGTGTGGCTGAAACATTGATCGTGTCATGGCCATCTTCTTTGGTGATCGCCTGATGCTTGGCTGGGTTGTGGGAAGGAGTGGATTGAGTGGCCTCGGTTCGAGGCGTCGGATGCTTCTTCTGATTAACACCCCGAGCCTTGGGCGGGGGCATATATAGTGGAGTGAAGGTTCTTTGGCCTCTGGATTGGTATCTCGGGCCTTAGTTCTGCTCCGGAGAGTCTTGGAAAAAGGGTGTGGCTGCTGCGGGCCTTGGTTGAGAAGAGTGGTGGTGACCATGCCGACCTCGAAGTCCTTGTGTCGGCGGTATCTCGAACTGCGTTGTTATTGTGGTTGAATGTCCTTCGGGGCTGCTCTCGGTCCTGGTTGATTAAACCTTGCTTCATCGCATCTTCGATCTGTACCCCCATCTCGTGTAAATCTGAGAAGGTGGGGAAAGAATCTGATCATTTCTGCATTAACCGGTTGGAAGTGCGTACAATCATTGAATTTGATCTTTATCTATTGGCCTTAAGGTCATCATTGATGCCTTGCTCTCCACGAGTTACAAAATCGGAGAAGGTCTTTTTTGTTCTGTCTCGTTGTTTTAGAGATCACGTGTTGTAATCTCGTCTGCGTATTATCTGAGTATTATTACCTTGAAGGCTTGACCGGCTCATCCCAATTTCTCTTCATCATCTTCTAATTTTGCGTGCGGATGGCCGCCACCCCCGACAAAGTTCTGCCAAATAAAGAAAGCTTTTGTGGTCGGGTTAGGCCCATTGGCCTCAAGATGTCTGAAAATAGCCAGAGATGGACCATCGGATCCCCTGATCCGTCAACACGATCAATCTGTGGCATCTTAAATCTGTCCGGCAGTGGCACGGCCACGTCAGTGTAGCCATCTTCAATGTTTGGGATGGCCTTCACCCCCTGCGATTTCTTAAAAGCTTTCGGCTTGCTCGGCAATTGTATGATCTACCTCGAACTCAAATGGAAGTCCAAGTGGTTGGGTGTAAGATTCTTGGGCGATTCTTGGCGAAGTGGGGCGAGCGGCCCGTTGGAAGACTGTCCTCTTGAGTGTTCGGACATCGTAAGGTATTACAGGTGTTTGGGAGGACATTACGAGGATTGATGAGTATTCGACCCGATGAATCGCTGCTTTCGAGTAGTGGAGCATTTGGCGAGGAGGAGAACTGATGTGAAGCGAGCTGCGTTCTCATTGCGGCTTAGTGATCGGCTCGACTTTCTTTGGGCCATGACCATGACTTGTTGTTTGGAAAATTCTTGGCGGGTGGCATCATCTTGCATCTGTTTCATCTTTGTCGCATCTGGCGCATCATCGCCTCCATCCTGATGTATTTTAACATTCCATTTGAATGGCGATAGCGATACCTCTCTGGCGGAACCACGAAATTTCAACTTTGATTGTTCAATGTCAGCGACCCTCTATCGGTAATCCTGTTCCGACAGCTGCGCCTCCTCGGCCTCCTTCGATGGCGGGGTAGAGAGTGGAACCTTTGGATGTCGTCAGCGAGATCCTCGGATCGGTTGGTCGGCGACCTCGTTCCAAAGTGCTTGGGGGTATCTAGTGGTTCGGAAGCAATCGTGCTAAAAGCGCCCTAGCAAAAAGATAATAAAGCAAAAGGAAATAAATGACCCGGAAAAGCAGGCGGCATAACGGCTCAAATTAAATGCACACAACACACGATCAGACATACAACCGCGATTGATAAAATTTGAAAATACAACATCCTCAATAGCGATCCATTCTGTATCACTATTCCCCAAAAGCTGAATCGGATATCCTCGGACAAGCGATTCTCGAATCTTGTGATGCCGCGAACTGATGCCCAAACTCAAGCGATACATGCATTCCTGTAGAGGCGCACTCTAAAAGCACATATGAGATAAGTGAGTGAAAACACCCCTATGTTGGGGTAGGGTTTCCTGTCCTATTTTGTCGAGCTAGGGTTTCACTACGCACCACGGTTTCAAACAACCTATAAGCGGGTAAGCAACTTTGCCCTAGTTTGGAATGGTCACTATGGCTCGAATATGCACTAGGTCAAATGGTCAAGGGTGCTCCGGTAAAACCGGTTTGTGTTCCCCATCTTTGTCGAGCCGGCCGATTAGCCTTACGGACATGACTTGACAAGACAAGCCTCGCAAATCGTTGAGAATGGCATATGGCAAACCACGGTGTCTTTAGCGCACCAATGCAAATGTAATGCAAAAACACACAAGCGTAGTCAAAACCGGATATCATGAGTTGAGGCAAGTTCACTAAATCCCGGAGTCGCGAAACTATAGGCGTCCCGAGCATCCGGGGAAAAGTCGAGTCCCCCGTTACGGTTCGATATTGGGTCACTCTGATTCGAAGGACTCAAATGTCACGATTCTTAATCCTGAACCAAAGAGTCCAAATCCAAATCGTTTTTGAAAGCAGATTTTTTGAAAGAAGTGCCAAACATGGTGCTTTGCGGAATCTGAGTCGCCACCTAAATATTTTTAATGGGAAACTTAGGAAACCACGACTCGGTGCCAAAGGCCGCGTGTTCGTCATCACCAAAGTTGCCTCGGCTCGGGAACTTAGATACGATTGGGAAAGGTCGCCGTGAGCACCCTTCGCTTCGATCAAAGACCGGCCTCTACTAACCATGATATCTATTTTTGAAAACATTGTGAGTTCTTATTCCAGTTATTAGCCTAGGTTACTATGTGATGCGCACATCATACAAGTATAGACTGAATCGCCTGAATTGGAACAAAATATTTTATGTTTGTTTGTTTGAAAATGGTTTGATGGTGCTACCCGCAGGTAGGCTAAGACGTGGATTTGCCACCCTCGGGTGGGCTTAAGAAAGTATGATTTTGCCACTATCTAGTGGGCTTAAAACAAACATTTGATGAATTGTCCCAATTCAAGTAACTCAACGTCCACCCACAAGCATTCAAGGCAGTTATATCACATAAGCATTTAGCCTCATGGTAAGCATGCTATCATGGCAGTCACTCACACGCATGCAAGGATGCTAAAGCATAAAACTTACCGAGTACTCCAAGCCAAAACAGAAGCTTATTAGAAATCATGCATGATCCTAAATGTACAGAAATGCTTAATGCAACACATGCAAAGATGCAACTATAGCAGGCTCGGCTATTCTAAATATGGCATATGGAATGCTACAACTAACACGTATTCAATTTGGAATTAAAATACAAATGCAGTTTGTATGATCTTGTAGAAACTTAGTGCGTGCAAAAGCAGATGAATCTTGCAAAACATCTTTGTCATACTATATGCTAATTGAAATATGCCTATATCTAACCATAAATGGCGGGTAAATAAAAGGGAAGAAAGGCGTGGGGTTGGAAGACATACATCACACCCACCCACACTTATTACAATTTTGCCATCATGAGGGTCGAATAAATATCTGATCCGAATGAAAGAATATCTGATTCCTAATTAATTAACAAATTAACTAAGAAAAAGCGTAAACCGGCATGCAAGCTAGGTGCCTTGACTACTGCTCAGGATAATGAGATGATGCATGTTTGAAACGCTTTGTGCGGAAATCCGCAGCGATGCCCGATTAGCCTCTGTTTGCAATGTTTCTCGAAATCGTGCCAAGCCTCGGAAGATTCGATTCTTGATTTTCTTTAACAGAGAGCGAGAAAGGGGCATAGCAATGTATTTCACAAATATATGCATGCCTCGATCCTCGTGCCACCAATCACGCATCTCGAGGCATGATGGCGAGAATCGGATTGCACAACTCAATATAGGATGAATGCACATGAATGCTACAACAAAACCTAACTCCATCATGGGTATCCGGATTATCGGTGACTTGGGAATTGAGACTGTTCCATCACTCGAAGTCTGAAACATGTCTCGTTTCCGTGCAGACTAACTCCTATCACGAACACGATGCAATATGCATGAAATGCAACTAATATGCAATCTAACATACACAATGCTATGAAAATGAGATGTCTCGGAATGCGTGCACAGACGCATAAACCGAGAAATGATCCTAAGGCATAAAAAGGCATACATAATGCAAATGGACTTACACTAACATGAGTGGGCCTCGGCCACACTCACATAAGATTTGGCGGATAAAAAAGTGCCTCGAAATGCGTGCCGTGGGCACATAGCGAAAACAATGGCATAAATGCATGAAAGCGGATTAAATATGATATACAATGAGACTAAAATGAGATGTCTCGAAATCGTGCCACGCACGCATAAGCCGAAAAATGGCATCTGAATGTAATAGGACTAAAAATGACATACAGGATGCAAATGGACTTATACTAACATGAGTGAGACTCAGCCACACTCACGTAAGAGGCCGATGGATGAAAATGAAGTACCTCGAAATGCGTGCACACGGGCACGCAAACCGAGGCAATGGCATACGGAATGCAATGAGACTAAAATGGCATACAGGATGCAAATTGGACTTACACTAACATGAGGGGGCCTCAGCCACACTCACATAAGAGGCCGTCGGATGAAAATGAAGTACCTCGAAATGCGTGCACACGGGCACGCAAACCGAGGCAATGGCATATGGAATGTAATGAGACTAAAATGGCATACAGGATGCAAATTGGACTTACGCTAACATGAGGGGGGCCTCAGCCACACTCACATAAGAGGCCGTTGGATGAAAATGAAGTGCCTCAAAATGCGTGCACATGGGCACGCAAACCGAGGCAATGGCATACGGAATGTAATGAGACTAAAATGGCATACAGGATGCAAATTGGACTTACACTAACATGAGGGGGGCCTCAGCCACACTCACATAAGAGGCCGAGAGATGAAAATGAAGTGCCTCGAAATGCGTGCTGATAGCACAAAGCAAAAACAATGGCCCTAAGGCATGAAATGGCATGCAAATGAGACATGGCATATGGCATATGGAAAATGCAAATTTCAGCAGCCAAAATGATGCAAAAACAACCCCCGAATTGTAGCAAAATTACACCCGATGCCCGAAATGCTATGCTAAGTACCCGAAATGACTTGCAGCTATGCCAAACATGCACAATATGGACATGAAGTGTAAAGACAGATTCTAGGCAGTCCCTAAACTAGCATTTTTCCAGTGAAAAGAAAGGCCAAACACCAATCACAAGTATGGAAAAAATAGCATGCAAAAATGGGGAAAAAAAAGGAACAATGAAGCAAATGGTATACGCAATGCTCAAACTGAAAAATACAGTTCTAAAACACTGAAGAGGGACCAAAAATATGCAGATTTACAGTAGATGACAACCCTCAAATCAGTATGAAAACTTGCTAAAAATGTCATGCAAGAATGAAGCCAACAAAGGCTAGAACATGAAGTATGCCTTATATTCATCAAACAGCCTTGGACCCTTAATAAAAAATGACAAGAAGGCCAAAATATGGATATTTTCAGGACTGATGGTGGCCTAAAACAGAAGCTAGATAGGCCTAAAAAGCATGCAAAATGGGGGTCAAAGAGAGATACAATGGCAAGTACAACATGGAGACCCCCAACAAGGTTGATCCCTTCTAAAATGTTGTAGAGGGACACAAAATAAGCTTACTCACAGTTCATGACATGCTCCAAAACAAATTTCATATAAGCCAAACAAATCATGCAAATTTACGGTAAATATGAGAGATTATGAAGCAAGTGCATGATAGAGACGCCAAACATGGTTGAGCCCTTCTTCAATGTTGAAGAGAGGCTCAAAATAGGCCCACTCACAGTTTACATTATGCTCGAAAACAGATCACTCATAGGCTAGAAATAGCATGCAAAATATTGACATACAAGATGATATTGAAGCAAGTGCATCATAGAGGGCTCAAACAGGGTTGAGCCCTTGAACAAACATGAATAATGGCTCAAAATAGACCTAGTTTCAGTTAAGGTCGGAGCTCAAAACAAAAATAAAATAGGCTTAAGAAATGAGGCAAGAAAATGCTAGAAAAGGGGAAATGGTGACTTACCCTTGAAGACTACACTTTAGTTGCTTCTTAGCCTCTGAAAAACCTTCCCTTACTGCTGGAATGGAAGTGGTGAAGGTAGTGCTTGGTGTTGATGAACAAATGAGGCCAAAGCTTGAGAGTTTGAAGGTTTTTGGAGATGGAGATATAAGCCAATGTATATGAGCTCTTAAGGAGAGTTTTTCTAACCCTAATGAAGGAGCTGGCCGGCCACTTATAAAGGCCAAGAAGGGGGTGTAAAAGAGGAGGGAAATGCACCCAAGTGTTTCCCTCCAAAATATCCCCCGGATCCAGATCTTTCTGGAAGCAATTGTATGTATGGCTGTATAGCACAGGTTTCAAGGAGCATGGCTAGTTAGGCATCTTTGCTGGAGGTGGCCGGCCGGCTACCCCCCATGGCCGGCCGGCCAGGGGTAAAAATGGAAGTTTGGAATTGCTGGCCGAGCACCAAAGGGTGGTGTCCTCTCATGTGTGTACAACAAGGCCCTGTGGTTGGAATTTGGCAACTCTGAAGCAGGAGAGACAACAAGCCATCTCTAGGAGAGGTCCAAAAATGAAAAGAAGAATTACTGGCCGAGCACCATTTTTTAGGGTCCTCCCATGTGTGTACAACACAAATATGTGGTTTTGGCTCGAAGAAAATGGCCCTAGGGTGTTCAACATTAGCCCGGAAGTGAGAAAAACGGGCGCCGGGGGGCGCCGGAGGAGCATAACTGGTTGCTGAGACAATTACTGTCCTCCCACCCTCCAGTGACCTTCCTTATGATAAAACAGAGGTACCTGCCAAAAATGAACAAAAACCGATGCAAAACGAATGCCCGGGGACCAAAACACGCAGTTTAGGGTCCCGAAAACCGGCCGTTAAGCACCGAAAGTGGTGTTTGGCTGCGAAGTGGGTATCCAAGACCCCAGTGTCCCTTGTTAGGGAGTAAATGAGATGCATGCCAAAAACCGGAGGAATCGGAGATGGTTGGGTGGTCCCGAACCGAGGCACACGGCCTGACGGCTTCGAAAACCGGGAACCGGGCTCCGAAATGGGCAAAATGGCCTACGGCCACGAAATGTAGCCCTCTGCCCTTGAGAGATGGTCTCTGGGACCTCCTCCCTCGAGAACAAAAAGAGAAAACCGAGCCTGGTTCGCAAACCGAGACAAGGCACAGAAGAGAGTTCGAGAGTCCGGAGGTAGGGCGCACGGCCGCGACTCTGAGACTTCTGAACGAGCATAGCATGCAACATCACCGAGCGCTCAATCTGTGATGTCTGAGTCTTAAGGTCGGCCAAAAATGGGGTGTCTACAATTGTGGTCAAGGGTTGGTGCAAGTTTGAGCACCTTTTGAGAGACATTTTATATATACAAGAAAAAAATTTTCAAAGAAAAAGAAAAAGGGAAGAAATTTTCTTTTTAACAAGGATGCGTTGTGAATTAAGTCATCTTGCATGGTTGGTTGGTATAGTGACTTAGCTTGACTTGTGAGTCATGTGTTATTTATTTTGTTTGGTGTTGTTGTGATTTCTTGTGCTAGAGTGTCGTCTTTTGGACCGTGCTTTTGTGGTGAGTCCACTTGTTTTGTGAGAGTTGACTGAGAGTTTTGTTATAAGGGTGGTTTTCTTTTCCTTGGTGTTCGAGTGCTAAGCGCTTGGTGGTGTTTTTGAGTGTCATGGCGGTTGGGATGCGGTTGACATCTTTGGGTGCATGTAGAAACCGTTGGTTGTTCTCTAGTCTCGTAGACCTAAATGAGTTGTGTGGGTCGAAGAGGAATTCGTGACCTCTTTATTGTGTTTTTGTTATTCAAGTGTCTTTGGGGCCTCGAGGAGTGAGGCCCATAACTTTTGTAAATCCCATTAACTTTCTGACTTTTGACTTATTATAATAAGTCCTTAGTTTTCTCGTTTATTCACAAATTTAACCCTAGAACCAGAGATGTATCATGAATGGACCCGTACAAACCTTAATCGACCCCAATAGCTAAGTGATCGTTTCTACACTCTAATATTAATAAGGCCACTCATCTTTGTAATTTTATTTAGACCCTTACTTTTAAATTATTTCAAATAATGACCATCGATTCCTTATTTGGTTTTAATTTTAGCTATAGAGTTAAAAAATGCACGCAAGTCGAAAACTTACAAACCCTAATCAAACCCGGAACTCAAAAATCATTTCCAATGACCTAATAATAATTAATTAACTCTCTAATTATGGATTTACCACCCAAAGCACTAGGTTTTTTATTCTCATTATGATTCGTCGGTTAATTCGAAACGAAGAAACTTTAATCGAATTGAATTTCCAAATACTAATTTAATTAAATACTACATTTAAATAAATGTTCCAATTCATAAATTAAGACCTTAACCCTCATGTTTTACTTGATTTACAAATTGACCCCAAATTAGTACCTTTATATATATATGTTGTACCGTAATTCAATATTTGTTTGTACACAAAAGCTACAAAATTTACATCAAAATATACACATAATCTCCCCAATTGCAAAGCACATGGCCGGCCACCCCCTTCCTAGGCTACACATAGGATATACAATGGAACATATCCCTAAAATCATGGGAAACAAATTATGACATTGGAACCAAAAGATTTGTAATGAATACGTTTATGAATAATGCTATATGCTGGTGGTATACCAATTAGTGTACTAATAGATGATGTAGTATAATTTTAGAGATTTTGGATATTTGTAATTTGTATAATTGGTGGGGTCAGTAATATTGTCATAACATAAGTTGGTACATTAATTGGTATACTAATTGGTACATGTAGCAACATTGTACATTGACATATATCTAATGTACTTGTAACTAGAATGTGCTAAACTAGTCTTAAGCCTAACTAGATTATAATTAAGTACATAATGAAGGTCGTAATTACCCCTCATTCCATTATATTCAAACTAAATCAACGAACAATTCAATTGAATTGAAAGCAACAGCAAAATAGTCTTTTTATCATTTTTTCCCCATAATTACATTACTCCACTCCTCATTTTTGAAGCACAAACACACTCACACACACCATTTTTGGCTGAGGAAGAAAAAAGAGAGGAAGAGAGTGAACCTTGGTGGTGGAGGAGAGGGAAAAAAGGGAAGAAATTGAGGAAACACTTCACTAGGCATTCAAGTAAGTCACATTACCTTTTTCCTTTTTCAAATAAATATTCTTAGAGGTTTTAAATATTATTTTCATAAGTGTCTTAATGGTTTTCTTGCGTTAAAAATGAAAAGAGTTTAGCCTTGTTCCACTCTTATTATTATTATTATTATTATTATCTTAATGAGTACAAAACTATTTTTTTCTACATCTATCGCACATAATTTCCAAAGGCACACCCTCAATCCAAAATTTTGAATTTAATACATATTATTTAGCATGCTTTCATCATAATAGAAGTGAAAAATTATCTATGATTACCCTATTTTCTTAGTTTTTCTCTTATAGAACTAGTATTTATAGCCCACTTGCAAAAATTCTAAAAAAAAGCAGAAAAATCTCCTTAACTTGATTTTTATGTAAAAACCTTCCTTCAAGTGTTAGCTTTCATGAAAAAAGTTTTATAAAAAATGTGATGTCTCGGGTTTTGGGCTTGAATAGTTTTGTGTAGTGGGATAGTATGCATTTCTTTTGATGTTTTGTTTAACATATCAGGTCGTTGAGATTCTTTTTCTACTTAACCTCTCTTAACTTTTTTAGGTTAAAAATTTTGAGTTTTGGACTTTGGAACTTGTTTCGAAATACAAAATCAAACTCTAGGTTTTTAGGCAAAACTGCTTGTGCAGAATTGGAAATCGCTCAAGCGGATTATCACAGAGTCTTCTGAGTTTTTTGGGCAGAAAACTGCTCGAGTGGATTTTTATGGGCAGCACTCTGTAGCAATCTGCCCATGGGGCAAAAAATTTCGCTCGTGCGCATTGGAAATTCTGCTCGTATGGAATTGAAACTGCTTAGGTGGATTTCAGTGCATCTGTTTCGAAATTCATGCTATTTTCTCAAAATTGATGCCAGGAGGTGTTTTGGACAGATTTCTCTCTCTCTCTCTCTCTCTCTATATATATATATAAATATATTTGTCTTTTCTCTCCATTCTCTCTAAAAACACATCCAAATCTACATTCTCTCAAAGATTTAGCTCCAATCTTCAAGAGTTTGAGGAGGCTTTTTACAGCAAATCGAAGACGACAATGAGAGCTACATTTGTAACCCATTGGATCGTGTTTTCGTCAACTTTGATTTCTAGTTTTTCTTCCTTTTCATCTCCCAGTCTTAAGGTAGGGATAATCTTTGAGTTATATATATATATATTTTTTTTTGCAAGATTATGTTTGTTTGGAGCATTTATTACATGTGTGAGTTATGATTTAGGGTTGTTGAACCCTAGATGATGTTAGAAGATTATTACATCTACTTTTCCCAAAACTTTTGAGATTATAAGTTACGTTTTAGCTATGGGTATTGTTTTAGAAAAATCTTTTCAACAAAAAGATGGAAGAAAAACCTTATTTTGGTGGAAACTCTAGAATTTGGGGATTTTGGGAAAAAGTTGAGATATTGTGAAATTGATGCTTGATAAATTGCTATGTGAAGAAATGATGGAGAAATTCCTATGGTTGTATCAAATGAAGGAATTTTCATGAAGGAAATGAGAATAATTGATTTTAAAACTTATCTTTGGTTTGTCTTGTCTTGGAAAGCCGAGTTTAGAAAATGATATGTTTAACATGTGGAGAATACATGAATGATGATATTGCTATATTGTCTCTTGGAAAAATATATTATGATGTTATATTGATAGGGGATGTGGAATTTGATCACAATTGATGATTGTGTGGATAAATTGAGAAATTTCAAGGCATTGATATAAAAATGTGTTGCATTGGCATTTGATTTTTGATCATCACCTTTCGAATTGGCATTGTTGAGATATTTAAATGGAACTTTATTATTGCATTGGACATTTGCACTGCCATTTCATTTTATCATTGATGCAATTGATTTTGAATATTGCATTGGAAAAAAGTATTACTTTGAGAAAGGAAATTGTTTTGTGAAAGAAGACCATATTGATTTGTTTTGGGGGGTAAATGCATTGGTAAGTTCGGATAGGGGGTGTAGTTAGTACTGGTTAAGTTGGCCTTAGTGTCCATGTTGAAAAATTGAAAACACGCACGGAGAAGGTACCACTTGCCTTCTAATTAGCAACTGATAAAGTGAGGATTGGTAGTTCTTGTTATGCCTACTTGCAGACACCAATCTAGGGATTACTTGAGTTGTATATTCGGCCCCTTTGAACTATATTGAAATTATTGAATTGTTAAATTATCAAGATTTCATAGTGCCCAAAAGTTTCAAAAGATACATATATATGTTTTTGAACATGGCATGACATAAGCATTCATCCCATGAGATTGTATAAAATATATATACTTTGTTAAGATTTTTCTACAGGGCTTTGTACTCACCCTATGAAATTTTGTGCAAGAAAAGATGTGGTGATCCCGCTAAGTTAGAGGCATGGAATATATTTTGAGAGTGCAAGACTCTTTTTTTTTTTTTTTGTAATTATTTTGACAAGCCAAGAGCATTACACTTATGGGTTCGAAAAACCAAATTTTTTTTTTTGCAACTGGGCTTAAGCCTTGGAATTTGTAAGCCTTGGGGCATTAATTTGTACTTGACTTATTGTGTCACATGCTATAGATTCATGTTTTAGAAATGTTGAATTTATATTCACATGTGGAATATCTTTTGTAAATCTCTTCATGGTTAATGAATACTAATGTTGGAGATTTGAGGATGATGTTAATATTGAGACTTTATTTCCGTTTAAATTAAACAATGAAAGTAGATGAATTTATATTGTGTTAATTTTTGGGGCATGACAAAAAAAGAAAGAAAAAAAAGTGAGTTGTTTGAGAAAACTTGATTTTCATAATAGTTGACAAATTTGGACAGTGTTAGAGTATTTCCTAGATAACTAAAAATCTAGAAAAGTTATGCCACTTCTTAAAAATGTTCTGAAAACTTGATAAAACTTGCTACAAATCATGGAAAGGCCAAGTTTAGGAAAAATCTAAAAATGTCTCTTTAGTTGCAATCTTTAAAAATGTTCTGAAAAATTTACTTTTATTGATGAATTTATGTTCATAACTTCATAGATGTGCTTGTTATCACTTATTCATGTCTTGGTATAATAGTTGCATGCGTTATGGTTATGTTCCTTATTATGGTCCTTTGTTGATATAGAAATCATTACCTTGATAAGTTTGTTCTAACTTTAACTTAAGACATTTAACTCAATGGAAAACCTAATTCGGGTGGTAATTTGGGTTTTGACAATTTGAGATAATGATATGTTTGAATTGAATTGGTTGGTGGGACGTGTTCCCCATTTGAAATAAAGTATTGCGCAAGTGGTGTTTCAGAACCCTTGAATGGATCAATTGTATTTGGACCCTAGGTACTTATAACAGATAAGGTTGAAGGAGGTAACATATTTTTATTGTCTATTTTGAGGTCCTCAGTTTGTGGTATGTAACGATTGTAAGCATCCGGGGTACGTTTTGCAAAGTAGCAAAAGATGGGACATACCGAATAATCCAAGTACAATTTTTGCAATTGGTAGAATGAAATCTCTCTAGGGGATTTCTAGATTACTCACATCTAACAGTGTAATTCTTTTTTACTGATTTAAATATTATGTCTTATTACTTGTTTGTTATAATTGCGATTGTGTATTTGATTAGAAAAAAAAAGATGAGGTGTATATTCGTTTAGGGCATTCAAAACTCATGGCATTTCATGCCAGGCATTAATGAAATTTACCTAGACGATGGCGAAACAAAAACATTTGAAGAAATAAGGCTATTGTAGAAGAATTAGGAGAAGTTCCATGCTTTAGGTGTTATGTGATAACATGTTTATCTGACTAGATGGGTATGGGATTGAACTTTTGGGATGTGGTTTGCACCTATTAAATTCCTTGAGGTCTTATTAGAAGGGTACTAGATCAATACTTATTCTAATAAGAATTCTTGGTATGTCATGGGACAAATTTCATCGTGAAGCAATAATCCGTATATGTGTATGTGGCTAAGTGCTTATGTGGAGTGAAACTAAGTGTTTTTGTGATATGGAAATGTATAGACTTGTTGTGATAGGACATGTGAGATAAATTGCGGGCACATGTGAGTTGTGTGCTAAATTGTTTACTTTTATCCTTAATTAGGATGTCAGGGAGAGGTCAAACACGTGGTGGTAGAGGAGGGAGGCGCGGTAGGCCTCACCGAGGTGTGCATGAAGTACCGGTCCATGAGGTTCTGGTGCAAGAAGAAGGGTTCGGCTAAGCTAATTTGGCAAAGCAAGCAGAGCAAGCTAATGTCACCGAGCAAATGGGGCAAGCAGGAGTCCTGGAACAAGCGGGACAAGTCGCAATGGGTGCCCTAGCCCGAGAATTGGTGGGGGCTTTGAGAGAGTCTATGAACGTATTGAGGGCAGGGAACCAAGCTCAAGAGAATGTCGTGGAGTCAAGGGCGAGTTTTCTTACTAGGGAGTTTTTGCGAGCCAAGCCAGACGAGCTTCACGGTGGCCCCGAACCCAAGAAGGCGGATGAGTAGCTCAAGCAAACGGTGAATACATTTGATATACTTCATATTGAAGATAGTGAGCTAAGGGTGACTCTAGCGAGTTACTACCTCAAAGGAGATCTTGAGCCAATGGTGGACGTCGCCAAAGGTAGTATCGGGCCGACATGGGAAGCTTTTCTCATTACTTTCCAAGACAAGTACCTACCGCCTTTGCTAGGGAGGCCGAGGCAAGAGTTCGAATCTCAAGCAACTTAACTTGTCCATGGCGAGTTTGAGGCAGCCTTCACTAGTTTGTCCTAGTATGCACTGAAGTTGGTGGCAATGAAGGAGCGCTGGTGTATAGAGTTTGAGAATGAAGATCTATTCAAGGTTTCTGGAAATATGATCCAAAACTATGACCATCTTACGAAGGTGACAGCACATGTAGAGATTATAGTGCAAGGCGAGGACGAGAGATTTTGGGGTTCGAGGTCTAAGGGTCAGGAGTCGTAGGAGAACTTTAGACCTAGAAAGAAAAACAGGGGCACTTTTTCAACCCAATCCCAATCACAGCAGTGTAGATCTACTTTTCCAATGCTGAGTGCTGGCTCGGGGAGGAATGCTCAGGGGGGAGCTTTACTTGTTTCAACTGTGGCCAATCGGGTCACAAGGCTAATTCTTGCCCACAGAAGGGAGGAGGGTAATAGATGTTACCACCACCACCTCCTAACCGATCTCAGAGTCAGTCTCAAAGTAGAGGGCAAGGACCTATGTGTTTTTAGTACGGTCAATCGGGGCACTTAAGGAGATCTTACCCACAGTTGAAAAGCACATCTAGCGCATCAGGGTCAAGGCAAACTCAGAGCCATCAGCTGGCTCATTTAATCCAGACCTCACAAGCTAATCAGGGAGTCATTTCAATTTAGTCAGTCTAGCAGACCTATGTTCCGAGAGATGAGCAGGTTGATTAGAGGCCACAGGGGTGTGTGTATGCTTTTATAGTGCCAGAGTAGTTGCTAGGATCCTCTATTGTGAGAGGTATTTTTGTTGTGTTCAATTCATTGGCTAATATGTTGATTGATATAGGTACGTCTCATTCATTTATATCTTTTGCTTTTGCTTTTGCATTGGGGTTAGAGGTGGCTCAGTTAGCATCTCCACTTAGGGCTGAGTCACTAGTTGGGGGTAAGGTTGACTTGGGTCGGGGGTGTCGTGGTTGTGAGATAGAAGTTGTCGGGCATCGACTTCTTTTTGCCTTTGTGTTACTAGACATATTGGGTTTTGATGTCATTTTGGGCATAGACTAGTTGTCTTCATATCATACAGTTATTGGCTATTACCATCAAAGGGTTTTAGTGTGCACGTCGAGTGGTGACTACTTTTATTTTCTGGGAGACTGAGCTAATAGAGTGTTATCGCTAGTTTATGACCCTCGTGGTAGGGGCGAGCTTTGTAGTCTTCTTGCAACTCTCTTGGATAGTGAGAGTGACGGGGTCTGCGCAGAATTGCTGAGGGTAGTTTGTGAATACCCAAATGTTTTTTTCGAGGATCTTACTAGTTTGCCACCCCACCGGAAGATCGAGTTCTCCATTAACTTAGTTCCTGGTACGGCACCAATTTCCATGGCACTGTATAGATTCGTACTTGCAAAATTACATGAGTTGAAGATTCAACTCCAAGAACTTTTAGACAAGGGCTTCATTCGCCCTAGTACATCACCTTGGGGAGTGCTAGATCTCTTTGCGAAGAAGAAGGATGGGTCATTGTGGTTGTGTATTGATTATTGCAAATTGAATCGAGTTATCGTTAAGAACAAGTATCCTCTACCCAGAATAAATGACTTATTTGACCAACTTAGGAGGTCTCGTTGCTTTTCAAAGATAGACTTGAGATCGGAGTATCATCAATTGAGAGTTCAGGTCAGGAGGAGGATATCCAGAAAACGGCATTTTGCAGGTGTTATGGCCATTATGAATTTCTAGTAATGCATTTCTGTTTAACCAACACTCCTACTTCTTTTATGGACTTGATGAACCGTGTCTTCCGTGAATTCTTACACCACTTCATGGTGGTTTTTGTGGACGATATCTTGATTTACTCAACCTTCGAGGAGGAACACTAGGAACACTTGCCGATATTACTTGAGTTTCTTAGGGTGCACCAATTGTATGCTAAATCTGAGAAGTGCTAGTTTTGGTTGACTGAAGTGAAGTTTTTGGGGCATGTTGTGTAGAGAGAAGGAGTAACTATAGACTCTTCTAAGATAGATGTCCTGTAAGATTGGGAACAACCTAAAAATGTTTTTAAAATCCAGAGTTTCCTAGGGTTAGTTGGGTATTATCATCGTTTTTTAAGGGACTTCTGTAAATTAGCCCCACTGTTGACCAGGTTGACAAGGAAAGGTGTCAAATTTGTATGGAACGAGACTTGTGAGAAGTTATTCCAAGAAGTTAAGACTAGATTGACTACTGCACCAATTTTGATAATTCCGAAAAGAGGCTTAGGTTATATTGTTTATTGTGATGCGTTCTAGGATGGAGTTGGTTGTGTTATTGATGCAAGAAGAGAAGGTTGTGGCCTATGGTTTACGACAATTGAAAACTCATGAGAAGAACTACCCCACCTATGATTTAGAGTTAGCGGCGGTAATTTTTGCTTTGAAGATTTGGAGGCATTACTTGTATGGTGAAAAGTTTGATGTTTTCTTTGATCATAAGAGTATAAAATGCTTGTTTTCCCAAAGAGACTTGAATTTACACCAACAGAGATGGATGGAGTTTATATAGGATTATGACTTCGAGTCACACTATCATCTGGGAAGGCCAATCTAGTGGCGATGCCTTGAGTTGGAAATCTGTGAGTAGTTTGGCAAGTGTGGCCATTGAGAATCGGATATGCTAGGCAATATCGTGAGTTTGATTTGCAATTAGGCGAGTCGGTGAGGTGCTACCTTGTTTATCTTGATTGTTCAACCAAGCTTGATTAGCAGAGTCATAAAGGCACAACAGGGTGACTGTAAGGTGGAGACAATCTGTGATAAGATCTCCAACAGGAAGGAAGAGATCAAATTTGAGTGTGAGATATCTAGATCATTTGTTTGTGCCGAAATCTCGTAGAGAAGAGGTACTTTAAGAATTTTATCTCTCATGCCTTGTGGTACATCCGAGAGGCAGTAAAATGTATCATGATCTTAGTTGCTAGTTTTGGTTGAGCGGTATGAAGTGAGATGTCACCTTATTTGTTTCAAAACGCCTTACTTGTCAACAAGTGAAGGCCGAGCACCAAAAGCCAGCGAGTTTGCTATAACCCTTAGCTATTGTCGAGTGGAAATGGGAGCATGTTACCATAGATTTTGTAGTTGGGTTTTTTAAAACACAACGGGGCAATGATGCTATTTGGGTAATTGTTGATAGGTTGACTAAGTCTACGCACTTCATTCTGATGTGCACCAGCAACTCTGCTGAGCATTTGGCAGAGTTGTACATTAGAGAGATAGTTTGACTCCATGGGAAACCTGTGACCATTGTCACCAATAGAGATCCTCGTTTCACTGCCCGGTTGTAGCAAAGCCTTCAAGAGGCGTTGAGAACTAAGTTGAACTTTAGCACTGCTTGTCATCCTCAGACTGATGAGCAGTTAGAGCGTACTATTTAGATTTTAGAGGACATGCTTAGAGCTTGTGTCCTTGATTTCAAAGGGTCTTGGGAGTGGCACTTATTGTTGATTGAGTTTGCCTATAACAATAGTTTTCAGGCTAGTATCGAGATGGCACTGTTTGAGGCATTATAGATCACCACTTGTTGGTGAGGTGGGTGATGCACCGATATTATGCTGAAGATTGTTAGAAAGCGATAGAAAGTTGCTCTCATTCGAAAAAGGTTAGCAACGACTCAAACCCAACATAAGGGTTATGTTGATAAGAGAAGACGACCTTTATCTTTCGAGGTTGGTGACCATGTGTTTTTTAAAATCTCAACGAGATGGGGTTTAATGAGATTTGGTAAGAGTGGAAAGTTGCCTCCAAGGTTTATTGGACCTTTTGAGATTTTAGATCGGATTGGAGAAGTGGCATACCATTTGGACTTACTACCATAGCTTTCTACGGTTCACGATGTGTTCCGTGTATCTATGCTTAGGAAGTATGAACCAGACCCTTCATATGTACTTGATTGGGTTGATTTGGAGGTAGATAAGGATGCCTCATATGAAGGGTGACCAGTTCAAATTTTAGATGTTCGAGAACACATGTTAAGGGGCAAGACCATACCCTTAGTGAATGTGTTATGGAGGCACCATGGGGTTGAGGAAGCAACTTAGGAATGCGAGGTGGAAGTCCGCTCCAAGTATTTGGATTTGTTTGGGAACGCTTAGTTTGTTCTAGATTGTAATTTCTCTTGTGTTTGAGAATAAATTATTGAAATTGTAGAGCACTTATTGTTATGATCATTGTTGTCTTTTGAGCATGGGAACTGTTTTAGGATTGCTACAATTGTTATTGAACTTGTGCTTATGATTATCATATTAATGGTTGTTAGATTGTAGCCTTGGCCCATGAAAAGATTTTGATAATGGTAGTAAAATGTTGTTGATATTGAGATCTCAATGTTATAATTGATTTGTTGCTATTATGGATTCATTCTGTCATTAGTGTGGTTGTTACCACTTGGAGCCTTGTTGTTTTGTTCTTGTTCTTTGGAGGTGTTAGTGACAGATGCAACTAAATTTCGAGAGCGAAATTTCCTAAGCGGGGGAGGTTGTGATGTCCTTGGTTTTGGGCTTGAATAATTTTTTGTAATAGGGTAGTATACATTTCTTTTGGTGTTTTGTTTACCGTATCAGGTTGTTGAGATTCCTTTTCTACTTCTACTTAACCTCCCTTAACTTTTTCAGGTTAAAATTTTTGAGTTTTGGGCTTTGGAACTTGTTTTGAAATACAAAATCAAACTCTGGGTTTGTAGGCAAAACCGCTCGTATGGAATTGGGAACTGGCTGAGCTGATCATCACAGAGTCTTTTGGGTTTTCTAGGCAGAAAACTGCTTGAGTGGATTTTGGGTCTCGCTCGAGCGAATTTGGTGAATTTTTCTCGGCAGCTCTCTGGAGCAATCCGCCTGTAGGGAAAGAATTTATGCTCGTGCGAAATCGAAATCGCTAGGGAAAATTTTGGCGTTTCTGTCTCGAAATTTGTGCTCTTTTCCACAAAACTAATACCAAAAGTGTTTTGCACAGATTTTTTTGTCCTCTCTCTCTATATATGTATCCATCTTTTCTCTTCATTCTCTCTAGAAACACACCCAAATCCAACTTCGCTCTAAGGTTTAGATCAAATCTTCAAGAGTTTGAGGGGGCTTTTTACACCAAATCGAAGAGGGTGATGAGGGCTACATTTGTAACAGATTGGATCTATAGACACACCATTTTTGACCGACCTTAAGACTCAGACGTCATTGATTGAGCGCTCAGTGATTGTGCATGTTGTGCTCGTTCTGAGGTTACGGAGTGTCGACTGAGAGCCTTGCCTCCGAACTTCAGGACTCCATTGTGTTTTGCCTCGGTTTGCAAACTAGGTTCTATTTTCTCTTCCCAAAGGGAGGGAGAGGTCTCGTAGACCATCTCTCAGTGGCTGTAGGCTACTTTTCATGGCCACAGCCCACTATTCCCGTTTGGAGACCAGTTTCTGATTTTCGGAGCCGTCGGTCGTGCGCCTCGGTTCGGGACTGCTTAAGTTTCTCCGTTTGGTCTGATTTTTGGTACACACCTTGTTTTCTCTCTCTAGAAGGACACTGTGGTCCGGGAGACCACCTTCGCGGTCACACGCCACTTTTGATGCTTAACAGTCAGTTTTCGGGGCACCCGACTGCGCATTTTGGCCCCTAAACCCTCGCTTTGCATCCGTCTTGGTTCATTTTTGGCATGGAACCTATTTTCATTGTTTGGAAGGTGGTACAAGGGTGGGAGACCACCTTTTCTTCTTGGAGACCACCTTTCTCTTCGCCGGCCGATTTTCTTGACAGGAAGCTGGTCTCCTTGGTTTTTGGGCCACATTTACTGGTCTCCCACCATACCACTTGCTTGCATTTCATGTGGAGACCACCTTGGGAGGCTACAGACCACTTGAACCTTTTGACCCTGGTCGGCTGACCAGGGCAAGTGGTCGGCCGACCACTTGAACTGGTCGGCCAGCTCCCATCAGTTCTGTCTCAGTGAGTTGATTCCAGCTGTGCCAGCTGGGAGGCACAGACTGCATCCTCCATACACGTGTATAGAGGATGTTTGCCCTTGGTTTTAAGCTTCTAGGAGAAGCTTTAGTCCCTCTTATTTATAAAGGAAGGGCTCTCCTTTCTTGTAGAGGGTTCAAAAAAAGAAAAAAATTTTGTCTGAGACATACAAGACTTCTCCCTCTATATCTCCACATCCAAGCTCAAAAAGTGCATGGTTCTTGCACCTTTGCATACCATCTCCCAACCTAACCCCTCCACCATCACTCTAAGCATCTTGGAGGCCATTTTCAGAGGTTGAGAGGTTGTCTTTGTGGTCTAGAGGTTGCTAGTCCTTTTGTGCTACAAGGGTAACACACTTTCTCTCATTTAAGGCTTTATTTTGCTTCATCTTTTAGCTATACTTGCAAGCATAGTTGAACTTTGGTGTAAACTGAAAAAATTCTTATTTTGAGGCCCTTAACATGTTTGTTTAAGATCATTTTTCTGTTGGAGGTCATCGACCCCCTTGCATGCTTCATTTTACCTTGTTTGAGCCATGCCTTAGAGCATTTGCGTTGGCCTTTGTTTGGCCTCTTAGCCACTAAAATCCAATGGATTTTCAGTGGCTAGCATGCTATTTTGAGTGCCAAAATTAGAGAGGGGTGACCCTTTCTCTCCTTGTTTTGTTTTTTAGCATTTTTGGCCTTACAAAGGAGCCCTTATTTGCATGCTTCCAAGCCATGTTTTAGGCCATTTTTGATGAGTTTTAAGACCTGCATAGGCTCTGTCCAGAGCTTTTTTTGCCATATTGGATGTCCATCTTGCTTGTGTAGAATAACCCTCTTCATAACATATCAAAGAAGCATGTCAATCTTGCATGTGTTGATCACTTTTTAGTGGGTTTTTGGGCATTATTTGGCATGTCATACCTCTTTCTTTTTATGATTTAGTGGCCTCTTGAATGCTTCACATACTTGTTGGGCAAACCATGCTTACTAGCTTACATTGCATGTTGTCTTGGCCCTTGATTCTAGCATATTTTGGCCATGTTCTAAACTGATTTTATTCATGATTTGGGCTGCCTTGGCTTTGTTTTGATGTCCCATGGTCGAATGATGCTTTCCATGTATACTTGTAGTGTAATAGCCATGCCTAGCTTTGAGTTTTGAAGCCTATTGCATGCTTATATTGAGGTGTTTACATGTTTTAGTATCATTCTGTATGATATTTTAGACCTTATTCATTCTCCATCTTCCCATGTTTATCACTCTTTAAGTGCATTTGAGAGTTGTGCTTGTATGCCCCATTTATGACCCATTGCATGAGCTTCATATTTGCGCACTTCAAGACATCATCTTAGTCCATTTTGCCACTGTTTTGGGCCTGCATAGGGACTTTTTGGGGCTAGTTTGGTCATTTGTGCATTGCTTTGCATACCTCTAGTGTAATGTGTTTCACTAGTTTCGATATTTGGGCCATGTAGCATGCATTGTGTGAGGTTTTTGCATGATTCGGGACCATCTTTCATGTCATTTCAGAGCTGGAAAATATGTGATTGTATGCCATATTTCATGCTTACCATGCTTTGGTGGAGTTGCACTTTGTGCCTTATGTTTGGTCCCTCGCATTTCTGCATGTTTGCATGTGTTTTGTTGCTTCATTTTCATCATGTTTGGCCACTGATTTGGGTGTGGCCGAGGCCCATCCATCTTGGTTTAAGTCCATCTTACATTGTGTATGCCATATAATCCATGTTGTTGCATGTTCGATCATTACATTGAGTACGCCTCGTTCATAACATTGTGTATGTTAGTGCATTGTGTATGCATGCCATATAATCCATGTGCATTGAGTATGCCATTGATTAGCTCATAGCATTGTGTATTCCATTTGGATGCTTGCATGTTATCCTTTGCATGTTTACATCACTTAGTCGCATTACATTTAGGATTGCATACTAGAGTTGCATTTTGTACATGCCATGCCATTCTATTTGTTGCATTGTGTTTGGAGTAGGGTTTAGTCCAAACACGGGAAATGAGGAATGTTTCATACTCCAAGTGATCAAACGTGCCGCGATTCCCGGTCATCGACACTCTTGACCATCCATGATGGAGTTGTTGGTTTTAGTTGTTTATATGTGCATTCATGTCCCATTAAGTCGTGCAATCCGACTCCTCGGGCATCATGCATCGAGATGCGTGATTGGTGGCACGAGGATCAAGACCTACACTCCCTCAAGCTCGTGCCATGATGGGGAGAATGGTCATGCACACATTTATTGAAAATACCTTGCCATGCCTCTCCCTTGCTTTGTGTTGCAGAAAACTAGAAACCAGAGGCAGGAACTAGTCGACCGACCAGCTTTTCTGGTAGGCCGACCACCCCTTTTGGTTTCTCCCACAAATGGTGGTCGACAGGTCATCTCCAAGGCCAATAGCTTGTCGGTAGACTTCCTGACTTCCTAGAGTGGAGTTTCACCTTACGGAGCCTTGTGCGATGTTCGAGATCAATTACAAACAAAGACAAGGCCAGACATCGCGATGGATTTCCCGACAAGGCGACTCGAGCATGCATGTATCCTTTATCATTCAAGGCAGAGCTGAGGCAGTCTGTTTTATGTAGTTTGCATGATAGTTTAATTGCTTACTTAGCTAATTTGTTAATTAGTTAGAGTGATGTAATAATTAGCTGTAATTTGTTTTTCATTGTGGTTGTGTAATAACTAGTTTAATTAGATTAGCTTAGATTAGCTAGTTGGTGTTGTATTATTTATTCGGACCCTCCGAGAGAGGGCAATGTTGTAATAAGTGTGCGTGTGTGTGATGTATATCTTCCAACCCCATGTCTTTCTCCATTTTATTTACCAACTTATGATGGTTAGTTTTAGGGGACGCTTCAATTAGCATACTTATGCCCGTATGTTTGCATCCATTTATCTGTCTTACATGCACCGGGCTCGGCGCAACATACTAACTTCATTGTATTTCAATTCCAAGTTGAATACGCATATCAGTTGTTGCATTTCATATGCCATTTTAGAATAGCCGAGCCTATCTTCGTTGCATTTTTTCATGTGTTGCATTAGGCATTTCAGCATAGTTAGGATCATGCATGATTTCTAATTAGCTTCTTTCTTTGGCTTGGAGTACTCGGTAAGTATTTATACTTTAGCATCCTTGCATGCATGTGAGTGACTGCCATGATAGCATGCTTACCATGAGGCTATTTGCTTATGTGATATAGTTGCCTGAATGCCTGTGGGTGAAGGTTGGGTTATTTGAATTAGAAAAATTCACCAACTGAGAGTTTTTGGCCCACTTGAGAGTAGCAAAATCATGTTTTCTTAAGCCCACTTGAGGGTGGCAAATCCACGTCTTAGCCTACTTGCGAATAGCACCATCAAACCATTTTTCAAATAAACAAACATGAAATGTTTTGTTCCAACTCAAACGATCCAGTCTATACTTGTATGTTGTGTGCATCACATAGTAATTCTACGCTAATAACCGAAATAAGAGCACATAATGTTTTCAAAACTCGATATCATGGTTAGTAAAGTCCGATCTTTGATCGGGCGAGCGGGGGTGCTCACGAAGTGACCTTCCCCAATCATACCCAAGTTTCCGAACCGAGGCAACTTTGGTGATGACGGACACGTGGCCTTAGGCACGAGTCAGGGTTTCCTAAATTCCCTCAAAATAAAATATTTAGGTGGCGACTCTGTATCTGGCAAAGTAGTCCATGTTTGGCACTCCTTTCTAAAAATTATTTTTTCAAAACGATTTACCGTATTTGGACTCTTTGATGATTTATCGGTCTTGCATTGTACTCCGCGAGATTAGATACATGACCGTGACATTGAGTCCAAACTGTAGTAAGCCCCAATGAACAAAACAGGATTCCCTTCCGGGACATTCGGGGACGTCTATCGTTTCTGGCAACTCTGCTAGGGATTTAGAGAACTTGACTCGAACTTATGATATCTTGTTTTGACTATACTTATGTGTTTCTTTGCATTGCATTTGTATTGGTATGCCTAGGACACCGTGTTTGCCATCTGCTATTCCTGAACGGTTTGCCGGAGGCTGCGTGCCATAAGGCTGACCGGTTACGGGCTCTGCCACGATGGGAACACGAACCCCGATTTTTACCCGGGCACCCTTTTTGACCATTCGACCTAGTGTATATCGGAATCCATAGTGACCATTCCAAACTAAGACAGGTTGCTTACGCGATTGTAGGTTGTTTGAAGCCGCTGCGTGCGTAGTGAAACCCTAGCTCCTGATAAAATAGGACAGGGAAACCCTAGCTCCTGATAAAATAGGACAGGGAAACCCTACCCCTCCATAGGGGTGTTTTGGCTCTCGCTTGTTTGCTATGTGCTTTTAGAGTATGCCTCTACAGGAATGCATGTATCAGTTCGCAAGTCTAGTATCAGGCTTGAGGGCATCAATATTTTGAGAATCGGTTTTCTGGCGAATCGATTTTACCCGAGGTATCGGTTCTTGGCAAAGTTTTGGGCAGAATTCAGTAGAGAGCACAGTCGTTTAGCTATGCTTATACCTTTCTAGTGAAATCAAGCTGAGATGCTATCTGTTTTCTCTTTTGCAAGGTAGTCGTGGAACTATAGCTTCAGAAGGCTCCAATATCCCTCGGTACATTGGGCTTGTGCTGATAGACTTTGTTAGGTCAGAGATTCAGTTCAAGGGCAAATCAGTGTTCCTTCGCTAGAGGAGTAAAAGGCGGTCGAGCCTGGTGCGATTCAACAATCTCCAATTCAGCGTTCATTATCCACCTCATCTGTGCGCAGTTGGGCTGAGATATCTGCTTCCACCTCAGAAAGGAGATACACATTTGTTCAGTCAAATCCATACTTTACAGTCGAAATGGAAGAGATGATGCGTCAACTCCAGGAGAGTATGAAAACCATGCAGCAGGACGCTGCCCATCAAGCAGAATTTGCCAAACAATAGGCCGAAGTCATGGCCTAACAAGTAGAGTTAATTGCCAGGCTACAACAGCAAACCGGAGCATCTGCTTCACACCAGGTTCCTCCCCCACCAAGAGTCCCAATACTCGGGGAGGGCAAATGTCTAGAATGTCCAGGAGGATACAGACATCCCAACGGGACCACCTCCGCCCCCGATTCTACCTCAACTATCCAAGGCACCCACGCTTATCAATCTACCCGACTCCCCATTTGAGTTTGAGGTGGACCCCATGGCATTAAAAGTGAGCAAGCTTGAAAAGCTATTCAAGAAATCTCAAGGTGCGAAGTCCATTTCGGACATTGAGGATGGGTACACCGACTCGGCCATGATGCTACCGAACCGGTTCAAGATGCCATATATCGACCGCTTCGATGGTTCTGGAGACCCAATGGTGCACCTCCACCTATTTTCTGATATCCTGAGGCCAATGGGCATGACCACAGCCCAGAAGCTGTCATTATTCGGCCGAACCGTGTTTGGGATAACCACAATCTGGTATGCGAAATTGGAGAACTCTGTGAAACAGAACTGGGAAGAGATGGCTGAGGCCTTCATTGCTCAATACTCCTATAACACACAGATCGAGATCACAACTCGTGATCTTGAAGTCACCCGCTAAGAGCCAAATGAGGGTTTTTTAGATTTTGTGACGAGATGGAGAGCAAAGGCCTCGATGATGACTACAAGGCCTTCTGACAAAGGCCAGATAAGGATGGTTGTGCACAACCTCCAACCCATATTGATGCAAAAAATGATAGTCTTACCCCTCCCTACCTTTGCCAACTTGCATGAGCTTGGGGTACAGATCGAGGACACTATGAAGCAGGGCCTCATTGACCAGGAGAAGGAGCAGGCCAAGAGGGCGTTTTCCCGCAGTTCGAATGCAACCACTAGTGGTGATGCAGCTGCAAGATCTTCTGAAATGGGCATGGTCACCACCACCGCATCAAAAACAGCTACCCCATTGGCCGGTGCGTTCGGAAGTAGCTCACAAAAAGCCAAATATCCACCTCGAGTCAAGAGGGTTTTTACCCCACTTTATATGCCTTTGTCAAAGGCTCTAGAGGCCTTACTCCGGAAAGGATATCTAAAACCATTGGAACAACGACCTCTACCCAATCCTATCCCTTCAAAGCATGACCAGACTAAGTATTGTGCCTACCATCAACAAACCGGTCATGACAACGATAATTCTTTGTAAATGCGCACCATGATGTATAGGATCTGTTTAACAACAGGGTCATCACCGCACTAGTCTTGCAAAGTCTATCGGCACTTGATCAGTGAACTTATGGGGGATAATGTGACTGTGATCGGGGGATGAACCACCTGCGGGTGGCACTTCGATTTACTCGGATGTGGCGTATGGCACGCCTTGTTTTGAGCATTTGTGAATCTTTGGTTTATACTTTCTGACTCAGGTATTGAGTCAGTTTTTTTATGTCGTTTAGAGTCTGTCCCGTTGTATAGAGTCAGTCTTTTCATACTGAGTCAGTTGGGTCTGTCTTGTTGTATCGAGTCAGTCCTGTTTTGTTAAAGTCGGATGATCCCGGGGGCATTACCTCGGATATTAATTTTTTGTTTTGTTTTGAGTCTGTTTCTGCCGGGGAGCCAGTTACACCAGAAGATCTAATTGAAACAGCTGTGGTTTTCATGCTTTTGTGCTTGTTTTTGCTTTGAGCCTGTTGTGCCAGCAAACTTGAATGAAACGATAGTGCATTTCACCTGCTCTTCTGTGTTTTGAAATCATTGCATTGACCTAAGTTTTTCAAAACTTTTCGAATAATGTGTTGAAAACGAAGAGGAAGGAATTCCTCGTGTTTTACAAATGTTGATCAATTGAGAGAAAGAGAGGCGTGCTAAGCCCTTAATGAATGAGATCATGTTTGTTAATGTGAGTACTGAGAAGGACCTTGGCTTGATCCAGATTGATTTCACATTGTCTTCCGCGCGAGTGATTAGTCGCTTTCTTAAAATATTTCAAAAAATGTTTTACGCCGTCCTGCGAAGACCTGTGTGGAATCGCTTTTGAGATTGTGCAGCTTAGGATCACTCTCAGCCTCAAGACTCAACCCCTTTGCTTTCAAACCTTGAACTTGGATTCAGAATGTTCAATGGTCAACCACAATGTGAGGCCTGTGTGGCCAGATTAAGCAACCCTTGAACTAGAGGCAAGGAAATCAGATCAAGAAGATCAGATGTTGTCAAAAGAAGCTTGCGAAGCTAGATCAGAAGTAATCCTCGAACTAGGGGCAAAGTTGTCAGTTACGCTCGAAGAGTCAAAGATGAGTCTTTTCTACAAACCAGGGAAGACTGGCAAGAATGCCAAATCCCAAAAGGGAAGAAAGAAGAAAGTATTTGTAATAACCCGCCCCTCGTATCTGTTCTCGGAATATTTTCGGTCCCTTATTCTGAGCATCTAAATACGTACGGTGGAATTTTATGGTGTTTGGATCAGGAATTGTGAGCCTTAGAGGGTTGATAATCCGAAATTGAGTTCACATTTATGATCAGTATAAGTTTTATGTCATAATAAGTATTTTTTTGGTGTTTGGAAGGATGTGTGTTTGGAAGGATGTGACGACCCAGAAATTCTTTCCTCCGCTCGAGCGGAATAGTGGCCGCTCGAGCGGACTTGTGAGGCTCTCAGTATATTTTTGCAAACTGTCCGAGATTCTGAAGGTTGTAGATTTCGCCGGCGTAGAAGTGGGCCTTTCGGCGGGCGTCCTTGTTCGTCGGGCGCTTCGAGCGCCAAGGAGGCGCTTGAGCTTCGCTGGTGAGCTTGAATTTTGAGGCACGTGGGTTCGTCTGAGGCATGTTTAATAAGGTATTTAGAACCTCCTTATGTTATTTTGGAGTATTGATTGTGGTGGTAATATGATGGTAGGGTAAGATTGGATCCAAAACTGTAGTTTGAATAATTCGTTTATGACCAACCGTCACTCATTTGTCCTTTTCTTTTTCCACACTTCGAGTTTGGATGTGAGGTTAGAACCATTGGAAAGCTTATTTCCGGGGCTTCAATTTGAACACAAGAACGACCTAAAAGCGGTGTCGGATGGAAGAGTTATACCTGTTTAAAGTTTCGAGATCTCTTTGAGGCGAGTCCGCTCCAGCGGAAATCTGTCCGCTCGAGGAATTACAGGACAGCAGCTTTAAGAACGGGATTTTTGGATCATTTCAGATATTTTCTTCAACCCTCTTCCTTTCTCTTTGCCTAAGTCCGAAACCCTAGCCCCAATTCCTTGATTTCCTCTACTTTGATCAACAATCTACCATGATTTTGGCATCAAGGATGAAGAATAAGAGAAGTGCAATGTTTCTAACCGATTGGAATTCCGAAATTATGGAGGAATCTCACCAAAGCTTGTTTGATTTTGAGGTATGGAATCTTGAGAGTTAAATTGATGGGTTAAAAGGGTAAATTACGATTCTTAAGTGTTTAATCAATGGGAAAATTAGAATTAAAGGTAAGGAATTAATAGGTTTGAATTTGTCTTGAATTTCTAACATTTTCTTGAAACCCTAGGTTGATTAATGATGATAACCCATGATTTGGCCTAATTTGAGAGTAGTATCATGAAATTGAAGTATTGACTTGTAGGTCTACAAGTTTAATTGAAATTTGGAAATGTTTGGCAAATATGTTAAAATTTAGCGAATGAACCTTGTTATAAATGTTGAAATGCATGTAATAATGTAAAGGAAAATTAGGAAATAACTTAGTAAGGATTTGGATGACATGAACTCAATTGTGGGGTGTTGAGATGAGATTGAAGATTTAGTTTGAATTATGTTAAAGTGCAAAGTGATGTGTAATTTGAATAAAGAGAATTAATTAAGAACGAAATAAGTTTATGTAATCCGATTTCTTTGTGTATTATAAATTGTGTAGGGACAACTACGAGGCGGAATAGCACCAAGCCTTTGTGAGTAATAGTACTACATTTGTAAATCATTCACTGTTAATGATTATTGGTATTAATAGTCCGTTATTTGTGGGTAATTATGATAACGTATGAGTGGGTTGAGGCGTACGTGAGCAATGAAGGGTCGTGTCAGGTGCTATATGGCTCTGAACTACTTACATTTCGAGTGTGTTCAGTGGTTAACAGTAATGTATCGAGAATGTGTTACAACCTGTAAGTTACCATGATTCTACACATGTATGATATGTAAACGATTAATGCTATGGAGTGAGTAATAGTACTTCAATGTACCTCTACCGTTAATAATTATTATTATTAACGTTATGATCCTTATTGTAAGTATTATATTGACGATATGATTCTTGTTGTAAGTATTATGTTGGCATGAAGTTGTATATGCTATATGAGAAACATTATGAAATTATGGAAACAATGAAAGAGGCTGTGAAGTTATGTACGCTATGTGTGAAACCTTGTGAATTATGGAACGCAACAAAGAAATATGAATTTGTGAACTAAGAAGTTATGAGGCCAAGGCCGATATATGAGATATGAATTTGTGAACTAAGAAGTTATGAGACGAAGGCCGATGTGTGGGAAATGAATTTGTGAACTATGAACGTATGAGGCCGAAGGCCTTTTGTGAACTATGACTTTATGAGGCCGAGGGCCATTTTGTGATGTTGTGTAACATTCTGTGAAACATTCGGGGCCGAGGGCCATTTTGTGATATTGTGTAACATTCTGTGTAACATTCTGGGCCGAGGGCCATTTTGTGATATTGTGTAACATTTTGTGTAACATTCTGGGCCGAGGGCCATGTCGTGACATTCAGTAACATTCTGTGTAACATTCTGGGCCGAGGGCCATTTTGTGACGTTTTGTGATATTTTGTATCATTCTGGGCCGAGGGCCGCTCTGTATATGTTTCTGGACTCAGGTTTGTTTGAAATGTAATTACAGGGTATAGTTAATCATATGCTTTGCCGTTATATACTTTATTATATCAGCGGTACTTTACCTTAATTATGTACTATTATTCACTGAGTTTCACTCATTCTGTATTTTGTCATTTACGTAGGTCATCAAGCGAGGACCGGTCAAACCCTTAAGAGTCGTCTCCCTCTTGTCAACCTCGGTGTGTCCAGCACTAATCAAGCTTGTGTATGTTGTAAAGTGTTGTTATATTTTTGGCGTTTATGTTTGATTTGTTTTCCTTAATTTGTTTTATTCCATACCCAATTGCGGGCTAAGTCAAGATACATGTGTGTCGGTTTTTCAGATATTATTTACTTGATGTGATGATGTGATCCTGGCATGTCAATAGTAGCTCAATGGATATGTTTTGATGTTGTTTTGTATTATTAAATGCTTCCGTTCAGGCCCCTTATATTAAGTATATCAGGTTTCATGCTTACGTCTGCATAGGTCATGCCCGAACTTTTAGGGGCGGGTTTCGGGTCGTGACAGTATTGCTGAAGGATAACCGAGTTCCTATCCACAACACTAGGGGCAAATTCAGCCACCCATTGGATGGACTCCTGCATTGTCAGCGAACAGCAGCCATTCTCCTGGATTCAGATGACTTCAGGATCTCAAAACCATTTGACATGGACAAAGCTACACTTTTACCCTTGAGAGGCTCGTTGGGCCGAAAACCCAGAAGGGCGACCTAGGCAAAAGTTAGAGCAAGAAAAAGAAGAAAAAGATCAAAAAAAAAAGAAGAATGCAAAGAATGAAAAAAAAAAAAGAAAAATAAGAAAAATGAAGAAAATGAAAGGAAAAGATGAAAAAGAAAAAAGTAGAAAAGGATTGAAAAAAAAAGAAGAACATAGCTCACCAGGTTGAAAACAGGAAGGGTGGCATTGGCAAAAGTTAGGCGCAAAAGGAGAGGTTAATACCGAGTGTACCTTGACCCCAGAACTACGCAAGGCTTGATTCCCATGTTTGGGATACGTAGGCAACTTCATTCTGAAGTCCAGCCGTAAAACACTTCAAATTCGACTGTGTCCATGTAATGGTTCTGATCATCTTTGTCTTCTCGGTATCTGAGAATTTGGTTGTAATTGTCACTGTGAGGATGGTTGCCACGTGCTGCGGCGCTATTCAGACTAGGGGCAATTTTTTGTTGCCGTGCAGTGCTGCGGTGCTATTCAGACTAGAGGCAACTTTCAGTTGCCACGCAGTGCCGTTTAGACAAGGGGCAATTTTTCATTATTTTGGATCTGAGGTTGTGCATCTCAAGAGTAAATTCTGCACTCGTTGAGAGTGGCCATTTGTAAAAACAGTTTTGAGAATTTTTAATGAACTTGACTAATTTTCTCAAAAATTACTCCATTTTCCTAAAATTGGACCATTTCTTGGACCGAAAAAAGGAAATTTTTCAGTACTCGTAACTTGAGTTGCATGATTTCAAATCAAAAAGTTGAACAAGTGTGTTAATCTAACTCTCATATTGGTCAAAATTGTTTTAGTGGAAAACCAAAAAAAAAAAAAAAAAATGGTCAAAATGATGAACTAGGGGCACAATTGAGTCAGGTGTTTTGTCTTTTCCCCATTGTCAACATACTTTCCAGAAAGGGCACTCTACCTGCCAGAAAGGGCACAACTAAAGTTAACAACAAAATGCCGAAAGCTATCTCATCCTTCGAGCAGCGAGATATCAAGCTAAGTGCGAAGCACGAACTAGAATGGATCTAGATATTCCACTCTCTCGTCTGGACACATCTGATCACGTCCAAACTCCCCAGCAGAGCATCGTCAACCAATGTCAGTTGCCTCTTTCTTTTTATGATTTAGTGGCCTCTTGAATGCTTCACATACTTGTTGGGAAAACCATGCTTACTAGCTTACATTGCATGTTGCCTTGGCCCTTGATTCTAGCATATTTTGGCCATGTTCTAAACTGATTTTATTCATGATTTGGGCTGCCTTGGCTCTGTTTTGATGTCCCATGGTCGAATGATGCTTTCCATGTATGCCTGTAGTGTAATAGTCATGCCTAGCTTTGAGTTTTGAAGCCTATTGCATGCTTATATTGAGGTGTTTGCATGTTTTAGTATCATTGTGTATGATATTTTAGACCTTATTCATTCTCCATCCTCCCATGTTTATCACTCTTTAAGTGCATTTGAGAGTTGTGCTTGTATGCCCCATTTATGAGCCATTGCATGAGCTTCATTTCTGCGCACATCAAGACATCATCTTAGTCCATTTTTCCATTGTTTTGGGCCTGCATAGGGACTTTTTGGGGCTGGTTTGGTCATTTGTGCATTGCTTTGCATACCTCTAGTGTAATGTGTTTCACTAGTTTCGATATTGGGCCATCTAGTATGCATTGTGTGAGGTGTTTGCATGATTTGGGACCATCTTGCATGTCATTTCAGAGCTAGAAAATATGTGATTGTATGCCATATTTCATGCTTACCATGCTTTGGTAGAGTTGCACTTTGTGCCTCAAGTTTGGTCCCTTACATTTGTGCATGTTTGCATGTGTGTTGTTGCTTCATTTTCATCATGTTTGGCCACTGATTTGGGTGTGGCCGAGGCCCATCCATCTTGGTTTAAGTCCATCTTGCATTGTGTATGCCATATAATCCGTGTTGTTGCATGTTCGATCATTACATTGAGTACGCCTCGTTCATAACATTGCGTATGTTAGTGCATTGTGTATGCATGCCATATAATCCATGTGCATTGAGTATGCCATTGATTAGCTCATAGCATTGTGTATGCCATTTGGATGCTTGCATGTCATCCTTTGCATGTTTACATCACTTAGTCGCATTACATTTAGGATTGGATACTAGAGTTGCATTTTGTACATGCCATGCCATTCTATTTGTTGCATTGTGTTTGGAGTAGGGTTTAGTCCAAACACGGGAAACGAGGAATGTTTCATACTCCAAGTGATCAAACGTGCCTCGATTCCCTGTCATCGACACTCTTGACCATCCATGATGGAGTTGTTGGTTTTAGTTGTTTATATGTGCATTCATGTCCCATTAAGTCGTGCAATCCGATTTCTCGGGCATCATGCATCGAGATGCGTGATTGGTGGCACGAGGATCGAGACCTACACTTCCTCAAGCTTGTGCCATGATGGGAAGAATGGTCATGCACACATTTATTGAAAATACCTTGCCATGCCTCTCCCTTGCTTTGTGTTGCAGAAAACTAGAAACCAGAGGCAGAAACTGGTCGGCCGACCAGCTTTTCTGGCAGGCCGACCACCCCTTTTGGTTTCTCCCACAAATGGTGGTCGGCAGGTGGTCTCCAAGGCCAATAGCTGGTCGGCAGCCTTCCCACAGCTTCCTAGAGTGGAGTTTCATATACGGGCCGTGTGCGATGTTACGAGATCAATTGCAAACAAAGGCAAGACGGAGCATCGCGATGGATTTCCCGACAAGGTGACTCAAGCATGCATGCATCCGTTATCATTCAAGGCAAAGCTGAGGCAGTCTATTTAATGTAGTTTGCATGATAGTTCAATTGCTTACTTAGCTAATTTGTTAATTAGTTAGAGTTATGCAATAATTAGTTGTAATTTGTTATTCATTGTGGTTGTGTAATAACTAGTTTAATTAGATTAGCTTAGATTGGCTAGTTGGTGTTGTATTATTTATTCGGACCCTCCAAGAGAGGGCAGTGTTGTAATAAGTGTGTGTGTGTGTGTGATGTATGTCTTCCAACCCCACTTTTTTTTTGCTTTTTATTTACCAGCTTATGATGGTTAGTTTTAGGGCACGTTTCAATTAGCATACTTATGCCCGCATGTTTGCATCCATTTATCTAGTCTTGCATGCACTGGGCTCGGTGCATCATACTAACTGCATTGTATTTCAATTTTGAGTTGAATACGTATATCAATTGTTGCATTTCATATGCCATTTTAGAATAGTCGCGCCTATCTTAGTTGCATTTTTTCATGTGTTGCATTAGGCATTTCAGCATAGTTAGGATTTATGCATGATTTCTAATTAGCTTCTTTCTTTGGCTTGGAGTACTCGGTAAGTATTTATGCTTTAGCATCCTTGCATGCGTGTGAGTGACTACCATGATATCATGCTTAGCATTAGGCTATTTGCTTATGTGATATAGCTGCCTGAATGCCTATGGTTGAAGGTTGGGTTATTTGAATTGGAACAATTCACCAATTGAGAGTTTTAAGCCCACTTAAGAGTGGCAAAATCATGTTTTCTTAAGCCCACTTGAGGGTGGCAAATCCACGTCTTAGCCTACTTGGGAGTAGTACCATCAAACCATTTTTCAAATAAACAAACATGAAATGTTTTGTTCCAACTTAAACGATCCAGTCTATACTTGTATGTTGTGTGCATCACATAGTAATTCTAGGCTAATAACCGGAATAAGAACACATAATGTTTTCAAAACTCGATATCATGGTTAGTGGAGGCCGATCTTTGATCGGGCGAGCGAGGGTGCTCACGAAGTGACCTTCCCCAATCGTACCCAAGGTCCCGAGCCGAGGCAACTTTGGTGATGATGGACACGTGGCCTTAGGCACGAGTTAGGGTTTCCTAAATTCCCCCGAAATAAAATATTTAGGTGGCGACTCTGTATCTGGCAAAGCAGTCCATGTTGGGCACTCCTTTCTAAAAATTAGTTTTTCAAAACAATTTGCCCGATTTGGACTCTTTGATGATTCATCGGTCTTGCATTGCACTCCGCGAGATTAGATACAGGACCGTGACATTAAGTCCAAACTGTAGTAAGCCCCAATGAACAAAACGAGATTCCCTCCCGGGACTTTCGGGGACGTCTACAGGATCGTGTTTTCATCAACTTTGATTTCTAGGTTTTCTTTCTTTTCATCTCTCAAGCTTAAGGTAGGGATAATCTTTGAGTTATATATATATTTTTGCAAGATTATGTTTGTTTGGAGCATTTATTACATGTTTGAGTTATGACTTTGGGTTGTTGAACCCTAGATGATGTTAGAAGATGATTATATCTACTTTTCCCAAAACTTTTGAGATTATGAGTTACATTCTAGGTGTGGGTATTGTTTTAGAAAAATCTTTTCAACAACAAAATGGAACAAAACCCTTATTTTGGTAGAAACTCTATAATTAGGGGATTTTGGGAAAAAGTTGACATATTGTGAGATTAGTGCTTGATAAATTGCTATGGGAAGAAATGATGGAGAAATTCCTATGGTTGTATCAAATAAGGGAATTTGCGTGAAGGAAATGAGAATAGTTGATTTTAAAACTTATCATTGGCTTGTCTTGGAAAACCAAGTTGAGAAAACGATGTTTAAAATGTGTAGAATATATGAATGATGATATTGTTATATTGTCTTTTGGAAAAATATATTATGATGTTATATTGACAAGAGATGTGAAATTTGATCACAATGGAGGACTGTGTGGATAAATTGAGAAATTTCAAGGCATTGATATAGAAATATGTTGCATTGACACTTGACTTCATTATCATCACCTTTCGAATTGGCATTGTTGAGACATTTAAAAGAAACTTTATTATTGCATTGGACATTTGCATTGCCATTTCATTTTATCATTGATGCAATTGATTTTCAATTTTGCATTGGAAAAAGTATTGCTTTGGGAAAGAAAATTGTTTTGTGAAACAAGACCATATTGATTTTTTTTTTTTGGGGGGGGGGGGGGTAAATACGTTGGTAAGTTCAGATATGGGTGCAGTTAGTGTTGGTTAAGTTGGCCTTAGTGCCCATGGAGAAAGACCGAAAACACAAATGAAGAAGGTACCACGTGCCTTCCAGTTAGCAACCGGTAAGGTGGAGATTGGTAGTGCTTGTTATGCCTACATGCAAACACCAACCAAGGGATTATTTGAGTCGTATTTACCGCCCCTTTGAACTACATTAAAATTATTGAATTATTAAATTCTCAAGATTTCATAGTGCACAAAAGTTTCAAAAAATAAAGATATGTGCTTTAGAATATGGCATGACATATGCATTCATCCCATGAGATTGTATAAAATGTATATAGTTCGTTAAGATTTTCCTATCTAGCTTTGTGCTCACCCTATGAGATTTGTGCAGGAAAGGATGTGGTGTTCCTGCCAAGTTAGAGGCGTGGAATATATTTTGAGAGCACAAGACTCTTTTCTTTTTGTTGTAGTTATTTTGACAAGTCAAGGGCTTTATATGTATGGGTTCGAAAAACCATTTTTGTGTAACCAGACTTAAGCCTTGGAATTTGTGGCCCTTGGGGCATTAATTTGTACTTGACTTATTGTGCCACATGCTATAGATTCATGTTTTAGAAATGTTGAATTTATATTCGCATGTGGAATATTTTTTGTAAATCTCTTGATGGTTAATGAATCAAAATGTTTGAGATTTGAGGATTATGTTCATATTGAAACTTTATTTCCATGTACGTTAAACAATGGAAGTTGATGAATCTATATTGTGTTAATTTCCGGGGTGTGACAAAAAAAAGAGTGAGCGGTTTGAGAGAAAACTTGATTTTCGTAACAGCTGACAAATCTGGACAACGCTATGTATTTCTTAAATAACTAAAAATCTGGAAAGGCTATGCTACTTTTGAAAAATGTTCTAAAAACTTGATAAAATTTGATACAAATCATGCAAAGGCCAAGTTTAGGAAAAATCTAAAATTGTCTCTTTAGTTGCAATCTTTAAATTGCACCAAATCTGAAAATTTACTTTTATTGATGAATTTATGTTCTGAACTTTATGGATGTGCTTATTATCACTTATTTATGTCTTGGTATAATAGTGGCATGTGTTATGGTTATATTCCTTATTATACTCTTTTGTCGATATAGAAATTATTATCTTGATAAGTTTGTTCTAACTTTAACTTTAGACATTTAACTCAATGGAAAATCTAATTGGGGTGGTAATTTGTGTTTTGATAATTTGAGATAATGATATGCTTGAATTGAATTGGTTGGCGGGATGCGTTCTCTATTTGAAATAAAGTCTTGCGCAAGTGGTGTTTTTAAACCCTTGAATGGATCGGTTGTATTCGGACCCTTGGTACATATAACAGATAAGGTTAGAGGAGGTAATATATTTTTACCATCTATTTTGAGGTCCTCGGTTGGCGCTATGCGGTATGTAACCGTTGTTGGCATCTGGGGTATGTTCTGCAAAGCAAGAAGAGATGGGGCATATTGAATAATTTGAGTTCAATTTTTGCAGTTAGGAGGCTGAAATCTCTTTTGGAGATTTCTAGATTACTAACATCTAACCTTGCAATCCTTTTTCATTGACTTGAATATTATGTCTTATTACCTGTTTGTTATGACTGTGATTTCTATTTGATTAGGAAAAAGAGAAGAGGTGCGTGTGCGTTTTCCAGGCTTTCAAAACTCATGGTGTTTCATGCCGCGTATTGATGAAATTTACTCGGATGACGGTGAAGCAGAAACATTTGAAGACATAAGGCTATCCTAGAAAAATTAGGAATTTGTAATCATCTTTTGGGATTCTAAGTGTTAAAACTCTTGTCGTAATTAAGATATGATCTTGTAACTATCATTTTATTTATATGTACATGTATCTTTTGTGAACTTATCCTGATCCTTCCGTCAACTTATGCAGACCTTATGTTAATACCTTGTTATGATCTGTCAAAAAGATAGCTTTGCTATCTAAGGAGATTGGACTTTGAAGGGATGATATATTGACTCCTCCGATCTTTCTTGGGATATTACTTGGTTAATGACCAAATGGCTCATTAGTTACGTTTCCTAGACTTGTAACCTTAGAGGAACCCTTTATTTATTTATTAATAGATTTCCTAATGTTATCGATTTTTGAGGCGTCACAACTTGGTATCAGAGCCTAGATTCAACATTTACCCACGTGTTTTGTTTGTGGTTAGAGACTACCTTGCCCCAACTATACTATATTATTATAACATTATCTATTATATTAATTGAAAGATGAAAAATTGAAGTTTTCTTCACCTACCTTAGGATGTTTTTTCGAATTTCGCTTTAACAACATTGACTATTGAGGACGTATTTTAGATTCAACATTGTTGTGTTACAATTTGACGATCACCTACAAAGGGAAGTGTTCTTAACTCTGAGCAGGGCATCATGTTACACATTAGGTATAATATAAGAGTAGGGATATTGTTTGTTCTACAAGTTTTCTATCAATCGTCATACCCTCATCTCATATTTGTAACCTTTGTTTGATGTTATTCTTTTTCAAGATGAAGTCATGACCATCTAGTCCTATTTTATATACTACCATTTGTATAATTTATAACCTTTGAGTCTTGATTATTCTATCTAGTAGAAGGCTTCTTGTAAACAACTATGTTCTCTTCACTTCATGATGAATATCCAATATTCAGTTTGAAATGTTGTCGCATCACCCACGGGGTACCCGAGCGCGCTAAATAGTTTGGACCCTTGACTTCTTTGATCTAGTCTCATGAGTGCCATGTGAAACATAGCTGAAAGTCCAAATCTAGTAATTTTTATAGAAAATCCATTTTATTGGAAAAGCTTTGCTAGAAATGGATTTACATCACCAAATCTTAGAGTCACCACCTAATATTTTGGAAAAATTAGGAAACCCATGACTTGTGCCAAAGCCACTGTTCATTGTAACCAATGATGCTTGGCTCTGAACCTTAGGTATGAAAGGGGAAGGCCATTAATTGAGCACCGCCGCTCACTCGATCAAAGATTGACCTCTACTAAACCTTGATATGAATTTTATTTACTTTATATGTTCATATTCCAATTTATTTAATAAATCCTAAAATTTACTATGTGAAGCATACAAGTGTAGACTATATAATTTATTTTAGAACAATTTGATTTCATGTATTTTGAAAGAGTTTCGAAGATGTACAACTCAAATAAATTGAGTTTACAAACATGCAAATCAATATCATTCCAAATTAAACGACACAACCTCCATCCATCGGCATTCATACAGTTATATCAAGTAAGTAAGTAGCCTCATGGTAGAATGCTTGACATAGTAAGAAAAGCACACAAAAATGGGATGCTAAAGTATAAAAACTTACATATTTACCACCGTCCTGCGAATAACTACAAAACAAAGTTAATAAAACGTGTATGATCATAGATTCAAGATTCTAATGCAATACATACATAAAAATGCAACTAAAAATTCAGGTACTAATACATAGAAATGGCAATCGGGCGGGGTCGGGCCGGTGATCACAGTCCCTGTCCCTGATCCCCGATGGTGAAAATTTCCCCGGCCTCGGCCCCGATCCCTGATGGGGAACCTATCACCCTCCTCGGCCCCATGCCCTAACGGGGATCGGGTTTCCCCGAACCCGAAAATCCCCGGTGAAAAAACAAAAAAACAAAATAGTAGCTCTCGTCATCATCATCATCAACACCAAAAACAACAACTATAGTCTACAAAATCATCATCAATGATCATTATCATCAACATCAACAACAACAACAAAAAAATGTATATCTATATCTATATATAAATATACATATATATATATAAGATCGGAAGAACACTAAGAGAGGGCTAGAAGGCGACCAGTGGTGGTAGATCTCTGTCGTCGATCTATCTCCGTCACGGCTCAGATCTGGAAGGAGCTCTCCATCGCCGATGTATCTCTAGACTTCTCTGTGGCTTAAATCTGGAACGTGTTCATTCATCTCTTTCACAGAGAGTAAAGGGAGAAAAGAGAGAGAGAGAGAGAGAGAGAGAGACAGAGAGAGAGTGTGTGTGTGTGTGTGTGTGTGTGTGTGTTGAGAACCTAATGAATTCAGAATGCTTCATGACCAAGTCTTGAGAACCTGGGAGCCTAAAATATATATAATATATAATATAAAGCAGCCTAAACATATATATATATATGGGACTGTTCAGGGCTGTTCGGGGTGGGGCCGAGTTTGGGGAAGCTATCATCGTCCCCAGCCCGAAAATTATCGGGGATTAAATTTTTAATACCATCCCTGACCCTATGGGGATAATTTTCAGGAAAAACCCGTTCTAATCGGGGTCGGGGGATCGGGTCTCCGTCGGGCCGGATTTAAATTGGCATCCCTACTAATACATGACATGTGAATCATTACAAGCCATGGGGTAACTCACAGAATCACATAGAAATTTGTTAAACCCACAGATGTGAATGAGCCGAATTTGAATGCGTGAAATGTGAAGGCAAAACATAGATATGGTGGAAAATATAACATGATGCTATTTACAGATATAAAAAAATAAAATAAATGAAAAGAGATAGAAAGAAGTGGGACGAAGAATTATTACAATGCTAAATATTTACAACACCAAATAAAAGATGTGAGGTAGAAATTATTACAACAAACAACTATCTAACTTAAACATAAGTTGAATCTAATAAACCAAATATAATAATAATAATAATAATAATAATAATAATAATAATAATAATAATAATAATAATAATAATAATATATTTTAGAGAAGTGTGCGTGTGGCAGTTTCATTCACCACCGCATGAAAAACATATATTATTGTGTTATTTTGCATTATTATTAAAAAAAAAACTACATATTTAAAAAAGTGAAAAAAAAAATGCAAGAAAATAAAGAAATTACATCAGATAAATTAGTTAACTATTTCTACCATGTTGTGTTATATATTTAAAGTGAAGAAAATAAATAAGAAAATAAATAAGAAAAGTGCGAAAACTCACCTTTGGAGGACAAGACGAATTTTCTGATTACTAAACTTTCTTTCTAACACCCTCACAGTTATGGAGTATGCTTTGAGCTCTCAGCAAGAAGTTGCATGTTTAAACCTTAATTGAGTTTTTGGGTGGTATATATCAGTAGATAGAAAGATTTTAGATTTGTTGAAATAAAAATTATTTTTCCAATATTTTCTCTTCTCAAGACTTTGTGAAATAAATTTATTTTAGAATTTTCTCTCCTTTTTTTTCCCCTCTCTTTTGAAACAAAATTTTCTCAATTTTTTTTTCTCCTTCTTTCAAACAACAAAATGAGATGGTATTTAAAAAAAATTTGGATCACCAAAACACATGGCTAGCCATGTGATATTTTAAAAAACATGGTATCTCAAAACCATGTGACTTGCCATGTAGTGTAAGAGCCGATTTTTCAAAATTGCTAAATTTTCCTAACAACAAAAAATTTAGAAAAATATTTTTGAATAGGTCTAAAATAATTTGGCTAAAATGGATGTAAGGATGAAATTAAAGTTTAAACCCGACTTTTGTGCTGAGAAATTCGTAAAATATCATATTCAAATTTTCATTATCTGGTGTTTGGAAGAAAGCGCCCAAATCTTAGGGTCGGTCAAAATGGGGTGTCTATAGCTGCCCCTCTTTGACAGAGCTCGAAGTCATTTTATGATGTGAGTAAATGTCAAAACCCGAAGATGACCCTTTTAAGAAAGCTGTATGACTTTGGCAAAAAGATGCAAATGCAGTTGGTTGAACTTGAGGGTTGCATACGTATCCCTTTACAAGGAATCAAACTAGCATTGTTTAGGGGCATGATGCAAGTGATATGCTTGAAAAACAATTGAAAGTTAGACTTACACACGTCATTGTAGACACCCCATTTTTGACTGCCCTTACGGCTTGGGTGCCACTAATTGTGCACCCAATGATGAATTTGTACATACTTGTCAAATGCTCAAAGCCCTCAGCAGAATTCCTCAACTTTGAGCCTCATAACCCTATGAACCTCCAAAACAGCAGTTTTTCAAGCCTAAACATCCTAGGACTTACCGTCCACTATTAGCGGCCTGTCGACCACTTGTGTGTTTTTTCTGATATTTTTGCCAACTGTGTTCCACAGATGCATGCACCAGTCCATATGTATCTGTATGGATATTTCTGAGGAGGTCTCATGTTTTTCTATATATAGATGACCTCCCCTCTTGTTTTAAAGGTTAGAAAAGTTTGGAGCAAAAATTTCTCTCTCTCTACAATTCTCTCTCTCTCTCTCTCTCGCAAGTTCTTCACTCTTTGCTTATACACTCTAAACCAAACCTTGTGGTATTTGTGCTGAGGTGTTTTTGAGCTTGCATTTAACTCTTGAGGGTATGTAATTGTTGGTTTGCAACTCAAAAAGGGTATCCCTCTTTCAGAGATATAATTCTTAGCTTGTTTCCCTTCTTTATTTGCCATCTTTTCTACTATTTTTGGACTATTTTTTAGGACTTTTTTTACACTGAATTTTTGGGCTGAAACTTATGGTTTAAGGCCATTAAGGGTGGAAAGGTGGATCACCCTTTTTTTGCACCTAACTTCTTAGGCCTTTGCCCTTGTGTTTCCCACTTTTCTATTATCTTTTTTTTGAGCTTTTTACTACTGAATCTTAGAGTTTTTTCAGAGGATAAAATCACGTTTTGAAGTCCCCAAAATGGAGGGGGTAGCCTCCCCTCCTTGTGCTTTCTTGCTAGCTTAACTTGCTCCATGTTGTAGCTTATTGTTTTAGCTATTTTTGTCTTAAGTCCAGCACTGTTTTTGACTATTTTAGAACTGTTTTTACTTGTTCATTACATTTGATCTTTGTATAGCATGCTTGTAGTGTGAACAGGTTTGGTGGTTTATGCCTTAGCCACCAACCTATTTGAGTTTATTGTTTTTATTTCTTGATTTCCATACTTGTTTTCATCTCTAATCACCTCTGCAACCTCCCTCATTTCTTGGCTTTTTCTTTGCTTTGAAAGTTGTTTCAAACTACTTGCTTGTTTAAGCTTGAGATAGAGGTATTACGGTTAATGGTTTAATCCCTTTAGGGGTTCATTACTAACGGCATGGCACTTCTTTCATGCCTAAAACAACATTTGTTTTGGTACTTCTCTCCAATAGTGGACTTAAAGCTCATTCTTGGACTCAATGAATTAAGGAATGGATGGTGATGCAAGATAATAAAATCAATTTAGGTTCAATCGAACATTAATTGAACCCATTGAGTCTTGAGTCGTTTTATACTTGCTGGTGATGTAAATAGTTCACGAGTCAATGTCAACCACTTCCCTTGATCAATCCATGATAGGGAGGAGGTTTTATTGATCTTTCATTATGCATTTATTGAAATTATGTCCCTTGATTCACAAGTCATCATGTAATGAAATTGCATCGATTGATGATTTGCGAATCAAGCCTACGCCTCCTTTGACCTGTTTGATGATAAGGAGAGGCAGGGTGGAGAAACATCCCTTGAGAATACTTTGGTTTGTGCTCTGTTCTTTGCAGCCACTTTTTCTAGACGACAACCTTTGTTAGTATTCGCCGCCACTACTTCTGGGTTGATGGCCACTTTTTCAAGGTAGGTAGTGCCCTTTTTCCAATAGAGCAAAGTAGAATTTGAGGTGAAAAACAGTGCATTTTTCCAATTGTGACTATGGAACATAGGCATTCTGGTAGCAAAACGGAGAGCATTATCAGGTGGAAATCCGCATCCACGCATGAGCCGTCCCTCAATTTTCGGGATCCGTCAAAATGATGTTGTAATTATGCTTGGAGTAGAGGCCATATAACTAATTAGTTAGCATAGCTGTGTGTTGTACTTTTTTAATTAGCTAGAATAATAAGTTAAATTTGTGTCGTATTAATTAGTTAAGTAGCTTAGCTAATTTATTCATTTGGGTTTGTAATAGTTAGTTAATTGGGTAATTAATTAGCTAGGTTAGTCATTTGGACCCTCCTACGCGAGGGCAAACTTGTAGTAATGTGTATGTCTTCCAACCTCACATCTTTCTCCTTTTTATTTACTTACTTATAATGGTTAGTTTAGAGCATCACTTTTCTTTTAGCATACTCCATGTTTGCATCTAGTTGTCTTGCATGCATCGAGGCTCTGCTCATCATTCTAATAATGCATTGTCGTTTAAATACTTCTTTGAAAAGGTGCTTAAACCGCATACTATCAAATTGACTCACATGTCATAATTAGTAGCCGTGCCTATTAGTTACATATCGCATGTGTTGCATTAGTTAGGAGCATGCATGTTTTCTAACTCTTTTGTTTCTTTTAGCTCACCTTGAAGTACTAGGTGGGCACTTTTGTACTTTAGCATATTACACGAATGTGATTGTTGCTATGTTTAGCATGCTTTCCATGAGGCTAAGTGCTTAATTGATATATCTTTTTGAATGCTCGTGGATGAAGGGTAATTGCTTGAATTGGAATAATTTGAGTAATGTACATATGCGATCACTTTTTAAAGTGGTACATATTCGAAACAATTTCAAAACACACATGAGATAAAGTATTCCAATTTTTGTAAATTAGTCTATACTTGTGTACGCATCACATAATAATGTTAGCCTAATAACCAGAACAACAGCATATAATGTAAATTGGATTCACATCATGATTAGTAAAGGCCGATCTTTGATCGGGCGAGTGGGGTGCTCAATTCATGACCTTCCCCTCTCGTACCTAAGTTCTCGATCCGAGACAATCTTGGTGATGACGGACACGTGGCCTTTGGCACGAGTCATGGGTTTTCTAATTTTTCCAAAAACATTTAGGTGGCGACTCTATATCTAGCAAAATAGTCAATTTTTGGCATTTTTGATTTAAAATCGATTTTCCAAAAGATTTGCTAGATTTGGACTCGTTGGTGTTTATCTATTTCACATTGCACTTGTGAGATAAGATTCAAAACCATAGGAGTCCGAACTGTAGAGCTAGTCATCTCCAAATGGAGCACGAAAAGTTGAGCGACAGTTTCTAATGACTCTGCTGGGGACGTTAGAGAACTTGACTCAAACTTGATGATGTGAAATTTTATTTACACTCATATGTTCTTTGCATTGCATTTACATTGGTGCGCCTAAGTCACTGTGTTTGCGATCTACTATTCCTGGACGGTTTGCCGGAGGCTTGTCCAAAAGCTTGCCAAAAGGCTGACCTGTCGTGGGCTTTGCCATGATAGGAACACAACCCTTGGATCTGGATTACCGTTATACTATTTGATCCTCCTTTCACTTCTCAGTGTTAGGCGTGAGAGGTATATTAGGTAGTCTTGCTAAGGTACCCTCAATGACCATTTGGCCTAGCTGTATATAGTAAAGCCATAGTGACTAATCTAAACTAGGACAGGATGCTCACCCAAAATGCAGGATTGCATGAAATCGCTTTGTTTGAAATAGTGAAACCTAGTTCATGAAAAAACTAGGATAGGGTAACCCTACCCCCCTCATAGAGGTGTTTTGGTGCTCTTTCAACTGGTATGTGCTTTATAGTGAAACTGTACATGAATATGCATAGCAGTTGCAAGTTTGGTATTTGTTTTGGGGGCAGAATTTAGTGTGGAGTACAATTCTACAGCTTTGATCATGTCTATGTTGATAACATCTTAGCTGAGGTGCTGTGCAGTTTTTTATTTCTACTCTTTTGCTTTATTTATTTTGCTAGGTAGTTTAAAACCATAGCTTCAAAAAGTTTGGATATCCCCCAAGTACTCTGGACCAGAGTCAGAAGACTTTGTAAAGTTGAGGATCTTGTTCGGGGACAACCTGTGTTTACCTCACTCCCACTGGTTACAAGACGGAGGAGAATCAGGCAGAATTCACTAGTTCAGTTTTTACAGCAATCACTCTTAGCTCACCTGGGTTCAGTTCGATTCAAGAGCAGTCATCCACTTCCAGTCCGATTCGAAACCAGTCACTTATTCCAGCAATCACCCCTTAACTCACTTGTGTCCAGTTAGGTTTGGGAACGGTCATTTGCTTCTAGCCCAGCACGAGGTCACTCACCCATTCCATTGACACATTATCCCCCAACCAGTGTGGAAGAACTGATACACCATTTGCAACAGACAGTGGAACCCTACAACAGGATGTGGTTCCTTAGGCTGAGGTTATAACCAGGCTGCAACAACAGTAACCATAGCCGGCTGCGGCCTCTGTATCCCATGCACCTACCATGGGTATCCCAAAGACTCAGACCACCACTCATACTGCCAATGTTCAAGAAAACTAGGGCAATCCTACAGAGCTAATTCCAGCACAAGCCTCCAAAACCCCTGTTTATCAGCAAACTGAGGTTCCGTTTGAGTTCGAGGTTGACCCAACTGTACTCAAGGCCAACAAATTGGAAAAGTTATTCAAGAGAGCACAGGGGGTTAACTCCATCCCAAACATAGAGGACGGGTATACGGATTTTGTAGTTACATTATCAGATCAGTTTAAAATGTCTCACATTGACCATTTTAATTATTTCGGAGATCCGATGGTTCATCTACGGCTGTTTTTAGACATCTTGCGGTCGATAGGCCTCACTAGACTATAGAAGCTGTTCTCTCTTTAGTCGTACCATGTCCGGTATAGCAGCTATATGGTATTCTAAGTTGGAAAACTCATTAAATAGAATTCGGAGGAGATGACCGAGGCCTTCATTGCATAGTATTCGTACAATACTCAAATCAAGGTCACAACTCGTGATCTTGAGGCAACAAGCCAAGAGCCGAAGGAGTGTTTCTCTGAATTTGTGACAAGATAGAGAGCTAAAGTCTCGATGATGACCACGAGGCCTTCTAAAAAGGACTAGATCAAGATGGTTGTCCGGAGTCTACATGGCAAGTTGCTACAAAAGATGATTGTCTTATCTTTATTCACATTTACAGAACTCCATGAAATGGGAGTGCAAATTGAGGATGATATGAAGCAAGGGCTTATTGTAGACGAAAAAGAGCTAGCAAAAAGGCCGTTTGTTTGCAGTTCCAATGCTGCCAGTGGTAGCATAGCTGCGAGGTTGTCAAATATAAGTGTTGTCACCACAACCAAGACTGGTGACCCCTTTGCCAACTCAAGCTCACAAACGCGGTCCAACCCTACCCGAACCCAGAGGACTTTTAACTAACTTTACATGACTTTGTCTTAAGCCATGAAAGTGCTAGTCAAGAAAGGGCACCTCAAACCCTTAGAACCTCGCCCGCTTCCTGATCCTCTCCCACCTAAGCACAACCTCGCAAAATACTGTGTGTTTCACCAACAGCATGGTCATGACACCAACTAGTCCTTTTGATGACGTTATGAGATTCAAGATCTAACTGACAATAAGGTGATTGCTTCACCTTAGAACCGAACGTAACCACAAATCCACTCCCAGCCCATAATCAAGTCCCCTTACCTCAAAATCTCAACCTGATCCATACACTGGCCATCTCTTATGACCCCAGCGTATATATTACTCCTTCTCACCTACCGAAACCGATGTTGTTCATTCTCAAAAGCATAGATCTATGCCTAATGGACACGTTCAATCCTTAACCCAAGCCTATGGTGATGGGACTTACAGTGGAAGGGGAGTCGACCTTAGAGGAAGGTACTAGTCCATTGCCAGAGTGTCCTAAGGACTTACCTAACAGGGTGTATAATCCAAGTTGCTACATTGTGTCAACTGGTCAAATCAAGCCTGAATTGGTGCTACCAACCTTGGTAGGCGTTAATGTGGTTAGGGAAAATAGCCCCGAGCCAAGGGTTGGATGCTTTGGTAGATCTCGAAGAGGATTTGGATAACTTGTAGTTCTTTGATGAGCAAGACCAGGGAAATGTACAGATTAGGTGGTATGACCTAAATGGATCAACTGACAACACTAGATGGCTGAGTGATAAGCCATACAAAGAGGAAGAAATTGGAATAAAACAAAAGGAAAAAGAAGTAGAGAATACTGTAGTAACCGGAAGGGCTGATCAGAAAGGGAAGTTAACGGAGAGCACTGGTGTAGAAAACCCAGCCTAGGAAGTCGGCGCTGTGAGCACTGTGGATACTGAACAGGAAGCTGCACTGAGGTAGTTTGAACGAGAAAGGATTGAAGACAACTGGGAAACTATAAATTCACAACACCCTGTAGGGGATGCCTATGATGTAAAGGTGATACAAACAGAGCTAGATAACTACTTGTTAGCCACTGAGGATGAATGGTGGGAAGACAATGATTTGTATCTGGCCCACACCAACGAAGACTTGGGTGATTCCTTTCTGGACAGTATGTGGCACGCCGAGGAAATAGACCATTTGATAAGAAGTGGGCGGTATTAAGCGAAGGTGTCTAGAAAGGACAAAGAGGCCGAGAAACAGAAAGAGAAACAATTAGAAGAAGAGGCAGTATTGAAGCAGCCCAAGAAAATTCAAGCTAGCATCTCCATCTGGGGTCTTCTCATGGCCTTACGAGTACACCGATAGGCAGTATTGTCGGCAATGGACAAGGCTAAATTGTCCATTGACATACCCAAGCAGTTGGTGGGATCGGTCTTTCTAAGTGGTGCCAGGCCAACTCTTACCTTCTCTGACAAAGAGCTGCTGCCAGAAGGTTCTGCTTACAACAAACTGTTGTACATATCTGTGGAATGTAGGGAGAAATAGGTGCCAGTGGTGTTGCTAGATACCAATTCAGCCATCAATGTCTGTCCTTCTCGCACTGTCTATGCAATTGGCCTCAAACCAGCAAAGTTTGTTTCCATAGCCAAAGTAATACGGGCATATGATAACACGAGTAAAGAGGTCATGGACACAGTGCAAGTCAGAGTCCAAGTGGGCCCAATTAAGCAACAGGTTGAGTTTTATGCCTTGGATGTGCCAGCTACCTTCAATTTGCTATTAGGGAGGCCCTGGTTGCATCATACGAAGGTCGTCTCCTCCACTGTCCATCAGATGTTGAAGTACCCTCATGGGGGAGGAGTGGCAATTCCTTTTGGGAATTCATCTATCCATCCATTGCCAAATATGACTACGCAAGTGTTAGAAATCAACCATGGTGACGAGGATGTATTCCTCTCAGGATTCACTCTGGTTGAGGCTCGAGTAGTGCAAACCATTCTGGCTGCAGATGAAGACATGTACATCAATGCCCAGACTATCTATTTCATGAACAAACTGCAGCACGTTCTAGGAATGGGACTCAAAAGGAGTGATCAGAAAGGTGTTGCCACACTAATAGATGTGCCACACAACCCACATGCCTTTGGATTGGGCTCACCAAAAAGGACTGGATAAGGAAGGGAGAAGAAATGAGAGGCAGAGCCAAGGCTAAGCAAGTCAGAAAACATTATGAACTTATCCACAGGCCAATCCAGGGGACACTGAATGACTGCTTTGTTTGGGAGGGAGAAGACTTCTCTTTTTGTGGCTTTCCCGAGCCTTGGGTGAATTCCTCAAAGCAACATGTCCGCGGGTTCGAGATCTTCTTTGATCTTCAATTGCAGGACAGTGATAATAAGGATAGGGTTGAACTAAGCATCAAAGCTAAACAGAGCATGGAAGGTGACTCAGATGGCAGCGAACTTGGAGTAGGCACAACACTGGCTAGCCTTTTGATAGATCCTGCGGCGAACCTAGAGAACTTGGGAGATAACCTTACTATCTCCATGATTGGGGAAGAATTGGGTGTGAACCCAACCAGTGGCATTTTGGATGCATCAGGGGCACGACATCTTATCTGGCAGCCGGAGGAAGGCTATCTCTCTAGTTCTCAATTGGGTGATGAGCTAGAATCTGATTCCACTGAGTTTGTAGGGTCGGGATCAGATTCAAGTTATTCTGAGATTGAATCTGGTATTTATGGGGGTGGTAACCCGGATACCAAAGTCCTGTCTAGATCTTCATTCAACTTTTCTTTTGAGTTTGTAACCAAAGATCTGGACCTTCTGAATGAGAACTCTGTAGATTCTGTGTACTTTTCTATGCCGTTGGTTTATTGTATTGACCAAGATTTTCAGAATTTTAATGAAAACGAAGGGGAAGAAATTCCCTTGACTTTGAAAAACTTCATTAATCGAGAGGAGGAGAGGTTTGCTAAACCTTGTGCTGATGAAATCATTGCCATTAATGTGGATATTGAGAAGGATCCGTGCCTGGTCCAAATCGGGTTCATGTTGTCTTCAGAGGAGTGCGAGCGTTTAATCGCTTTGTTAAAAGATTTCAAAGATGTTTCTGCGTGGTCCTATGAAGACATGCCCGGAATCGATCTTGGGATTGTACAACATTGGATCCCTCTTGACCCCGAGGCCCGACCAATCAAGTAGAAGCTGCGTAGAATTCGTTCGGATTGAGCGTTGAAAATCAAGGAAGAGGTTACCAAGCAGATCGAGGTAGGTTTCTTGTTAGTATTTGAGTACTCGACATGGTTGGGTAACATCGTCCCAGTGCCGAAGAAGGATGGTAGAATCCGGGTGTGTGTAGACTTCTGGGACTTGGATAGAGCCACTATGAAGGATGATTTTCCTCTGCCACACATTGATGAATTAGTGGATTTCACTGCGAGCCATGCATTGCTATCATTTATGGATGGGTTTTTCGAGTACAACCAGATTCTAATGGCACCCGAGGATAGAGAGAAGATCGTATTCACCATGTTGTGGGGTACCTACTGCTACCAGGTTATGCCATTTGGTTTGAAAAATGCTGGAGCTACCTATAAGAGGGCTACGACTACCATTTTGCATGAGATAATCCACAAAGAGGTTGAGGTGTACGTGGATGACATAATTGTCAAGTCCAAAGAATGAGATGGCCACTACACTGCCTTGGAGAAATTCTTTCAACAGATCAAGGAATACAAATTGAGGCTAAACCCATAGAAATGCACCTTCGGCATAATGGTAGGAAAAATGTTGGGCTTTCTGATCACATAGAGGGGCATTAAAGTAGATCCTTCCAAAATCAAGACCATTCTAGAAATGCCACCACCGAGGATTGAAAATGAGGTGCGAGGCTTTCTGGGTAAAGTGCAATTCATAAGATGGTTTATTTCCAAATTAACCTTGACTTGTGAACCACTATTTGGTCTCCTGAAGAAAGGGAAGAAATTCTGATGGAATGATTGATGTCAGTTTGCTTTTGAACAGGTTAAGTAGTACATCCAGAATTCGCCTGTGTTGTTGTCGCCGTAGCTGGGAAAGCCTTTGATTTTGTACTTGTCAGTAACAGACACGACCATGGGATGCATGTTTGTTCAGGAATCTAAAGATAAGGTGGAGAAAGCCATTTACTACTTGAGCAAGAAAATGCTAAATTATGAGACTCGCTATACCCCCTTGGAAAAAACTTGCCTAGCCTTGGTATGGGCTACCAGGAAGTTTAGGCACTACTTGTTAGCTCAATCTGTAATATTAGTTTCGAGATTAGATCCCACCAAATATCTTTTTGAGAAACCAGCGCTTACGGGTAGGCTGGCTCTTTGGTTACTTCTTCTCACCGAATTTGATCTCAAATATGTCACCCGCAATTCAGTCAAACGAAGAGCTATAGTGGAGTTCCTGGTAGACCACCCAGTAAAAGGAGATGAGGCAGTGGAATACTTGTTCCTAGATGAAGACATTCTATAAGTTGAAGAGGAGATTTGGATGATGTACTTTGACGGGGCATCCAATCAGTACGGTTACGGGATAGGTGTGTTGCTGATAGCACCAGACGACTCCCATATACCTTTACCTTTCAAACTCTAGTTCAAGGTGTCCAACAATGAAGCAAAATACGAAGCATGTATTGCTGGTTTAAAAGCCGCCCTGGAACTAGGGGCAATAAGGTTGGATGTCATTGGGGATTTGAACTTGGTTGTTTCTCAAGCAAATGGAGACTGGAAAGTCAAAGAAGAGAAAATGAAGGTTTTCTATTAGACCCCAGATGTTCTAATTCCTAGGTTTGAAAAACTGACATTTACGCATCTACTAAAAGAGAACAACCAGTTTGCTGATGCTTTAGCAACTTTATCTTCTATGGTAGACATCCCACTTGGAGTTCGGATGTGTCCGATTATCATCAAACAGAAATACACACTAGCTTATGAAACTATTGTTGGAATAGATGAAGTGCAAGACAAAAGCCCTTGGTATTACGTTATTTGGAACTTTTTGGAAAAAGAGACGTATCTACCAGGGGCAAATGCCAAGGATAAATGGGGAATACGACAAATTGCCACCCAATTTATCATCTACGAGGGTAAGCTATATAAAAGAGGTCATCTGGGAATACATAAACTGTGTGTGGAGGAAGAGGAATCGAAGTGCCTTATGGGGGCTATCTACGGCGGAGAATGCGGGGCACATACGAATGGTGTGATGCTAGTTCGGAAGATTCTCAGGGAAGGTTACTACTGGTCCATCATGAAGGAGGATTGTATTGGTTTTGTGCAGTGATGCCACAAATGTCAAATTCATGCCAATCGCAAGACTATTCCATTGTCGAAGCTTTATAACATAACTTCACCATCGCCATTCTCAGTTTAGGGAATTGACATTATCGATGCAATCACACCAAAAGGGTCAAATGGGCATGAATATATCTTGGTGGTGATTGATTACTTTACAAAGTGGGTGGAAGTTCAATCCTATGTAGTGTTGAAGGCATCACATGTGGCCAAATTTATCATAAACAATATCATCTGCCGGTATGGAGTTTTGAACGAGATCATATCAGATAATGGCTCCCACTTCAAGAAAGAGGTGATAGACTCATTGGAAAAATACAATGTGGCTTTTCATAAGTCATCTACATACAAGCCATAAACTAATGGAGCTATTGAAGCCACCAATAAGAATGTTAAGAACATCTTGTAGAAGATGGGTGAGACCTACAAGGACTGGCCAGATAAGCTGCCATTCACACTCTAGGGCTACAGAACCTCAATCTGGACGTCTACAGGGGCGACCCCATATTCTCTCGTTTGCGAGATGGAAGCCATTTTGCCATTTGGAATTGAAGTGTCATCACTACGAGTTATGGCTGAGTATCAGATAGTGAAAGCGGACTGGCAACAGAGAAGATTTGAGGAGTTAATGTTGTTTGATGAGAGGAGGCTAAAGGCATTGTATCATGTTTAGGGCTACCAACGCAGAATTGCTAGGGCTTTTAACATGAAAGTTAAGTCCCGGAATCTCAAGGAATGAGATATGGTGCTGAAAGCCAACCGAGGTCCCATCTATGACCCTAGGGGCAAGTTCAAACCCAATTGGACTGGTTCTTACATAATCAAAGCTATCTGGTCGGGTGGAGCAGTTATTCTCATGGACCTAGATGGCCTGAAATTTTCACAGCCGATCAATATGGACGAGTTAAAGAAATACTACCCCTGAGAGGCTCGCTAGGCCAAAAATCCAAAAGGGCGACCTAGGCAAAAGTTAGAGCATGAAAAATTAGAAACAAAGAAAAAACTAAGCTCACAAGGTTGAAAACCCTAAAGAGCGACTTTGGCATAAGTTAGAGCACAAAATGAGAGAGTTAATACTTGAGTGAACTTGAACTGAACCACGTAAGGCCTGATTCCCACCTTTGGGATATGTAGGCAACTTCAACTTGAAGTTCAGCTGTAACCATCTCTAACTCAACTGTCCTGTCCATTTTCCTGATCATGTTATCCAAGTTCATCATCTGTTAGTTCAGTTGTAATCTTCAGTTTGAAAAAAAGAGCTGGTTACAATGCAGAGTAGTAGTGGTATGCCAGCAAGGGCAATTATGATCTTTTGCTTCAAGGTTGTACATCTTGAGGATCGATTTTGTGTGTGTCAAACAGTGATCATTTTCGAAAATGGTTTTGGAAAGTTTTAATAAAAGTTGATTTTGTTCAAAAATTTTCCTTTTACAACTTAAACCATTTTTGGACCAAAAGGAAAATTTTTAGTGCTCACAACTTTAATTCCATTGATTTCAACATAAAGTTCTCCAACTCTCTGATACAACCTAAAGTTGCTTTTACATCATAAAACTTGAAAAGAAAGGTCAAAGCAATAAACTAGGGGCATAGGTGAGTCAAGTGCTCCTACGTCCTCTGCTCATGCTTATAGAAGCTTCTATAGCTAAAGTGGGGCCGGTTTGTGCCTTATCCTCTAGCCTAGCTAAGCCAAGCACTCGCCAGAAAGGGCATAATTGAAGCTAGGGGTAGGGACCAGAAGCTCTCTCGTCCTCCAAGCAGTGAGGTACCTAGCCAAGTGTGAAGCATGAAACGGGAATGAAGCTGGTATTCTACCCACCTTTGGGTAGGTCTGCATTTGAACCGAAAGGAAAGTAGAACACGTAGTGCGCGAGGCCAATTAACTGTATGCCAGGCTGTCGACTCATGCTGTAACTCATCTCAATTAGATTGAGCCAGGAGCAATGCCAAACTATGTCAGCTACAGACCTATTGTACATCCAGTTGCACCACTATCCCTCATTAGGAAAGTCCACTAGTCGCTGGCGGAAGAAATAAGCTCAAGCTAAATATTAGGGGCAAGGGTCCACCACCTTTAGCTTATCCATGAGCCATACCTGGGAAGGGATGAAAAATAAGAGAGATTAAAGAATACAGAGAATTGAGTGGAGAGAAAAGTAAAGAAAGGTTTTGAGAGAAAATAGAGCATGAGTACCGAGTGATGTGCGAGGCATATATCAGAAAGGATGGGAAACAATACTTAAAGAAGTAGTGGACTTCCCACAAGTTCGGTGGTTTCTCGCTGGTGAAAAACAACCAAGCCCATCAGGGTCTCGGCTAGCGTCAAACTGATATAACTCTTACCTTCTTTCAGACATTGGGCCACTTTGATTAACCGAATGCTAGTTCTGCCGTAACAAGGGGCAAGAAGGAAATACGCATGCATACATAAACAGAGCATGTTGCTGAAAAGCTGGCCAAAGAAGGTCTCCTCTATCACCGATGTCAGAAAATCGATGAATTAAGCCGGGTATGTGTAGCTCTCCGTCATGGGCCAAAGATTGAGCTTCATGCAAAGTGAGCCAACACATCCGTCCCAAAGCTTGGGCGTGGCCAAAACGGGGCTGAGGTATGATTTCCTCATTGCACCGGGTTTCCATCAATGCCCGAAATTCTTCAAGAGTCGGGCACATTTCCTGTGTTTCGAAGCGAAATACATTGGGTCCTAGCATTAGGCCGTGCTATGAAGGAACATAAAGCAAAGTAGAGTATGGCTTAACGGAAAAAGCGCACTCATGTCAAAACCTCAAAAATTTACCTTTTCCGTGCCATCTAAAGTGGCTGTCCAATCTATGAGCTTCTTGGAAAGAAATATCTCCATTTGTGGAAGAAATAATAGCAAAAATGAGGTTCTGGTGAAAAAATCACAAAGAAGACCTTTTGTAGAAGATAAGGTTGTGAGTGGAGGCCAGCTGTCAGCTCTCTGGTGGATTTCTCAGAAGTCGTCGGCAACCCACTTTTAGTGGCCGAAAACCCACTTTTCTGATCTGCCATCCACTTGTGGGTCTAGAAGTTTGGGCAGTTGTAGACTCAGCTTTCTTCACGTGCCCTCTTTCGGAGAGGTGTGAATTGGTCTCCTAGAGTTCAGACTTCTGTCACGATTCTGAATCTAATCTCACAAAGTGCAATGTGAGACTGATAAACACCAAAGAGTCCAATCTAGCAAATCATTTTGGAAAATCAGATTTTGAATCAAATAATGCCAAAACTGGACTGCTTTGCCAGATTACAAAGTTGCCACCTAAATATTTTATTTTTGGAAAGTTTAGGAAACCCTGACTCGTGCCAAAGGCCACGTGTCTGTCATCAACAAAGTTGGCTTGTCTTGAGAACTTGGGTACGAGAGGGGAAGGTCCTGAAATGAGCACCCCCGCTCGCCCGATCAAAGGATCGGCCTCTACTAAGCATGATATGTTGTTTTATAAACCTCATGTGTTCTTATTCTGGTTATTAGCTAACTTTACTATGTGACGCACACATACAAGTATAGACTAAAATCGTGAGAATTGGAACGAAACAACTCGTGTTTGTTTTCGAAAATGGTTTGAAAGTGCCACTTGCAAGTCAGCTAAAACGCGGATTTGCCACCCTCAAGTGGGCTTAAAACATGATTTGCCACTTCGCAAAGTGGGCTTAAAACTCACAATCATCGAATTGTCCCAATTCAAGTAATAAAGCCTTCATCCACAGGCATTCAAGCAGTTAATCACATAAGCAAATAGCCTCTTGGCAAGCATGCTATCATGGCAACACTCACACTCGTGCAAGTATACTAAAGCATAAAGACTTATAGTGTACTCCAAGCCAAAACAAAAGCTAGTTAGAAATATGCATGATTCCTAACTATGATAGATGCCTAATGCAACACATGCAATAATGCAACTAAATAGGCTCTGCTACCTAAGATGGCATATAAATGCAACAATTTGATACACGTATTCAAATAAGTATTGAAATACGATGCAGTTTGAATGACACGTATTCAATTTGAAGATGATGTTGTAATTATGCTTGGAGTAGTTGGCTTGTAACTAATTAGTTAGCTATGTGTTGTACTTGTTTAATTTGTTAGAATAATTAGTTAAATTAGTGTTGTAATACTTAGTTAAGTACCTTAGCTAATTTATTCATTTGGGTTTGCAATAGTTAGTTAATTAGGTAATTAATTAGCTAAGTTATTCATTCGGACCCTCCTCTGCGAGGGCAAACTTGCAATAATTTGTATGTCTTCTATTTCCACGTCTTTCTCCTTTATATTTACTTGCTTATGATGGTTAGTTTAGAACATCACTTTCCTTTTAGCATACTCCATGTTTGCATCTAGTTGTCTTGCATGCATCGAGGCTCGGCTTATCATTCTAACAATGCATTGTCGTTTAAGTACTTCTTTGAAAAGGTGCTTAAATTGCATACTATCAAATTGACTCACATGTCATAATTAGTAGCCAAGCCTATTAGTTACATATCACATGTGTTGCATTAGTCATGTTGCATTAGTTAAGAGCATGCATGTTTTCTAGCTATTTTGTTTCTTTTAGCTCACCTCGAAGTACTAGGTGAGCACTTTTGTGCTTTAGCATATTGCACGAATGTGATTGTTGCCATGTTTAGCCTGCTTGCCATGAGGCTAAGTGCTGAATTGATATATCTACTTGAATGCCTGTGGATGAAGGCTAATTGCTTGAATTGGAATAATTTGAGTAATGTACGTATGCGATAACTTTTTCAAGTGGTACATATTCAAAACAATTTTCAAAACACACATGACATCAAGTATTCCAATTTTTGTAAATTAGTATATACTTATGTGCACATCACATAGTAATGTTAGCCTAATAGCCATAACAAGAGAATATAATGTAAATAGGATTCACATCATGTTTAGTAGAGGCTGATCTTTGATCGGGCGAGTGGGGTGCTCAATTCATGATCTTCCCCTCTCGTACCTAAGTTCCCGAGTCGAGACAATCTTGGTGATGACAGACACGTGGCCTTTAGCACGAGTCATGGGTTTTCTAAATTTTTCAAAAATATTTAGGTGGTAACTTTTTATCTGGAGAAGTAGTCTGTTTTTTACAATTTTTATTTAAAATCGATTTTCCAAACGATTTGCTGGATTTGGACTCTTTGGTGTTTATCTATTTCACATTGTACTTGTGAGATCAGATTCAGAATCACGGGAGTCCGCATTGTAGGGCTAGCCGTCTCCAAAAGGAGCCCGAAAAGTTGAGCTCCAGTCATGAAGCCAATTTTTTTAAAAAAATTCATGATTTATGCAATGCAATGCAACATGTGATATGCGAGGATGGCAATGGTTAGGCAAACCTCGTGTAAATGACATGAAGCATAACAAGGGATATAATCCAAACACACTCACATAAAAGAAAGAATTGTAACTGATGGATAGTTTTAACCTTCAACCCAAAGCATGGGAGGTATTAACAATAGATGTTTTAAACTAACAACCTATGAAAAGGGAGGTATTAACTGAAGGTGGTTTGAACAGAAAATCGAAGAAAGGGATAGTATCATCATTTCGAAGAAGGGCCAATATTTACAGAGCAGTTTTAATCTTCAACCTCAAAAAAGGAGGCAAGCATTAATTGATGAAAAATGTTGTAATCAAATGCTGATGTGAATAGATTGTAGCCAAGTGAAGCAACAGTGGTAGTTGTAACCATGCAAATGATATGCTAATGCAATTGAAAGTTGAATTTCTTTTTTCTTTTTTTTCTTTTTGAAATTGCATGATTTATGTAATGCAAGATGTAATATATGGTGAGGCAAGCCTCATGCAAATCAAGCAAACAAAGGGGTACAATCAAAACAGACTCACATGAGAGGAGAAAATTAGGCTTTAATCAAACAACGAGACCTAGACCTTACTTAAACGAAATAGGGAATTGATTTCAACCGGGTAAAGAGAAAAGGGGTCTTAACCTATATACAAGACTTAGACCGTACCTCAATACGAAATAGGATGATGGTTTTCAATTGGGTGAAAGAGAAAAGGGTCTTAACCAATATACAAGACCTACACCGTACCTCAATACAAAATAAGGTGATGGTTTCGACTTGGTAAATGGGAAAAGTTGTAACAAAAAAGTTTGAAGTGATGTGAACATATTGTAACCATGCATGACAAATGTAATAAACAATGCAAGTATGATGGTGAATGCAAAAACACGATGGGGGCAATGTGAAACATACAATATGCAATGCTGAATGCACAACAATAGTATGATGGAAGCACAACAGATGAATATACAAAATGATTTTTTTTCTTTTTTGTTTTTAAATTTTCTTTTTTCGGTTTTGTTTATTTTTTTTTCTTTTTCAAAATTTTCTCTCATTTTTTTGTTTGTTTTTTATTTTCTTTTTTTTTTCCTAGAAATTTCCTTTTGTTTTGAAAATTTTTGACATTTTTTTTAAATATTTTTTTGTTTTTGATATTTTTCATGATTTATATACATACCATATATATATACGGATACAAAAAATACAAAACTATGTATTACATACATATACAAACGGACAAACTATATACATATATGGACACACATGCACACATATATATGCAGACACATGCGGACATACAGATACATATATGATACACATATACACATATATATATATATATATATACGAGCACATACAGACATACATATACATATACTGTACACACATAGACATATGAAAACACACATATTATATACAAATATACAAACTATATACATACACATGCCTCTCTGTCTTTGTCTCTATCTCTCTCTACCTCTTTCGTCTTCGTCGAGGTTCCGGGCGCCAAGTAACTTCAATAATCACGGTGCGCCTGACTGATAACAGCTGGACCGGCCTCGTTCATCGAAGATTGCCTCGGCAATCCCTCTTCTCTTGGCTTCTTCTTCTTCTCGATGTTTTCCTTAAACTAAGGCCTGCGAAAGAGACAAAGCAGAAAGCTGCAAACTCCCCGTTCCATTACTCTACTAATTTTCCATTGGCATTATACTCCTCCTATCAAGGTCTTTCTCGCTATCCTCTCACCCGCTTTCCTGACCTTAACGATTTCCCAATGGAGAATACTAAATCAGCACCTCTTAGCCTCGATAGAGTGCCCATGCCCTTGTTCTCAGCTCCCTTGCGCTGTCATTCGAGCAAACAATGGCAGCTCAGTTTGAGATTGATGCAAATCACTACACATTGAAGCATTGTGTGGAGACAGTGATTGCGGTCTCTAATTTGTCCCACTGGCTGTAGAATAGGACAAGTGAGGTACATCAATTAAATTCCCAACTCTCCTTGCTCTAGTGTATGTACAAGGATGCTTGAGAAGAGATTATCGCATTGCAAAAGCATAACAAAGAGCTGAAATGACAGGCCACCTTCATGGTTTAATTCGGAGTTCCTTCTTACTCCTCATTTGACGGCCAAAGGGGAGTAATTTCTTTTCGGAACTCTACCAATGTTGAGGCAAAGTTTTCAAGGGCTTCTCGAGAGTTATAATGAAATGAGGCAACTGACAGTAGAGTCGAATGAAGAAGTTGTCTATGAATGAAGTTAGTTGTCTTGGCTGTCAAGCCGTTGCCAGAAACCGAGAAAAAGGTCCCTCTCTTTTTGTTTTTCTTTTCCTATCCTTTTCTTTTTTTTTCATTTTCTGTTTTTGCTTAAGAAGAAGCAATGCTTCATATTTATTTTTTTATTTTTTTTTTGAAATCTTCTTTTTTTTTTTTTTTTTGGTAATGCTAATTGGGGGCTTCACCCTGAAGTTTAAATAAAATGAGTTTCGTTTTTGCACATCATGGTGTGAATGGCTTGAGTAGTAAAACCACTTTGTTTCAAATTTGAATATGATAATGGTTAAATTGTAATGAATTCTAAATTGGACATTGAGCCCTCAACTGACTAGAAATTAAAAATTGACTTCATGAAACAAAAACAAAGAAAAAGCAATCTAAAGGCACCTATTTACACTTGCTGGGATGAAAGGCACTCAAAACTTAATTCGAAAGCACAAACCATTAGGCCTATGCAAATTTTGTAGCTTTCCATTCTGGACATCCAAAATTGGTTGGCCAACTAATTGATTTACCAGCTGACTGATTTCTTGTCCAACCAACTGAAAAATTAACGGGGTCAACTAATTCATTAACCGGCCAGTTGAATGAATTAATGAACTAAGTAGAAAATTGACCGGCCAACTAAACAAGTGATCAGTCGGCTGAAACAAACAACAAACACTTGGAGTCAACTAACAACTTGGACGGCCAACTGAATTGTTAGTCGGCCGACTAAAACAACGAGACTCGAGAGTGGGAGGAGAAGACAAAATTCCTAACTCGACTATGCCCCTAGTCCATTGCTTTGACTTTTCTTTTTTATTTTATGGTAAAAAGATTTTGAACAACATGAGAGTTAGAGTAGCATGCTTGTTCCACTCTCTATTTTGAAATCATGTAAGTCAGGCTATAAGGACTAAAAATTTTGTCTTTTTGGTCCAAAGAATGGTCTGGTTTTGCAAAAATGGAATGATTTTTGAGAAAAGTAGTCGACTTCATAAAAAATCATCAAAATTTGTTTTCGCAAATGGTCACTACCTGACCAACATGGAATCAACCCTTTGAGATGCACAATCTCAAATCCGAACTTGATTTGTCTTGTAGCTGAATCTGCCGTAAAGAATAGATAGGACAACTGAATTGAACGGAGATGAGCCAATTGAACATGGACAAAACAGCCGAGTCCAATAAAAATATACTAATCAAACATGAACAAGAAGAGTGAGTTGAAAATGGTTTGGGCCAAACTTCAAGATGAAGCTTCCTACGTATCCCAAAGATAGGAATTAGGCCTTACATAGTTTCGAAGTAAAGCTCACTCGGGTATTTTCACTCTCCTTTTGTACTCTAACTTTTGCCAAAACTGTCGTTCTAGGTTTTCGACCTTCCGAGCATTTTTTCATTTTTCTATTTTTATTCATTTTTTCTTTATTTTTTCTTACATTTTCTTTTATTTACGCTCTAACTTTTGCCTAGGTCGCCTTTTTGGGTTTTCAGCCCAGCGTGTCTCTTAAGGATAGTACTTTTTAGCTTGTCGATGTTGATTGATTGTGAGAATTCTAAGCCATCCAAATCCATGAGAATGACTACTCCTCTTGACCAAAGAGACTTGATGATGTAGGGACCCATCCAGTTGGGTCTAAATTTGCCCCTAGAGTTGTGGATGATAGAAACCCAATTGTCTTTGAGCAATAAATCTTCTTCTTACAAATTTTAGGGTTTGACTTTCTTTTCAGTCTCCATTAGCTTGAGAAATGATCTAGTTTGAATCTTCGATCACATCTAACCTTATTGCCCATAGTTCAAGGGCAACTTCTAATTTAGCTATGCAAGTCTCATACTATGGTTGATTATTGGACACTCAGAATTAAACTTTGAAAGCTAGGGGGTTCGGGCCGTAGGTTGAGAGGGATTCTATGCCGTACAATGTTAGGATCAATTCCAGGCATGTCTTTCTTGGACCACGCAAAAAAATTTTTGAAATCTTTTAATAAAGCAACTAATCGCTCCTATTTTTCTGAAGACAACATGGAACCAATCTAGACCAAGCGAGGATCTTTTTCAGTATCCACATTAACTAAAATAATATAATCCATCAAGGGCTTAACACGCCTCTCTTTCTCTCAATTGACCAAATTTCAAATCCCATGGAAATTTTTTCTCTTAGTTTTCATCAGAGTTTTGGAAAAAGATTTTGAAAATTTTTGGTCAACGCAATAAACTAAAGGCATAGAGAAGTAGGTAGAATCTACAACACTTTTACTCAAAAGAAACTCCAACTTAGTGATGACAACAAACTTAAATGACAAAGAAGACCTAGACAAGACAGAGATGTCCAGGTTAGCACCCGAAATCAACAGACTTTGATTGGCTAGACTGACTCGAGTCTGACTGTAACTCCACAGACTCGATGGAACTAGACTCGGACTCAATATCTGATTCAGAACTTGAAATGAAACCTTTGTCGAATTGCCAATGTAAGTGCGGGCCATCCACGGTGTTCAAAATAAAGCTCGTGCAATCAATAGATGGTCATTCTCCGATCACAGAAATGGTCGGATATCCCAAAGTTAGATATGTTGGTTATCAGACTTTTATGAAGCTATGGTACTACAACAACTTAGCAAACAAAAAATAAAATAGAAAACAAAACAAAAACAGGACCCTCAATCAAAATTCTGATAACATTTCGGCTTAACTCACACAACTAATCGCTGCCAAATTACTGTACACCCCACTGAAAAACTGAATTGGACCACACAAACTGCCTCAAATTGATATTCTTGAACCATTAATCTAAATTTGAGAACCTCTATACAAATTTCCACTCATTGCACATAGCAGGAAAGAGAACAAACAATCTATTTTTTTTTTGGAGGGGGGGGGGGGGGGTAGGGTTACCCTATCCTAGCTTTGAAATGATCTAGAGCTTCACTATTTAAAGAGGTAGTATCATACATCCTATAAATGGGAGACCATCCGGTCCTAATTTTGGAAGGTACTATAGTTCAGTATATGTACAAGGTCAGCTCTACTATAGGGGTTGAAGTTAGGGTGACATCACCAAAGAGTCTTTTGGTTAATAGCTACTTAACATCCCAGGAAGTCAAAAGGGTCAATATAGCCTTTCTTCAAAGTCTGAGAACCTTAGATGGCGGAGCTACCTTTTTGATAGATCTTAAAAGGTATTAACACAAGGTCTAAAATGTAATACGGAGATAGGTGTAGTGTCACAAAAAGCTTGCCTGTGCTCCCACCAATATTTAGAAAACACAAAGGACTGTAAGTGCACCAATGCATACAATGCGATGAACATATATTTGATAATAAAATTCATATTATGGAGTCTGAGTCAAAGTTTCATAAAGTCGCCAACAGAGTCACCAGAAATAGTCACATGGCCCGGGGGTACCCGAGCGTACTAAATAATTCGAACTCTCGATTTGTTTGATCTAGTCTCATGAGTGCAACGTGAAACATAGCTGGGAGTCCAAATCGGACAATTTTTATAGAAAATCCATTTTATTGCAAAACATTTGCCAGAAATGGACTACATCACCAGATCTCAGAGTTACCACCTAATATTTTGGAAAAATTAGGAAACCTGTGACTTGGGCCAAGGCCACTGTTCGTCGTAACCAAGCATGCTTGGCTCGGAACCTTAGGTATGAGAGGTGAAGGTCATTAATTGAGCACTCCCCACTCACCCGATCAAAGATTAGCCTCTACTAAACCATGATATGAATTGTGTGCTTTCTATGCTCATATTTCAATTTATTTAATAAATCCTAAAATTTACTATGTGAAGCATACAAGTATACACTATGTCATTTATTTTTGAACAATTTGATTTCATGTATTTGGAAAGAGTTTTGAAGACGTACAACTCAAATAAATTGAGTTTTCAAACATAAAAATCAACATCATTCCAAATTAAGCGACAAAACCTCCATCCACTGGCATTCATACAGTTATATCAAGTAAGCAAGTAGCCTCATGGTAGAATGCTTGACATAATAGGAAAAACACACACAAATGGGATGCCAAAGCATAAAAGCTTTCATGATCCTAGATTCAAGATTTTAATGTAATACATACACAAAAATGCAACTAAAAAGTTGGCTACTAATACTTGACACGTGAATCATCTCAAAACATGGGGTAGCTCATAAAATCATATAGAAATTGATTATACCCGTAGACGTGAATAAGCCGAATTTGAATGCATGAAATGTGAATGCAAAGCATAGATATGATGAAAAATAAAACATGATATATATTTACAGATATAAAAAACAAATAATAAATGAAAAGGGATAAAAAGAAGAGGGGCGGGAATTATTACAACACCGAATAAAAGACGCGAGGTAGGAATTATTACAAGAAACGACTATCTAACTTAAACATAAGCTGAATCTAACGAATCAAACATAATAATAATAATAATAAATATGCATATATTTGAGAGAAGTGTGCGTGTGGCAATTTCATCCACCACCGTACGTGTCACGTCCCAAATTTTACGAGGTCCGACCCACGTGAGTAACCACCCAACGATAGACGACCACTAACAACACTCATGCAGATGTATATAATATAAGCACACAATACATGCTTTATTCCAATTTTACACATTCTTAGATACAACATCTAAGTCAAATGGATGCTCTGTAACAAAACATACAAAATGTTATAAATCAAATTAAGATGCCCAAAGGCTTACATCATATACAAAGGGTATAACCCTTACTAGAATGGCACACGGCCAAGAAATACATAAATGGCGCTTGGCCGACAAGTAAAGGAACCACCCTACACGATTTGAAAGGCAACTTCAATGTTTCAGTCCACACCCGCATAAGCATACATGAAAAACATTTTTAGCCACGTAGGGTGAGCATAAAGCTAGTAGGAAATATTTCAAAAACTAAATAAGCTCCACTAGTGTAAATGATCATGAATGCAATACATACATATATAATATGCCCAAATGCATTCTCAAATGCGCTTGCTTTCTCAGTGAAATCATTTCTTCCCAGTTTCCAAATCTTTCATTTATTCAAAACGTTTTCCGAATTCAATAGATTAGTTTGATATAAAATCCATTTCCACAAGTCAATCCAGGTATCTCAATACCAACTAGAAATTTCATTGCCAATTCCAATACGAATACATTGTTAACCAATGGCAAATACATTGCTAAAACCGTTTTAAAATAATTTCTTTCCAAAACCAAAATGATAATAAATAAAATGGATAAATCTCCAAAACCAATACAATCTTACATGGAAATTTCGTCTGCAGGAAACCGTCAGACGGGACCCATGTAAACAAAGGCTATGCAAGCACTACCATTTCCATTTCATGGAAATTTCGTCCACGGTATCAATAACAATGTATACACACGATTTTCGAGACCTTCACCTTGGACACACAGGCCAACTTGTTTGATGTAACAATAACCATTTCTTAGATTTACCATTTTATTTACCCTTTCCAAATAGCACAATACATGTGATCCAAAATATGATTTTCAAAATGAAACAAATGCTCTTAAAACATACACAATAATTTCCAAAATCCCTTTCCAAAACATATAGTTCCAATTTCCAAAATCCGCTAGATGCTTCATGATATGCATGATTTATAAACAAACTAGTTTGCCTAGTCCACATGCAATTTCTACAACAATCATAGCTATCCTCTACCGATAGCCTAAAACAAATATCTCTAAATAGATAAATAAATTCCATTAAAGATACACTTTTTCAAAATCTCAAATGGGAGTGATAATATATATCCAACTTCACCATCATTATTAATCATCATTTCAATTTCACATTTCTCAACATTTATTCTATTTTCTCTTTACAATCCTAACATTTACATTTTTGGACATAACCCATTTCCTCTTTGAAAATCCATTTTAATGTAGGAATAGCTCATTTCAACATATATCAACACCAATTTCATAATCACAACCTTTTCAAGAAAACATTTGAAAACCCCTCACTTACGTTTTGATTTAATAATCTAACTATCTCCCCCAAAAGATCAACATTTTAGGGTTTCTCCAAATCAGGACTTTTTACTTTTAAAAACTCATATGCATTTTTGCAGGTAGAAAAATAAACTTTTGTAGCCAAACCATAGCTCAACAATCCCATTTGGAACAAACCCTCACTAACAAAACAAATTTCCAACAAATCAATCCAAGGACAACATAATCTATATATTTAAAATACACCTCAAATACACTATCGAACTCATATTGACTTTAAGAAATAGATCCTACCTCTTGAAGCAAGAAGGAAACAACTCAGAAAAATACCTGGCGACGAAACGACGATCCATTGAGATTAAATGGAAGCCCTCATCTTGCTCTACATTTTGGTATATGGAACTAGGGGTCAAAGATGTATAGAAATAGATGAAATCAAGCCTAAAAAGCTTGAGAAATAAAAAATGGTGGAAGAAGAGAGAAAGGGGAGTTAAAAATGAAGAGATTTGACCAAAAAAAGTAACTTTTAAAGGCTTGATTCTGCGTAGTACGCTCAAGTGTTGAAAATTGCGCTCGAGCGCACTATGCTCACAACACAGATTCGCAAATTTCAAACAAGAATAACTCTCTCATCCAGACTCTGTTTAGGGTCGTCCTTGTGTCGAAATTGAAGCCCCAGAAGTAAGCTTTCCAATGGTTCTAGTCTCACATCAAGATTCAGAGTGTGGAAAGTGAAAATGATAAAAGACTGAAGACTACTCAATAACAACTATTTGAATTGGGAGTTTTTGATCTAGTCTCACCCAACCACTATGATAACACCTCAACCAAAGCTCAAATATCAACTAAGAAGGTTCCCAATCAGGATATTCAAAGAGTCAAACATAATTCTATTATAACAGGAAGTATAGAGTGCTACGGCACAATATATGTATATTGTTATAGTATAATAAGTATATTTTATATTATTTACATTATTATTAAAAATAAAAAAAACTACATATTTACAGCATTAAAAAAATGCAAAAAAATAAAGAAATTATATCAGATTAATCAGCTAACCATTTCTACCATGTCGTAATATATTTATAGACAAGAGAAATAAAAATAAAAATAAATGACAAAAGTGAAAAAACTCAAATTTAGAGGAAAAGATGAATTTTGTGATTACTAAACTTTCTTCTTAACACCTCACAGTTATGTAGTGTGCTTTGAGCTCTAAGAAAGAAGTTGCAAGTTTTACGTATAATGGAATTTTGGATTATATATATCAGTGGATAGAAAGGTTTAAGTTTTGTTGAAATAAAAATTATTTTTCTAAAATTTTGTCTTCTCAAGACTTTGTGAAACATAATTTTTCTAGAACATTTTTCTTTTTAATTTTTTTTTTCATCTGTTTTGAAACAAAATTTTCGTTCTCAAAATTTTCTCTACATTTTTCAAAGAAAAAAAATGAGGTGCTATTTATAGAATTTTTTAATCACCAAAACACATGGCTAGCCATGTGGTATCTCAAAACCATGTGGCTTGCCATGTGGTGTGAGAGTTGATTTTTTAAAATTGCTAAATTTTTCGGTCATAAAAAAATTCAAAAAAATATTTTTGAATAGGTCTAAAATAATTTGGCCAAAACGGGTGTAAGTTGGAATTAAAGCTTAAACCTGACTTTTTTGCTAAGAAATTTGTAAAATAGCACATTCTAATTGTCATCATCGGGTGCTCGAAAGAAAGTGCCCAAGTCTTAGGGCCGGTCAAAATGGGGTGTCTACAGTTGCCTCTCTTTGATAGAGTTTGAAGTCATTTCATGACGTGAGTGAATATCAAAGCTTGGACATGACTCTTTTGACAAGGCCGTAAGACTTGGGCAACCAAGATGCTAATGTAGTTGGTTGAACTCGAGGGTTGCCTACGTATCCTTTTACAAGGAATCAAGCCCTCATAGTTCAGGGATGGGATGCAAATGATATGCTCGAAACATAATTGAAAGTTGGATTTGCACGCTTCACGAAGCCAATTTTATTTTATTTTTTTAAATTCATAATTCATGCAATTCAATGCAATAGGTAATATGCGAGGATGTCAATGGTGAGGTAAGCCTCATGCAAATGATATGAAGCATAACAAGGGATATAATCCAAACAAACATACATAAGAGAAGGGAATGTAACTAATGGATAGTTTTAACCTTGCACCCAAAATAGGGGAGGTATTAACCGATGGATAGTTTCAACTAACAAACTAAGAAAATGGAGGTATTAACCGAAGGTGGTTTGAACTAACAACCCGAGAAATGGATAGTATCGTCTTCCCAAAAAAATGCCAGTATTAACTGAGTGGTTTTAACCTTCAACCCAAAAAAAGGAGGCCAGCATTCACTGATGAAAAAGGTTGTAATCAAATGTTGATGTGAATAGATTGTAGCCAAGTGATGCAACAGTGGTAGTTGTAACCATGCAAATGATATGCTAATGCAATTGAAAGTTGAATTTTTTCTTTTCTTTTCTTTTTGAAAATACATGATTTATGCAATGCAAGATGTAATATATGGTGAGGCAAGCCTCATGCAAATCAAGCAAACAAAGGGATACAATCCAAACAAACTCACATGAGAGGAGAAAATAAGGTTTTAATAAAAAATGAGAGACCTAAAACGTACCTCAATACGAAATAAGGGATTAATTTCAACCGAGTAAAGAGAAAAGGGATCTTAGCCAATATACAAGACCTAGACTATACTCAATACGAAATAGGGTGATGGTTTCAACCGGCTAAAAGAGAAAGGGGTCTTAACCAATATACTAGACCTAGACCGTACCTCAAAACAAAATAGGGCAATGGTTTTTAACCAGGTAAAAGAGAAAGGGGTCTTAACCAATATAAAAGACCTAGATCGTACCTTAATACGAAATAGGGCGATGGTTTCAATTGGGTAAAGAAGAAAAGTTATTACAAAAAAGTTTAAAGTGATGTGAACAGATTGTAACCATGCATGATAAATGTAATAAACAGTGCAATTGTGATGGTGAATGTAAAAACCAAAGGGGCAATATGAAACATACAATATGCAATCTAAAGGAAAGCCAAGACGAAGCGAAATAAACATGAAGTCTGACAAGATGCTGACAAAATTACTCTAGCTGGGTATGAATTGGGAGGGGAAGCAGATCATTGGTGGATCTTAATCAGGGAATCCAAGGACATCATATTGATGACATGGGTGCTATTTAAAAATCTATTCTTAAGAAAGTACCTCCTAAACACAATCAGACAAGAAAGGATCCGAGAAATTCAGAAGTAAAGGGAAGGCATTATAATGGTGACTCAATGTGTAGCATATGACGAGAAAAAGGCATGAAGGTTCGAATGGCATTTATATCCTACAATTAGAGAAAACTTTTTGCCACTAAGACTTCTCAGTTTTGCGGATGTAGTTAACATAACATGGGATTCAAAATAGGAGGTGGATTCTAAAAAGATTCAGGGACCAGAAAGAAATAGCCGAAGGCATATAACATAAAAATCGTATTCTAGGAAACCCTAACAACTCCAACAACAAAATCTAAAGGAAAGCTTTCAAAAGAGACCAACATTGCTAATCCAGTGCTATCATTGTCAATAGATGGAGCACTGGAGGTTTGAATGTTCCCAGCAGGTTGAAAATCAAGAAAATTGCTTAGGTACAAATATGTCACGCCCCAAACCTGCCCCTAAAAGTTTGGGCATGACCTATTCCTAAATGGACATGTAACCTAGTATACAAACCTACGGGGCCTTATCGGAAGCATAAAAATACGGATGTCACATAGATACAGCATACTCCATTGAGCTATTTCTAATATGCCAGGATCTCATACATCATATACTTCATCAAAAGCAGACAAAGTTTAAAACTAAATCCCTGAATATTGGTTATAGACACGTACATTTACAGTCCTAGCCCCATGATTGGGCGTGTACAAAAAAACATGAAAGTTATGCACATCAACCTTAGATGGACATTTAAATAGCAGGCCAACATCTTAACAACTGTACAAAATGGATGGCCTTGCATAGTGCCTGGACACGTAAAGGTTGACAAAAGAAAATGGCTTCAAGGCTAGGACTGACTTCCAGATTGATGACCTATAGAAACAGACATAATAGAGAGTGAGCCGAGCTCAGTGAATAATAATACATAAATAAACGATGTTTAATTTGAAACATATTACATATCGACACGTTAGTCGATTCCGTGCTAAGTACATAACGCCTTAGGCCCAATCTTGCAACATAACTTGGTGGCTATAAGCCCTTGTAACATAGTGGCACGAGGCCCTTGAAACATGTGGCACGAGGCCCTTGGAATATATGGCATCGCGCCCTTGAAACTTGTGGCATTAAGCCCTTGAAACATATGGCATTAAGCCCTTGAAACTTATTTTTCTTTACATACTTTAAACATTAACATAATTGCATAACATAACATAGTTGCCTTACATGTCTTGAAACATTAACATAATTGTATAACATTTACATAACATGGTTTCCTTACATATCTCGAAACATTACCATAATTGCATAATATTCACATAGGTACTACTACTCACAGTGTTGGGATGACGTGTTACTTCCTCCTGGGGTGTGTCCTGCATACATCCAAACTTGCACATTAGCTCTTTCTTTTTCCTTGTTCAAGTAATTCCCGAGTCATTACACTTCCAAGGAATTTATCACTAATTTAAAATCATCAGAAAAATATTCTAAACATACCAGAGGGTTAAGCATGCAAAACAGAAAAAATATTTTTTTCGGACCTGGGCCGCACGTGCGGCCAGACCCTCCGCTCGTGCGGCCATGCACCGCACGTGCGGTCCTCCCCCTCTGCTCGAGCGGCCGTAGACAGTATGCATTTTCAGATTTTTCTTCTTCCTCCGCTCGAGCAGCCATGTCCTTGCTTTGGGGCAGCTCGATTTCAACTCAATTTTAAGCATCAACACTTCATTTTTCATGCAACCCAAGATGAAATTAAAGCAATACTTGAACCCAACTTCACTATAACATAATTACCATTTGAATATCACAAAGTAAACATGATTCAAAGCTTGATCAAGTATCTATTTGTTTTTCAAATTCCATCTTTTCACTTAAGTCCTTTATGTTCATAAATCATAACACATGATACATAGCATAAAACCAAAGATTGAAGCATAACTTTCACCATAGCATGTACTAGAACTTGAGCATCACAAATTACACGAGTGGGAGCTTATTCAAGTTACAAACCCTCTAAATTGTATTTTTAAATCAAGTTCTTCATGTTTATTAAAACATCATACATTACATACATATATTTTCATGGGTTTTACATGAGAAACAAAGATTGAGGCATAATTTCATGTCAAAACAACCAATTGATGAGTATCCTCTTCAATCAAACATGAATCATGAACAATTCTCCCTTATAACCCTAAATCATCAAGCATAAATCATAAACACCATTCTTCACAATTAAAAGGATAATTCTCATATACACTAAATTTAACATACCTTAAGCTTTAAAATGGCAAGGATCTCCTAATTTAATCCCAATTCTCTTTCTTGTTGAACCTTGTCTTTGTTTTCTTTTTCTCTTCTTTCCAAACCGTTATTCTCTCACAAAGGCACTTCACGTTTTTGACCAAGGCTCAAGAGGTTTAGGTGTATATATTCATAATCAATAACATATAAGACAAAATTTAATCGTTTAATCAGTCCAAAATTAAAATTTCACAAACATGCTTAATATTACTTAAAAATTATGCTGATCACAGATATATAATCAATTTCAGATAATTAAGCCATTAAGGCTCTCAATTTCTAATTCAAACGTGTTAATGGTAACAGATAGTTTCCTTATGCAACCAATAGGCATTCATAAACACGGATTTCATTTTCTTAACCATAATTTTTCATGGAATTTTATAGCAAGCGTTTAAAAGTACCAATCAAGGACTGAGCATATATCAGAAATCATGTGCGACGGTCGGGTTATTACAAAATATGCATGCTATCAACAGACAACAACCATTGGAAATTAAGCCAGAGACTATTGACCAACAAAACTACAAAGCAAATCTCAATAGAACCAGGCCACGTTAATGCCTTATGTGAAAGGAACACAACGACAACAGAGGTGAATGCAAGAATGGAGAAATATAATTAATAATTGGAAGAATAAATGTTATATATATGTACAACCGATTAGGACATTTTAAGAATGAATGTCCCTAACTCACTCAATTGGGATATTAGAAAAATGGGGTAGAAGCAGATGCACAAGAAATTGGAGGATAGAGACCAGGTATAAACAAGCCAAGACAAATCAATCAACAATATTAGAGGGAAGGAAACAACAACAGGCTTGGACTCAGTAATAGTTAGAGGCCAACTGGCAGGGTATTCGCACTACAATCAGAAGAAGATCTCACCGCACCACATCCATAGGACAAGTAAGGTGCCGCATACGGACTCAAAGAACTGCAAAACGAGCATAAGGAAAACACAACTAGGATAATAGTTAGAACACTTTTGGAATGAATTTTTTTGTAATCCAAGCAAAAAAGTATAAATTCTCTTTTGTTAGTCTAATCTTAGTACCTTGGAACTTGTATTTCACACTCCTCGAGTAAATGTTTTAGTCATCACATTCTTTTGTATCTGTAGTATGTTAGATTATTAGAACTTGTACGTGAACCCTTAGGAATTGTTGTACGAAGCATGAAGATACCAACATCAATCTTATTTTAGAAATAGATTCGTTATCATCAATGGTTACCAATGGAAGGAGATGACTTACCTATCCAATGAAATGCTTTTAGTTATTTAAGGGGGACAAACTAGTTTCCATGATTCAAATCGACAAACATAATTGCATTAACAAATTACCAAAGAGTCAATCCCTAACAACAGTGTGGATCATCACATCAAGAATTTGGCAACAGATGCCCTCACACTGAAGCAATAGCGTCATTAACTGTACGATGACTAGCTCAAAATTTTCAAAGAACGTGGAAGATTAATGTACCCCTTCGTCATTAATTGGAAAGAAATTCGATTCAAAAAGCTACTATTAGAATGAGACCAATGGTGGCTCTAGATAGAAGGGAGAAGAACTTAAGAGAAGAAGATGATCCAGCTGATTAAAAATACGTTGGCAGAACTTATCTGGAAGCACAAGAATGCAATGTGAACAAATTACCCACAACATTTCAAGACATGAATAATGGCTAAAATTTCGAGCACGAAATTTATTTAAAAGGGATAGGTTGTGAAGTCCCTAACTTTTGTAAATCCCATTAAGTCTCTTACTTTTGAGTTATTATAATAAAGCGCTTAGTTTCTTTTTTATTCGCAAAGTTAACCCAAGAACTAGAGACACATCATGAACGAACCCCCGTATAAACCTTAATCAACCCCAGTAGCTTAGTAATCGTTTCAACACTCTAAATATTAATAAGGCCCATCAACTTTGTAATTTTATTTAGACCCTAAATTTTGAATTATTTCAAATGAAGACACTCGATTCCTTATTTGGTTTTAATTTTAACTATAGAGTCAAAAACGCGCGCCAACCAAAAACTCGCAAAGCTTAATTGAACCTGGAACTCAGCAATCATTTCCAAAACCCTAATAATAATTATCTAACCCATTAATTGTGTATTTACCACTCAAAACCCTAGGTTTCTGGTTCTCATTACGATTCGCCGTTTAATTCGAAACGAAAAAACATTAACTGAATTGAAGTCCTAAATACTAATTTAATTAAATACTACACTTAAATAAATATTCCAATTCATAAAATAGGCCTTAGCCCTCACATTTTATGTGAATTACAAATTGACTCAAAATTGGTACCTTTATATATATATATATATATATATATGTTGTACCTTAATTCAATCTTTGTTTGTACACAAAATCTACAAAATTTACATCAAAATATACGCATAATCTCCCCAAATCCAAAGCACATGGATGGCCACCCCCTCCCTAGGCTCGACATAGGATGTACAATGGAACATAATCCCTAAAATCTTGAAAAATAAATTATGACATCGGTACCAAAAGATTTTTAATGAATACATTGATACACATATACATATATATATATATATATCTAATGTACTTTTAACTAGAATGGATTAAATTAGTCCTAAGTCTAACTAGATCATAATTAAGTAGATAATGAAGGTCCTAATCACCCTTCATTCCGTTACATTCAAACTAAATCAAAGAACTATTCAATTGAATTGAAACCAAGGGCAAAATAGTCTTTTTATCATTTTTTCCCCTCCTCATTTTTTAAGAACAAACACACTCTCACACACATCATTTTCGGCTAAGGAAGAAAAAGAAGAGGAAAAGAGAGAAACTTGGTGGTAGATGAGAGGAAAAGAGGGAAGAAATTGTCCAAACACTTCACTAGGCATTCATATAAGTTACATTACCACCCTTCCTCCTATTTCCTTTTTCAAATACATGTTCTTAAATATTTTAAATATTATTTTCAAAAGTGTTTTAATGGTTTCTTGCGTTCAAAATGAAAAGAGTTGAGACTTGTTCCACCTTTGTGTTTTCTCTTAATGAGTACGAAACTATCTTTTTTAACACCTATCTCACATGATTTCCAAAGACACACGTTCAATCCAAAATTTGGAGTTTTATACATATTATTTCGCACGCTTTCATCAAAATATAAGTGAAAAATTATCTATGGTTACCCAATTTTCTTTCTCTTATTTCAATATTTGTACTCAAAGAACCGATATTTACAGCCCACTTGCAAAAATTATAGAAATATGCAGAAAATCTCTTTAACTTCATTTTTATGTCAAAACCTTCCTTTTAGTGTTAGATTTCATGGAAAAAATGTTTTATCAAAAAAGAGTTAGCAGTTTGAGAGAACCCAATTTTTGTAGATGAATCTGGACATCACTAGAGTATTTCTTAAATAACTAAAAATCTAGAAAAGATATGCCACTTCTGAAAAAAAATATTCTGAAAAATAGATAACATTTTCTACAAAGCATGGGAAGGCCAAGTTTAGGAAAAATCTAAAAATGTCTCTTTAGTTGCAATCTTTAAGTGTACCAAATTTGAAATTTTACTTTTATTGATGAATTTATATTTTTAACTTCATAAATGTGCGTAATATCACTTGTTCATATCTTGGTATAATATTTGCATATGTTATGGTTATGTTCCTTATTATAGTCCTCTGTTGATATAGAAATTATTATCTTTATAAGTTTGTTCTAACTTTAACTTTAACTTAACACATTTAACTCCACTGAAAGCCTAATTGGGGTGGTAATTTGGGTTTCAATCATTTGATATAATGACATGTTTGAATTGAATTGGTTGGCGGGATGTGTTTCCTATTTGAAGCAAATTCTTGCGCAAGCGGTGTTTCGGAACCCTTGAATGGATCTGTGAGGCCCCTAACCTTTGTAAAACCTATTAAGTTCTTGACTTTTGAATTATTTCAATAAAGACCCTCAAATCCTTATTTGTCTTCAATTTCAGTTACAGTCAAACATGTAGGCCAAACGAAACTCAAAAATCTTGATTGAGCCTGGAGCTCAGGAATCATTTCAAAAACCTTAATAATAGTTACATTAATTTTCTAAGTATATTTTCCTTATAGGAATCCCTAGGTTTCTGGTTCTCAGTACAATTTGCCATTTAATTCAAAACAATGAAACTTTAACTAGATCATGGTACAAATATATAATGTGTATGTCTTGTACTTGTAACCAAGTTAGTTTATTGAAGCCCTAACCCTAACTATGTCACACCCCAAACTCGCCCCTAAAAGTTTGGGCATGACTTACATAGACGCGGATGCATAACCTGATATACATATCATATGGGGCCTGAACGGAAGCACTTAATTCCATATAATAACGTAAACTAATATCCATTGAGCTACCACTACCATGCCAGGATCACAAACATAACATAATGCAGATAAATAGACAGTGTTATGCCTCTGAAGATAGCTAGGTGCATATATATACCTATATGCACTCAAATTTCAAGGTCGGCATACAACGAAAAACATGGGAAGGTAAATGAATTACATACACTTCAATCTTAACAAACTCCATAACTTGAACGTCATCATCTAAGAGCTTAGATACTGTGGGTTGACAAATCGAGTGACGAAGTCACAAAGTTAAGGTTGACCTCCGTGTTGAGTGCCTCTGTACAAACACAAATTAAAGTGAGTCAAACTCAGTGAATAGTAATACTTAAATAAAACAATGCTTAACTTGAAACATAAAACATATCAATGCTTATATAAATAAAGAGAGCATTTAATTTAATTCTGTCTTAAGTTCAGATTGATCTTGTCGGTTACAAGTCATAGATTGGCTCTCGGCCTAAAGAGTTCGCACATTCACACATTGGCCCCCGGCCTAACAGATCCATAAACTCATAGCTTCACAAATTGGCCCTCGGACTCTTAGATTTACAAGTTCACAAATTGGCCCTCGGCCTCATAGATTCACATTTCACATAGTTCACAAGTTGGCCCTTGGCCTCATAGGTCATATTTCACATAGTTCACAAGTTGGCCCTTGGCCTCATAGGTCATATAGATTCATAGCTCACGAATGGCTCCTGGCCACATCATTTCATAATTCACAAATGGCTCCTCGCCACATCATTTCATAGTTCACAAATGGCTCCTAGCCACATCATTTCATAGTTCACAAATGGCTCCTAGCCACATAAATTCATAGTTCACAAATGGCTCCTAGCCACATAAATTCATAGTTCACAAATTCACAAGGTTATGCCTTTCATATCTTCACAAATTACATCTTTCATAATTTGACATATTGTATCTTTCACATAATGGCCATAGGCCTCATAACTTTCATATTGGCTTTCAGCCTAGTTCACATATGTATGGACTCAAGAGGTGGCTCGTACGGATTCTAGAGGTGACTCAGATTGCAAAGACTTAGTTCCGTGACAAAGACTTTGCTCCATACCAATAATTCATAGGTTTTACAGACCAAACCACACATATTATGTCATATATAACCGGAAACAAAGTCATGCATAGTCATTAAGCTTGAATCATAAACACAATCAGAATTCACACTTAATTCTACATGGTACATCAATAGGGAGTATTTCTTGTCGTATCTTGTCATTATCGTTCACTTAACAAAGGGAGAATAATTCTCATTCTCATGTGGGTCACATAATGATGTTAAATCTTTGCGTTGGCGTCGTAGGTTCTGAATATCAGTTCATATGTAACACAACAAAATAACTTCAAGTTCATATACAAAATACTAATGGTAATTATTAGCAATACGTATAACGTATCTCACAAATTGTACATGTGCCATCACAGTGCTATTTACCTCATAACAGCCTTAACTATCCTTGATAAAACTGAATAGTTCGGGATACATAAGCATGATTGTTCCATTTGTTCACCATAAGTCATTAAGGTTAATCTACGGATAACAGAATGTTAATAATGTCTTGTAACAGTAAATAAAACACACTACTATGTAGAATATAGTACATTACCGATAACCATTAATCGTAGGCGGAATACAGAATAGTTTCAGAGACACATCAATGGATGCTAAATTCTTTCATGTTCACGCCAATTCTCAAATACAAACATGTTAACATAATTACCATGGAAAAACAGAATGTTAATAACAATACCAATTATTAACGATAATTGATGTACATTTATAGTACTACTACTCACCGAGTTACAATGGAGCGCTTTGTCCTCTCGAGTACGCTCGCACACAATCATAACTTACAAATTAACTCCCTTTCCCTCTTAAATCATTAAGAAATTCTTTCCTGAGCCATTACATTCGTATGAATTTATAATCATCTTAAAGTCATCATAAAATTATTCTAAACATACCAGAGGGCTGAGCATTCAAAACTGAACAAACAATAATTTTGCCTGAAAATGGGTTCCCCGCTCGAGCGCCACTTTGGCCACTCGAGCGGATGCATAAAATCTTAAACTGCTGGAGGTCATTTTCCCGCCGAGGGACTTCCGCCGAGCGCATTTCAGAAAATTTCAAAACTGAGTTCCAATTTGAGTTCCAACTTTACATTAAACCTTCAATCTTACTTTTGCAAAACAACTTAATTCAAACCAAATCTACATGCAATATACATTCCTTCAACATTTCAATCATCAATTTCGTACTTAAAACAACCATAACCTTCCAAAATCCCCATTGTTCAAACCCGAAATTCCCAAAATCTCATAATTTCTTCTATATACTTCAAATATATAAAGTTTGCACAATTAAACAATGGAATAACTCAAATCTGACTATGGATGTAAATATTGATGAGTATTAAAACCCTTACCTCAAAAATCAAGCAAAGAGGTGAGCTTGAGAAGGAGCCTTCACAAATCCAAGTTCTAATCGGGTGAAAACATTGATCCGCCCTTACTCTCCCTCCTTGATGCCAAAAACCATGGTGGGTCATGATCAAAGTGAAGGAATTCAAGAGTTTGGGGCTAGGGTTTCGGACTAGGAAGAAGAGGAAAGAAGAGGGGAAAAGAAAATATCAAGAAATGATCCAAAATCACGATTTTAAAGCTGCTGTCCCGAAAACCCCGCTCGAGCGGACCTATTCCCGCTCGAGCGGACCTTCTCACAGCACAGATTCCAAAACTTCAACCAGGTGTAACTCTCCCATCCGGACTCCGTTTTAGGTCGTTCTTGTGTCCAAATTGAAGCCCCGGAAATAAGCTTTCCAATGGTTTTAACCTCATATCCAAATTCAAAGTGTGAACAAAGAAAAGGGAAAAAGAGTGGCAGCTGTTCGTAAAATAACTATCCGAATTAAATCCTTTGGTTCAATTTTACTTTACCATCATATTACCACCTCAATCAAAATCCCCCAGTCCAAAAATAAAACATGAGATCCTCCACAAACATTCACCGAACCTTTAACAACTTTCCATTACACCTAGCTTCAACTCCAATAGATATAGTTGAATCTACGCATATTGGGGTCATTACAAACTAGATCATGTTTCGGTACACAATTAGGCTTCATAATCATCCTACATTCCATTGAATTCAAACTAAATCCAAAATATTCAATCCATTTCCAACAAAAGGGTAATTTGCACTTTTCACACCAATTTTGCTATAAATACACCAATCCTCACTACACTTTGGAGCACAAAACACACTCACACACTTTACATATTCAACTGAGAGAAAAGAAAGGGCATAAGAGTGAGCTTGGTGAAGGAAAGAAGAGAAAGAGAAGGTTTTGTTAGCAATTCGACCAAGCCTCAAGTAAGCCACATTACCATCTTTCCTTTTATTTCCTTTTTCAAATACATGTTATTAGAGATTTAAAATTTATTTTTAGATGTGTTGTAATGGTGTTCTGGTGTTCAAAGTTAATGAATTAGGATTTGATCCTTCTTCTACTCATATTTTCTCTTAATAGATGCAAACCTTTTTCTTCCCATACCCCCCATTATTTCCAAAGGCATACAATCACTATAAAAATCTGAGTTATTGATACATTATTTAGTATGCTTTCATCATAAAAGAAGTGAAAAATTTTCCGTAGTTGGCCTCTTTTCTCACTAACTTTCTTATTTTGCGTATTGTGCATGAAAAACTTGATTTACAGCCAACTTTTCAAAATTCTAGAAAAATGTAGAAATATCTTCTGGACTTCATTTTTATGTCAAAAACTTCCTTAAAGAGTTATCTTTCAATTAAAATTAGTTTCATTGAAAGAGAGTGAGCGGTTTGAAGGAAAATTCGATTTTCGTTATGGTTGACAAATCTAAACAGCATTGGAGTCTTTCTTAAATAAGTAAAAATTTAGAAAATCTATTCTATTTTTCAGAAATGTTCTGAAAACTAGATAAAATTCTCTACAAATGATACGACGGCCAAGCTCAGGAAAAATCTGAAATGGTTTTTTATTTTAATCTTTAAATGGTAGTGAATCTGAAAATTTAGTTTTGCATTGGTATTCTAAGCTCTTGTCTTCATGAATATACTTATTAGTATATGATCATGTCTTGGTATGATATTGTATGTGTTATGGTTATGTTCCTTGTCTTCTTCATTTGATGATGCTCAAGCTTATGTGGATATTACTATATTGTTAAGTTGTTCTAACTTTAATTTAAGACATCTAACTCAATGGAAACCTTAATTGGGGTGGTATTGGGTTTTCGATCACCTAAGTATTGTTATGAGATAAAGTTATGTTCAAATTGAATTGATTAGTGGGACGTGTTTGCTTTTGAAAGGTTAACTCTTGCACAAGCAGTTACCGCGTAAATCCTCAAATGGAATGGATGTATTTAGGCTCTTTGCAAGGATTTGATTTGGTGAGATAAGGTTGGGTCTAGATGGGACATTCAGGAGGATAAAACATTTTTGGAAGGATAAGGTTGGATTCAGGATGATAAAACCTTTTTCTTTTCACCATCTCTTTTGAGGTCCACCGATTGTGCTACGTGGTATATAATTGTTGGTAGGCATCCATGGTAAGGTTTGCTGAGCAGCAAAAGGGAGAGTTTTGAATAGTTTGGTGTCCAATTCTTGCGGTTGGGAGGATGAAATCTCTTGGGGGTATTTCTAGATTACTAACATCTAACCTTGTAATCCTTTATTATTGAATGATTATCATGCTTTATTACTTGCTTGTTATAATTGTGATGGTGTTTTGGATTGGGAAAAAGGGATGGGATGTTTGTGCGTTTATTGGGCATTCAAAGCTTATGGCGTTTCATGCTAGATATTGAAAACTATTAGGCCGGTCAAAGGCAAAGCTGAGGTAATTGAAGACGTATGGCTACCCTATGAGAGTTGAGAACTAGTTTTGTAAACTCGCTTGAGATTGTAAGTGATTAATCGCTTACTGCATTTAAGACATGAATTTGTAATCATTATATATATCATTTGTAACCTATCCTTATACTCCGTTAACTCATGTAGGCCTTATGTTAATACCTTGTCAAGATCTGTCAAAAATGTAGCTTTACTATCTAAGGTGGTTGGACTTAGAAGGGAGGCTATATTGACTCCTCCAACCTTCATGGGATCTTGATTGGTTATTAGCCAAAGGACTCATTAGTGACGTTTCCTACTCTTGTTACCTTAGATAAACCCTATATTTACTTGTTAATATATTATCTGATGTTCTCGATTTTTGAGACGTCACAAGATCAGTTGTATTCGGAACCTAGGTACTTATGATAGATAAGGTTGGATGAGGTTATATATTTTTACAGTCTCTTTTGAGGTCTTTGGTTGGCGAAACGTGGTATGTAACCATTGTAGACATTCAGGATAAGTTCTACAAAGCAGCAAAAGATAGGGCATACCAAATAATCCGAGTCTAATTTTTGAGGTTAGGATGATGAAATCTCTTTGGGGGATTTCAAGATTACTAGTATCTAACCCTGTAATCCTTTTTTTTTTTTTTTTTGGACTTGAATATCATGTCTCATTACTTGTTTGTTATAATTGCGATTGTGTATTGGATTGGGAAAAAGGAATGAGGTCTGTGTGAATTTATTGGTTATTCAAAGCTAATGGCATTTCATGCTGGGCATTGTTCAAATTTATACGGATGATAACGAAGTAGAAACATTTGAAGACATAAGGATATCCTAGAAGAATTAGGAATTAGTAATCATGTTTTGGGATTGTAAGTGTTAAAACTCTTGTCGTAATTAATATATGATCTTGTAACTATTATTTTACTTATGTGTACATATATCTTTTGTAAACTTATCATGATCCTTCCGTCAACTTATGTAAACCTTGTGTTGATACTTTGTTAATATCTGTAAAAGAACGTAGCTTTTTTATCTAAGGAGATTGGATTTTGAAGGGAGGCTATATTGATTCCTCCGATATTTCTTGGGATCTTACTTGGTTATTGACCAAATGACTCATTAGTGACGTTTCCTAGACTTGTAACCTTAGATGAAATTTGTATTTATTTGTTAATATATTCCATGATGTTCTCTATTTTTGGGGCGTCATACGAGGTGTTGGGATGGGATCTAGGAAATTATCCAAATTATGGATCTAGACATGGGTCAGTGATTGTATTGCCTTTTATGGTTGTTTTGCCATATTTTAAATTTCAGGGATGAAATTTTCTGAGTGGGGGAGATTGTAGTGGCCCAAGTTAGAAAACCTGACCCATTTTGTACGGACATGTGGTCGTGCTGGTTGACTTTGACCATTCCTTGTGAGTTTGGATCTTAGAACACCTCGGGTTGTCATCGAAAAACAATCCAGAAATTTCTTGTCCTAGCTTGGTCGCGACCCCAATTGGTCGCAACCAGGCCGTGACCAAATGTGGTCCTTTGGTCTATTAGCTGGAGAGAAAATATGTGGCCCGTGATAGGTGTCCGCGACCTGTATAGATGCACTCACAAATGTCATGGTTGTGACCATGACTGTGTCTCTCGCACCCGCGGTGTGTTTAATAGTGCCCATGATTGTAAGTCTATATAAGTCATTAGTGCATTGAAAACCTCACTTTTTCAGATCTTTTCTCTCTCCTCTCTCTCGCTTTTGTCATTTTGGACTCTTGTAAGCTTTCAACCATGGGTTTTATCTATACCTACTCATTTTCTACACCTAGTTCCTTTTACCAAAATGTAGATCTTGGCGATGACTTTCATTTAATCTGAGTGGATCTTGTTTTCGTCATCATGGGATTATCGGCTTTTCTCCTCTTCGCTTAGAGAGGTAGGGATTTCTTTACTCTTTTCCAATGCCTCATTATAGATAGACATGTGGTAGTTTTTTTTTTTTTATTGCATTAAAGGTATGTTTGTTATGAGATTTTCTAAAGCATGAAAGGGGGTTTAGGGTTTAATTGCATGTTTCTGGTTGTTTTGGTAATTGGGAGGTAGTTAATTACATTTAGGTTGTGATAAAAAGCCTTAGTTTGTAATTAAGGGTTTAATAAAATAAAAGGACGTAAAATTGAGTAATTGTTGGGCTATGTGTTTACATTAATGAATTAGATCTTTGGTTGCTAAAAAGAAGTTAGTTGGGTCTTGTGATTGTTTGATTAATGTTGTGTTGTGATGGGTTGTAGTTGTGTATCACAAATTAGGATTTTAGCAATTTAAAAGGGATCTCATCTAATGGTTATGAGTGTTGGACATTTGAAAGAACGAGTTTGGTTTTGAAAACAAAATAGTGGTCGTAACTGTAAACACCCTATATTGACCAACTTTAAGACTTTGGCGCTCTATTCCAAGCACTCAATGATGAAAGTTCCAGTATGCAGCCTTTTGAATTCTTTAGTAGGAAAAATAAAATTCAAACTTTAACCCCTACTATCCCAACCTATACCTGTTTTGGCCAAAACCATTTTTGACCATCCTAAAACCTTTTTTCCAAATAGTTTGGTTGCGTGGTTTCAAACATTTCCACAATGTTCCAAAGCTTGCATTTCAAACTCCAAAAATTGTCTTTTTCAATGGTCCGAGCAAAGGATAGAGTGGGAGTGAATAGAAGGGTGAAATTCTCTAGATATACCTATTTTTATTTCAAGTTATGCTAGCATTACACTATTGATCCAACGGTACATTTTTCTCACTGGTCATATAACTATTTATGGCCGGATGAAAAATGTGGTCGGTTGGATTAATAATGGTACAGTTGGCTAAATTGTCCGGGTACATAGTATTTTCAAGAAATTATTTATTATTTATTTTTTTTTTGTGTGTGTGTGCAAATTTTTCATAAATATCTTATATATTTTCATCCCAAAACTCTATATAAACACATCTCAAATTCATTTTCAAGGGTTACAAAAAGGGAGGCTATATTGACTCATCTAACCTTCTTGGGATCGTACTTGGTTATTAATCAAAGGACTCATTAATGATGTTTCCTACTCTTATAGCCTTAGATAAACCATGTATTTATTTGTTAATATATTCGTTGATGTTCCCGATTTTTGAAATGTCACAAAGAGGCCTAGTTGTACTTTGATCAAATATATTTTTCAAAATTAGTGATCAGTTTTATCAAAACATTGATCGGAAGACAATTCGGGCTCACTTGGGCCAGAAGCAAGCCAAGGGCATTGTGAGACCCCTAACTTTTGTAAATCCTAGTAAGGCCCTCACTTTTAAATTATTATAGTAAAGGCCCTTAGTTCCTTATTTATTCGTAAAATTAACCCTAGAACTAAAAACACATCACGAACGACCCCGTACAAACCCTAATCGACCCCAATAGCTTAGAAATAATTTCTAAAACTATATTAATTATTCAACTCCTTAATTATAGAATTAACCACTCAAAACCCTAGTTTCCAATTTCACAGTTTTCATTCAGTTATTCACCTTTTAATTCAAAGTGAAGTAACTCAATGCGAATTATTTTCCCTAACACTATTTTAATTAATTCCACAATTGAAATGGATATTTTAATTGAGCTCATGTCCTCACACTTTATTAAAATTACACTTTAGCCCCAAATCATTGGTTATATATAAAAAGGTACAATCCATTATTATAATCTTTTTCGACAAAAATATCTACAATATATATGATTTTGTACATGAAAATAAATTGAGAATTCATTGAAAAATACCCTCACATGGCTGGCCACCTAGCATGTGTATATAGTGTACTTTTGAAACCAATTTCATGGATTTAAGGAAGAATTTTGAGCAAGAACTCCTAAATCCTAGAAGTTTGTTTTGTACTAATGTACCAATCTTGTTTTAAACCAACAAAGCTAGGATTTGGCCTAATTAAACCACACTTAACCTTCATAATCACCCATCATTCCATTACATTCTAACTAAATCCAAACTAGTCAATTCATTTGGAACCAATGGGCATTTTGGACTTTTCACACCAATTTTTCTATAAATACACCATATCTCTCCATATTTTTGTGCACACAACACATTCATACACCACACATACACACACATGGCTGAGGAAGAGTGGAGAGGAAGAAAGTGAGCATCGGTGGTGAAGGAGAGGAAAAGAGAAGAACTCTTGTGCAACACTTCAACTAGGCATCAAGTAACCATAACACAACCCTCTCTGTTATTTTCTCATTCAAATACATGATATTAGAGGCTTAAAGTATTAATTTCTGATTTGTATATGTTGTGTTTATTTGTTTAAATAAGAAGAGATGAGCCTTAGTTGTCACCTTACATGAGTTTTTCCTTAAAATGAAATAAGGCTATCTTAATCTATCCATTTCTCACATTATTTCCAAAGGCATACCTTCATTCTAAAACTATAAGTTATTTATATACTATTTAGTATGTTTTCATCATAAGAGAAGTGGAAAATTACTCATGATTACCCTCTTTTTCCATTACTCTTCTTATTTCAAGCTTTGTGCAAGAAAGATCAGTATTTTTAGCCCATTTTCAAAAATTCTAGAAAAATACATAACAATCCTCTTGACGTAATTTTTATATCAAAACTTTCCTTAAAATTTTACCTTTCGAGTAATATGGTTTCGTTGAAAAAGAAGGAGTGGTTTACAAAAAAATCAGATTTTCGAAACAATCGACGAAATCTGAATAGTGCTGGAGTATTTTTGCAATAACTAAAAACCTTGGGAAGTTCTCCCGCTTTTGAAAGATGATCTAGAAACTATATAAAATTATCTACAAACCCTTGAAAGGCCTAGTGTGAAAATGTCTTTTAGATTGCGATCTTCAAAATATATCTAAGTTGGAAATTTATATTTGTTGATGATTTCATACTTTTAATTTCATGAGTATCTCTTGCTTGGGTCTTGGTATGGCATTTACATTGTTGTGAGTATATTTCTCTACCATAGTACTTTGATGGTGCTCATACATGTATAGAAATTATTGTCTCAATAGTTTGTTCTAACCCTAATTTAAAATATCTAACTCAAGGGAAAATTAAATAGGGTGGTGTTGGGTTTTTGATCACTTGAATAATAATGAGATAATGATGTGTTAATTTCAAGTATGGATTGATAGGATGTGTTCCCTAATTGAAGGTTAATTCTTGCGCAAGTGGCTGTTTGGAACCCTTTAATGGACAGGTTGTATTCGGTATCACGTGTCACATTTTATTGCTCTAATAATATTACCACATCCATTATTATAATCCAGTTTCATTAATAGCGTGCGGAAGCTATACACATTCACGTTCGTAAATTAATGGAAATTCTCTCATTCGTATATACATTGTATGCAAAATGAATTACAATTTAAAAGAAATGTCCGTAGGCTTACATTAAAAATCAAAGGAAAGAGCTTAACCCTTTCACAATAATGGCTTCCCGCCAACAAATAAAAGACCACATGGCTAACAATTTAATCATATCCTTTGACCTTGAACCATTTCTCAATGTGTACCTGAAAAATTATTAGCAACGCGGGATAAACATAAACTCTAGTAGAGATCCCAAAATGATGATAAATAGTAGAAACATACAAACAGCTATGATCATGAATGGATCACATCATACTATATAATGTGACAGTTTTATATCTGTAATATACTTATATAATAAAAAAAATTCTTTCCAAAATCACCCAACAAGATGTAAAATCATTTATTTCTCTCTTTAACCATCTACTTTAATTTAAAAGAATTTCATATCAACATTTGTTTTAAAAATTAAGTTAAAAAATAATCCAGTCATACATTGCAACTCACTATACAAACATGCTAACATTTCCACCACCTTTCCCGGCCATAAGCACAAGGGCAAATGAACACCCACAAAAGTCTACATAAACGTATACATATAAACGTAAATAACGGAAAACAACACATTCCTCTATTTTTACCGGCCTAAAGCACGGATGGCTAATGAAACAACCCACATAACACAACACGCTTTACCGACCTCACCTGGACAGGAACAACCAAAAGGTCACACTTTACTGGGCACAAACCGAAAGTGAGAGAAATCTGTCTCAAGGCACCACGCTTTACTGATCTCACCAGAGGGGTAACGGACCGCAATTCACACTTTACCAGGCACAAACCGGAAGGAAGTGGAACCATCTATCAAGGCGCTACACTTTACTGACCTCACCAGACGAAAATAGGCCCCAATCCACATTACACCATTCTAGATTACATCAGTAATTTACTAATATAATACATATATGTATTGTACTCAACAACAACAATGTCATCCTCCACCGATGACCAAAGACAAAACCCCTAACAGTTAAATACATAACTTTCATAAATTAAATCCACAATCGGTTCTATAATTTCAAATCATTACCGTTTTTAATGAAATCGTTTCAAAACAACCATTTCCCCCACTCACCTTCCACTTTTCATTTTCCATTTCATTTCGCAAAAGAGTTTATAGGATGTTTTCGAGGGGTACTCAAGAGCACCCAGTAGGTCCGACTCCCGATCTCCTAATCTAGTCTCACAAGTGCAATATGAAACGTAAATGAGAGTCCAAATCTCGCAACTTTTATAGAAAATCCATTTTATTGGAAACCCCTTGCCAGAAGTGGACTACATCACCAGATCTCAAAGTCACTACCTAATCTTTTGGGAAAACTAGAAAACCTGTGACTCGTGCCAAAGGCCACTGTCCATAATAACCAAAGTGTCTCAGTTTAAGAACTTAGGTATGAAGGGCGAAGGTCATAATTGAGCACCCCTATTCACCTGATCAAAAGATTGGCCTCTACTAAGTCATGATATGAGTTTTATAGTTACCATATGCTCATGTTCTGGTTATTTTAATAATGCTAACATTAATATGTGGAGAGTAAGCAAGTATAGATTGTGTCACACATTTTGGTTATGCTTTGATTTCATGTATTTTGAAAGGATTTTGAATAAATGTACAACTCAAAGAAAACTGAGTTCACATGCATATTAGTCAATATCATTCCAACCTAAGGAGCACAACCTTTATCCACTGGCATCCAAGTAGATATTCCACTTAAGCTTGTAGCCGCATGGTAAGATGCGAGACATAGTAATAATGACATACACAACTGAAATGCTAAAACTACAAATGCTCAGTTAGTGTTCATTCATGGAAAGCCAAAAATAATATGCTATAGACATATGCATAATCCTATATACAAATAGCTAATACAATACATACACAAAATGCAACTAAGGATTCGGCTACTAATACGAGACATATGAATCATCTCAAGGCATGTGGTGGCGTACAAAATCACATTTCAATTGATAAATTCCACACATACAAATGAGACAAATCCGGATACATGAAAAGTAGATGCAAGGCATGGATATGATAAACAAAACATGATATTTTATCAACACACATAGAAAGCAAATAAATAAAAGGGGTAGAATAACGTAAGGTTGAAAGTTATTTTAATAATGAATGAAGAGAAAACATGGGGTTGGAAATCATTACAACAATGAATGAATAGAAAGACGTAGGGTTGAGAATTATTACAACAACGAATGAATTGATTCAGCCAAATGAAGTTGCATCTAACAAATCACAAGACAACAACAAACAAAGTATAAACAACATCAAAAACCTTGGAGATCACCCTCCAGAAGCTGCATTGTTCTGCTTTGTTTTTCCTGGAGAATGGTTAGCCGACCAGAAAAAAGGTTTTCTAGCCGGATTGTTTCTTGGCCAGCCAGATGAAAGATCCAAGGGAAACTCTGTTTGGTGTAGTAGAGCCAAAATAGAACAACACCTTCTAAAGGGTGCTCATCTTTTCTACCACTTTCTCTCACAAAGACACTCAAGAAAGAAGTAGAAAGGCCTCAACCCCCAATTAACAACACAAAAAACTATGTGCAACAGGATATTTATAACAGTTTACCAAATGAAATAGAGACTAAGGTTGGAAGAAATCAAGCCCAAAAAATAAATCCAAACCTACATTCATCTCTTTGCGGATAAGGGTAAATGAATACCTAAATCTATGCTATTAATTTGAGAGAGTAGATTGCCACCATTTCTTGGTGGAAGCCTTGCTTTGAAAGTAAGATATTCATCAAAATTGATTGAAGACTCCTCTTCCTACTCATGGAATAGGATGTGATAGCCCTTTCTATGCCTAACTTGGATTCAGAAGAGAGTTTTCAATACCTTTGACCTAAAAGCTCTTCTTTTACTTCCAAGAAAATAACAACAATGGAAACTGTCACACCCCGAACCTGCCCCTAAAAGGTCGGGCATGACCTATGCAGAAACACATAACAAACCTGATACATACATATATAATAGGGCCTGAACGGAAGCATAATACATGAAGGAACAATAACCAACTTCCATTGAGCTACTATACCATGCCAGGATCATGTACATCAGAACAGAACCCAAACAGAATCAACGTCATAGTTAGGACTATACAAATATGTGCTGGTTACGTATATACATGCGACCCTTGCCTTAGGGCGTACAACCAAAAATAATTATCATAGACGACCCAAGACAGGTGTTTAGATTACAAGCCAAACTTGACAATATGCGCAAAAATAGAGCAAGTCTTCTTAAGTGCCTGATCATAAGGGTTGACAAAAGGGACGAGCTTCACGAGCTAAGACTGCTTTCCAGGTTGACCTACAGAAACAGACAATATGAGAGGTGAGCGAAGCTCAGTGAATAATAGCACCCAAGTGATAACAAGAAAATCATAACTCATAACCAAATGCATATACACTCATCCATACTACTGGATGGTCCATGTCTCAGAATGTTACACTTAGCCTTCAGTTCAGAGTGTTACAGAATGTTACAGATTTCCACAACATGGCCCTCGGCCCTGAGTGATATACAGAATGTTACAAAGTGTCACAGATGGCCCTCGGCCCAGAATGATATACAGAATGTTACAGCAAATACACAGAATGTTATAGAGTGTCACTGGCCCTCGCCCGAATGATATCTGAGAATGTTACAGCTGATATACAGAATGTTTCTCAGAATATTACTCACTTCCTTTTCACATTACTCTACTTTCATATTACAAGTATCACATGTTATTCAAGGTTAAGCAAGGTAAGAATGTATCGTAAGGCATGTAAATAAACTAATTGTCAACAACATGCACTATTACTCACAAATGATGTGTGTACTAGTGTTTTCCGAGTGTGCCCCGCACACAATCATAATTTGAATATTAGTTTCCCTTCTTCACATATGAAAATCATTCCTCGACATACCAAGCTTTACATGACTTATGTTTATCTTAAAATCATTAAAAACATATTCTAAAAGTACCAGTGGATCAAGCATACAAAACTGAACGGACACATTTTTCCTCAAAATATACCCTCCTCGCCGAAGCGCCACTTTACGCCGAGCGACCACGCCCGCACAAAATTGCTGGGAGGGTGTTTTTCCGCCGAGCGGATTTCCTCCGCCGAAAGCACTGCATTTAAATCAAGACCTGTTTTCCTCTATTTGAGCTCTACCTAGAATTCAAACTTCAATCTCTCAATTCCAAGTATAATCAAGGATCATCATAGTTCAAAAAGCATTTAATCACACAATTACGCTATATATATCACTTTTGTTTACCAAAATGGAGTTCAATCCCCACTTAATTTCCATATCTTTTCATATTTCACTCATATTGCACTTCACACATGACATGCACACACATAAAACCATTCAAGCTTCTAATTCGAACCCATGATGGAAGTTTTGCATAAAATAGCAAGGAACGAAGGTATTTTTCCTACAACACAAACCATCACATAGAATGGTCACCAAAACAAGGAAGAATTCCAACCAATTTAAGATGGAGTGAGACTAAATCAAGAAATGTCCATACCTTAAGTCTAATTTCAACAATTCTTCACAATTTCTTCACAAATTTCCCCTTGATGGCTTCTCTCTCTCTCTCCCACGTTTTTCTCCCCCTTGTGTTTCTTGATCACACCCAAAAGTTAAGTCAACATGTCCAAAACTTGGATAGATATAGGCTTAGATATTTTATTCATAATAAGACGAAATTCAATCGTTTAAGCATCCTAAATTGAAATTTCACAGATAGGCTTAATATTACCTAAAAATTATGCTGAATTCAAATATAACATCAATTTCGAGTTATGATGTCTCTAAGGTGCTCAATTTCTATCCTGAACAGTTTAAGAGTAACAGATATCTTTCTTAATCAACAGATAGAATCTCAATATTTCATTTATAAATCTTTTCTAGTACCATTTTAAATACCAGAATAAGAAACTACAGATACCAGGAACACATACGAGGGTCGGGCTATTACAGAAACCAACAACTTTCTCAACACCAAACCTCAAGAATCATCCAACTAGCACCATGAAACAACCACAACTATTAATTAGAGTTGAGTATGGATTGAGGCACATGAACCAATATGCTTGGGTGATGAGAAACTGTATGAAAATGGAAGAATTTACACTACATAATCAAATTTGTGGATGAGTGGCTATTTTCTAACCCCCTCCACATCCACAAGGTTCCATTTTACACATCTACATACATCAGTAAGGAATTATAGCAGTAGAGAGCAAGGAAAAATATGCATGAATATAAGAAAATAAATAATTCAATCAACTCAATGGATGGATGGCTACATCCTAGCTCCCTCCATATCCATGAAGACCCATCATATGATTATATCCTAATAAATGAATTGAGGATTAAGAACACAATTCATAGCCTTGAAGGTGATCAAGAGGAAGTAAAGAAATCAAGGAGTTCAATCTTTCTTTAGAAAGTGAATTTTCAATTCCTTCATTTTACTTGCATTTTCTATCTTGTATTCATTTTCTTGCTTTCATTTCATATTGTTTTGTTGTAATCTAACCAGAAGTAATTAGTTTTCAATTCTTCCTTTTCTCGCACTTTCTATCCTATATTTATTTTCGTGTTTTAGTTTCACATTAGTTTTATTGTAATCTAACTGGGAGTAGTTAAGTTGAGTCACCTACATATTCCTTTTTTGTTCTTTTCTCGGTGTTGCAACAACACAAGTTTTGCTAGGCCTAATTAGCCAGCCAACCAACGGCTAACTTCTTTTGGATGGAACGGAGTAGTCTTCTGGCATTGGGCTTACCAACTTCCAATGGTCTCTGAAGCGCTTGAAGCTATTGTTTTTATTTTCATTTGAGAGCTTTGTGAGGTTTTCATTTTGTCGTAATATTCTTTCTCTCTCTCTCTCACACACACATACACACACACATTTGGTTTTAATTATTCTTTCAAGTGTTGTAATAATTCTCTACCCCGCTTCTTTCTATCCAATTCTTTTACTTGCTTTCCTTATTTGTGCGTAAGCATCATATTTTGTTTTCATCAAATCCATGTTTTGCATCCATGTTTGATGCATATTGGTTTGGCTAAGTTTGCATTTGTGGATTTAATCAATTCCTATGTGATTGTGTGTGCTACCTCATGTTCTTGAGATGATTCACATGTCATATATTAGAAGCCAAATCATTAGTTGCATTTCATGAGTGAATTGCATTAGGATTTTGTATATAAGATCGTGCATATTTTGCTAACTTTGTTTTCTAACCGTTCGTTAGACATTGGTAAATATGTAAGTTTTCATGCTTTACCATCCCACTTGTGTGTATTTTTCCTACTATATTTAGCATTATACCATAAGGCTACTTTCTTACTTTATATAACTATATGAATGCCGATGGATGAAGGTTGTGTTGCTTAACTTGGAATGATACTCATTTTCTTATTTGTAAACTCAATTTCTTTGAGTTGTACATCTTCAAAACTTTTTCAAACTACATGAAATCAAGTTGTTCCAAAGTGGGTGGCATAGTCTATACTTGTATGCGTCACATAGTAAATTGTAGGATTTATTTAATAACCGGAATATGAACATATAAAGTTAATAAAACTCATATCATAGTTTAGTAGAGGCCGATTTTTTTTTTTTTTTTTTTTTTTTTTGATTTGGGTGAGTGGGTTTGCTCAATTAATGACCTTCCCCTCTTATACCTAAGGCTCTGAGCCAAGCATCCTTGGTTATGACGAGCAATGGCCTTGGCATGAGTCACAGGTTTTCTAATTTTTTCAAAAATTTTAGGCGGCGACTATAAGATCTGGTGATGTAGTCCATTTTTGGTAAAGATTTTGTATTAAAATAAATCTTTCATAAAAGTTGCCAAATCTGGATTCTCATATATGTTTCATATTGCACTCATAAGACTAGATAAAAGAAGTCGAGAGTCCGAACTATTTAATGCGCATGGGTACCCCCCAGGCATGTTTCAGTTTTTGGCGTCTCTATTGGGGATTTTATGAAACCTTTACTCGAACTCCACGATATGTTTTTTATTTTCAATTACATGCTCATTGCATTGCATGCATTGGGGCACTTAAAGTCCTGTATTACCCAGATACTGGTGGGAGCACAGGCAAACTTTTTGTGACACTATACCAATCTCTATGTTACTTTTGAGGCCTTGTGTTATAACCTTTTGAGATCTGTCAAAAAGGTAGCTCTGCTATCTAAGGTTCTCATACTTTGAAGAGAGGCTATATTGACTCTTCTAACTTTCTGGGATCTTCATTGGTTATTGCCCAAAGGACTCTTGGGTAACGTCACATTGACTTCAGCCCCTAGAGAAGAGCCAACCTTGTACATATAGTGAGCTATAGTTCTTTCCAAAATTAGGACAGGATGCTCTCCTATTTCTAGAGGTATGACACCACTTGTTTGATTAGTGAAACCCTAGATCATTCCAAAGCTAGGACAGGGTAACCCTAGCCTCCATAGGGGTGTTTGTTCTCTTTCCTGCTATGTGCTATGTGCAATGTATGGGATCATTACAGGGATTCTTAGATTCAGATGAATGGTTCAGGCATTTCAGTTTGTGGGGTTGAGTTTAGTTTTTCAGCATGATTTAGCAAGAATCGCTTGAGCCAAAGATGTTCTTTGAAATTTTGATTGAGGGTTCAGTTTTATTTTTGCAAAATACTGTGGCACCATAGCTTCAGAACGGTCTGATATCCCTCAAGTTATGTTGACTCACATTGGTAGACTCTGTAAGACTACAAATTCGGTTCAAAGACAACCAATGTTAGTTTCTTTACCACCAGCTACATGAAGAAAAAAAAGCAAAAGCCTCATCAATTATCCAGAGTACCCTTTTCTCACCAGCTAGATCATCCCCGCTTAATTCATCAAAATCAGTGATGGCTCAGGTTTCAGAAAATATAGTGGACATGTTGTTGGCCCTTCAACGAAGTATGAATGCTATTGACAATATAGTTGCCACCCAAGGTTATGCTCTTGCTGAATTATGACACCCATCTGGGCATCTACTACTTTACCACCTCTGGTGATTCATCCAATCCCACCTTTATGAGCTGCGGAATTTCCTGAACCCAACTTAATAGAAGAATTGTGGATTCTTACGCAATCATTGGGAGGACCTTTTCCTCTTCCACAACCAATGGAAGGGTTCTTTCCCTTGGAAACAAATGAATATGATCCTACTATGCTAAAACTAGCCAAGTTGGTGAAAATATTTGAAAGGTCTCAAAGAATTAACTCTATCCTAAGCATCAAAGATGGGTATACGGAAACAGCTATTAAGCTGCCTAAACGATTTAAGATGCCACAGATTGATAGACTCGATGGTTCTAGTGACCTTGTAGTGCAAATCTGCTTATTTTCTGATGTTCTAAAACCTATGGGTTTGACTCGTCCACGAAAGCTATCTCTATTCGGACGATCGTTGTTAGAAGTGGCTACTATCTGGTATGCCAAGTTAAAAGATTCAGTGAAAGAAAGTTGAGAAGAATTGGCTGAGGCTTTCATCACTCACTGTGCTTACAACACTTAAATTAAAGTGACCACTTGGGAGTTAGAAGCAACCCAACAGGAACCAAACGAAGGTTTTGTAGCCTTTATTGCCAGATGAAGGGCCAAGGCAGCGATGATGACTAACAGACCACCAGAGAAAGATCAAATCCGCATGGTAGTAAGAAATCTACAAGGAAAAATGTTGCAGAAAATGATAGTTCTTCCACTTTTAACTTTTAAAGAGTTGCTTGAAAGGGTAGTTCAGATAGAGGACACCATCAAGTAGGGAATTACAGTGGATGATAAAGAGCCGGTACGAATGACCTTTGGCCACAATCCAAACACTGCCACCAGCAGTAACACGTCACAGAAATCTTCTGAGGTCAACTCATTCACTACCACCACCACCAAAATAGCCGACCTAACAAACTTAGCCCGAGCCTCAACCAGAACCTTCAACCCACTCCATATGTCCGTTACCAAAGCCATGAAGATCTTGGTAGAAAGAGGTATCTCAAACTTCTTGACCGACGACCTCTTCCAAATCCTCTCCTAGCCAAACATGACCATGCCAAATATTGTGCCTTCTACCAATAGCCTGGACACGATACTGACTATTGTTTTTGTCTTTGTCATGAGATTCAAGATCTTATTGACAATAAAGTCATAGCTCCCCCACAGCTACCAAAACCCAATGTCACTACTAGCCCATTCCACTCCATGACAAAGTCCCATCATCTATATCACACCCTCTTATCTACCTAAACTCGAGGTACACATTCCTGAGAGCGCTAATCCATGCGTGATGGATGCACCTCTAACTCAGCCAAAACCCAAGAACCCTATAGTGGTAGTGGTAAAAGCCAAAGAGGAAACAGCCAAAGTATTTGTGATTGAGGCTGGTAAACTACCAGAGGAAGGATATGATCCTAGCAAGTATATTGTATGCATTGGTCAACTGAAACTTGAGGTTGTTCTACCTAACTCATTTTCTATCAATGTTGTTAGAGAAGATGTACTTGAACAAGGGTTTGATGACTTGGTCAACCTAGAGAAGGACTTGGACAATTTCTAGTTCTTTGAAGAATTAGACCTTGGAAATGTACAGATAAGATGGTGGGATCCAAGAAATTTTGATGTCAGTCATGGTTGGTCAAGCAGTGGCGAAGTTTCTGATCAGGAAATCAAGAGAAAAGGGGATGAACTGAAAGTCTACATCAGAAAATCTAAAGATTGTTGTAAAGAAAAGGGTTTCGAAGAGAAAGAAAAAGAACCAAAGGCCAACTAGAGTATACCATGCAGATGATTCGAGCAGAGCCTGATAATTTCCTTTTGGTCACCGAAGGCGAATGGTGGGATGATAACGACCTACAGCTTGCCCATACTAATGATGAATGGATAAGCAATGTGCCTAACAAGACTTGGTACTTAAAAGAAATTGATCATTTGACTAGGAGTGGGTGCTACTTGAAGCCACCACACCTAGACCAAGGAGAGTCCTCAGGCAAAGACAAAGAAGTTAAGAAAGAGAAAGAGAAAGAAGTGGAAGAAGACCTGGTTCTAAAACAATTAAAAAAGATCTAGGAAAACATCTCTATCTGGTTGCTTCTCGTGGCTCCCCGAGAGCATTGATAAGCAATATTGTCAGCTTTAAGCAAGGCTACATTATCAATTGACACAACTCTAGAACAACTAGTGTCACTAATCACCCCAAGAGAAACAACCCCTATAATAAACTTTGCCGACAAAAAATTACTACCAAAGGGATCAGAACACAACAAGCCTCTATATGTGTCACTAGAGTGTAGAAAGAAATGGATCCTAGTTATTTCGATTGATACTGGGTTGACTATCAATGTCTGCCCTTCGTGCACTGCTTATGCGATAGGCCTAAAGAAGTCAAATTTCACACCCACTACTTAGTGGATCCGGGCTTATGATAATACTAGTCGGGGAAGTTATTAGGTGTGATGACCCCGACCTCCAAACTAGTACATTGTATTAATTAAATGAGTTTAATTACCAGATTATGTGCTTGATTGTGTGATTACATGTCTGATTCTATAATTATCTGTTGATATATGGAATATCTGTTTAAATTGATAACTTAGAGTCAGAAATTGAAAGCCTAGATGACTTCAAAAGCAGAAATTGACTAGCCCAATAGGCTAATTGGAATATTTAGAATTTTATAGAGACTTCAATTGAAATTTGATTTGGATCAAAGTAATTACAATAAACTGATTAAATTAGTTAGAACTAAGCCTAATTGATTAATCCTAATCACCAATCACATCCTATAAAAGGCTCTAGCTAAGCTTATGAGCTCATTTGGTGTACACAACTCAGTTGAGAATTAAGAGTGAGAAGAGGAGAGTTCAACATTTAGAGAGGGAAAGAGGTGAATTGTAGAGAATTGGAGGGAGACTCAAAGATTGGAGCCATAACATACTTGAATTCAACACTAGGTATGACACTCAACACTAATTCATGTAGATATGGCATAAAGGAGTTGAATTCCTCTCATTTTTTGTGTTCATTGGCATGTCATTGAAGAAAAAGAGCTATGGATTTCAAGAAATGGAAGAATGAAGTTGAATTACACACATGCATGCATAATTTGAGTTTGAAATCATGGAAATCCTACATGCTTGGCACATTTCTACCTTAATTTGGAGAATCCTCCATGTTTTCAGGCTTCTCATACCACTTGATCATGTTTTGAATATGTTTTGAAGAGATACGCATCTAGTTTGAACTAAATATTATTTTACAACTTGAAATTGAAGTTAATGGTTAAGAATTTGCCATGATTTTGAATGAATGGTTTCAAATGGAAGTGTTTTTATGTTATTTAGTGATTCTCCATGTTTTTGTATAAAAAATATAAGATTTGAGACTTTGAATACCATGCTTGATCTTCAATTGCAGTTCTGGAAATTCCAGAATTCATGCAGTCCGCTCGAGCAAAGAAGTCCACGCTCGAGCGTGGAATTCGAGCTCCCAAAAGTTTTCAAAATTTTATAGTCCGCTCGAGCAACCAAAGTGGTGCTCGAGCGAGGACCTTTTTTTTCATCAGTCTTCCGCTCGAGCAACAATCGAGCGGGAATTTCATATATCCAGTACTTTTACAGACCGCTCGAGCAACGAATTTCACGCTCTAGTGACCACCCTTGTTTTTGAACCCCCGCTCGAGGGTAGGAAGTTACACTCGAGCGGAGACCCTATTTTTAGCAAAATTTTACCAACTCTTTTAAGTGCATACTTGCATTCTCAGACCATTCCTCGCATTCTTAGGTACCTTTTTGGACACATATATCATACAATAAGCTAGAGACGCACAAAGAGAATTGGATTGGAATGAAATGGAATTTCATTTGTACCTTGTTATGTGCTTCGTTTAGGTGGACATCGAGGCTAAGAGTCACTGCAAACCACTGTGAGCAATAACCTTATAAAGATATGTTCTAATTACCTTTACTTTCAAAAATGTTATTGCTATCAAAATGGACATGTGATTGATTGAATGAATTCTCAAATGATTTGATGATTGACAGCATGGCTTGTTGAAATGTTATGACCTTTAATGAATGAATTTCTATTTGAAACCATATTGTGGCATCCATTGAGTATAGGCCCTTGCTTGGGGGTAATAATACCACGGCTATAGGCCCTCGCCTGGGGGTAATAGTACCACGGCTATAGGCTCTTGCCTAGGGGTAATAATACCACGGCTATGGTCCCTTGCCTGGGGGTAATAATACCACGGCTATAGGCCCTTGCCTAGGGGTAATAGTACCATGGCTATAGGCCCTCGCCTGGGGGTAATAGTACCATGGCTATAGGCCCTTGCCTGGGGGTAACAATACCATGGCTAGAATGATATGTCATCATTGGAACGAAATTGTCACTTCATGGATGTACCACAGATAATAGTACTAATGGCTTTTGTTGCCACAAAGAGATGCTTTCATGACTAATCTAAATGGTAATAGTAATGTTGTCGAACTTGATTCATTTAACCCATTTATTCTGTTATTACTCATTGGGCTTTAGCTTATTATTTATTTATATATGTAATTGTAGGTGGGCAAACGGAGCATCAGGGTTAGATAGCCTCGAGTTTACCCAGGTCAGCCTTTTGTGGAGCTTCCAAGTGAAGTAGTCAGGCTTGTGTGGAGCCATGCTTGTCAAACCCCTTTTGTGTGGATTTATGGTTTTGTATTTGTCCATAATTAGGGTTGTATCTTTGTAAGACATGAATTGTACTTATGTTCGATGTCTATTTGAATCAAACTTTACTTAATATATTTGCTCTCTTTATATATACACAGCTCAGTGGATGAACTCTATAACATTTTAAACTTCTGCTAAGCTCCGTAATTGGTAATAAAGGTTTATTTGTATGGATGCCATAGGTAATCTATGATTACTGGCCAGTCATGACGCTGAACCTATAGGGGCAGGTTCGGGTCTTGACAAAGTGGTATTAGAGCACGAGTTATATCTCACTCACTTGTCCATTGAGCTATAGTAGGTCTAGAAGAGACATCAGGAATGCATTTATGTGCATTGATATGTTAAGTAAGATAGCTTGTGATTATATATGCAATTGCGTAGATGACTATGTGTATATGTATATCATGCTTGTTATAATACGAAGCTTCATATAGAAGATGGTGAGAACCAGAGGTGATGAAATAGATGAGGCAACCTCCTCAAGACTGGATAGAATGGAATGAATGATGCAAGACATGGCTGAAGCCATAAGACAACAACAGCAATGGCAGCAATAACAACAACAACCACCTCCCCCACCTCAAATGCCTATACCACCTCCCGCTCTAGGGTGTCAGCCAAAGATCTGTACCATTGGCTTGACTAGAAAATTTAAGAAGATGAAGCCACCAGTGTTTCATGGTGGAATTGAACCATTGATGGCTGAAGCTTGGGTATTGGGAATTAAGAAATTGTTTGAAGTGTTCCCATGTACCAAAGCCCAGAAGGTACAACTAGCTACATTCACATTGGAAGATGATGCAAGGCGTTGGTGGATGTTGGTTCGAAATGATAACAGGGATGTTACTTGGACCCGTTTTCTAGAAATCTTCTATGAAAAATATTTTCCACAATGTGTGCGGGATAGAAAAATGGCTGAATTTATGGAACTAAAGCAGGAAAGCAAATCAATTGTTGAGTATGAGGCTCAGTTCACAGAATTAGCCTGTTTTGCCCCCCACATGGTGGATACGGATTACAAGAAGGCCAGACAGTTTGAGGGAGGTTTGCGTGATCCAATTTTAGATAAAATCAATGTGCTCAAATTGCCAACATATGTGGATGTACTTGACAGGGCACTAATAACAGAAAGGAATGTGACCAACCGTAAGCAAAACTTTGAATGGAAGGACAGAAAACAGGATTTTAACAAGGGAACCACGTCAATGAGCAAGAAATTCAAGTCGAGGAAATCTGGTAATATTGCTTCAAGCCAAAGTGGTAACTCAACACCAGCTTGTACTACATGCGGAAAGAAACATGAAGGTGTTTGCCGTCGCACTATAGGGGCTTGCTATCAGTGTGGAAGGATGGGGCATATGGCGAAGGATTGCACACAATCACGACCGAATGGCAATTGAGGAGCTACAAGCTCAATTGGATCCACACCTACGACGAAACCGACCACAATACCGTCTTCCTCGGGGAATGAACAAAGGCAAGGAAGGGTTTTTGCACTGGTCCTGGGGGATACTCAAAATACCGAGGCAGTGGTATCAGGTACAATCTCCATTTGTGGTAAACCTGCTTATACTTGAATTGATTCCGGGTCTACACATTCGTTCATTTCTATGGCTTTTGCTGAAACTCTGAATAGACCTATGGAAACATTGAATTATATACTACGTGTTGCATCACCTACGGGGGGATCCATGCTATGTTCAAGTGTGTTTATTGCATGTGAATTATTTCTCGGGAATGCTACTTTGTATGCTGATTTAATACCTTTAGACATGGGACATTTTGACGTTATTTGGGTACGGACTGGCTAACTAAATATTATGCAACTATTGATTGTGCCTCGAAACGAGTAATATTCCGACCTCTTGGGCAAGAAGAATTTTATTTTGAGGGAAAAGGGGTAGTCTCACCACCATACCTTATATCCGCCATGAAAGCTCGAAAACTAATGAATAAGGGGTTGTCAAGGGTATTTGTGTAGTGTGATAACCGAGCCAATGATAGACATTACTTTAGATGATATACCAGTGGTGAGAGATTTTCCTGATGTGTTTCCGGATGAATTACCTGGTCAACTTGTTGATAGAGAAATTGAATTCACAATTGATGTAATACCGGGAACTCGACCAATTTCTAAAACTCCATACCGTATGTCTACTACTGAAATGAAAGAATTGAAAATTCAATTGTAGGAATTGCTTGATAAGGGGTTTATTGGACCAAGTACATTGCCATGGGGAGCACCGGTACTTTTTGTTAAAAAGAAAGACGGCACTCTTTGATTATGTATTGATTACCGAGAGCTCAACAAGGTAACAGTGAAAAATAAATACCCTTTGCCGCTAATTGATGATCTGTTTAACCAGCTGCAGGGGGCACAGATATTCTCAAAGATTGATTTGAGATCAGGATATCATCAGCTGAAGGTTAAGGCCAAGGATGTCGAAAAGACTGCTTTCCGAACCAGGTATGGACATTATGAGTTTTTAGTCATGCCATTTGGGATTACAAATGCACCTACAGCATTCATGGATTTGATGAATAGAATTTTCAAGCCTTTCCTAGATGACTTTGTTGTTGTATTCATTGATGACATTTTAATCTATTCGAAAAGTAAAGATGAGCATGTATAACACTTGAAACTGACTTTTCAGACACCTAGAGAAAAATAGTTGTATGGGAAATTCGAAAAGTGTGAATTTTGGCTTGATGAAATTGCATTTTGGGGGCACATTATTAATAAGGATGGTATATCTGTGGATCCTCATAAATTTGAAGCTATTATTAACTAGCCTACCCCAACTAATGTGTTGGAGGTTCGTAGTTTTATGGGATTGGCAGGGTATTATCGAAGATTCATTAAAGACTTCTCAAAAATTGTTGTGCCATTGACTCAGTTAACTCGAAAGGGGGAACTATTTGAGTAAACGGATCAAAGAGAAACAGCCTTCCAAGAGTTGAAGACAAGACTGACTACAGTCCCAATCCCCACTATTCCCTCAGGTATCGAAAATTTTGTGATTTTTAGTTATGCATCCTATAAGGGCTTGGGTTGTGTTTTAATGCGGAATGGCAAGGTTATTGCATATGCGTCTCGACAGTTGAGACCACATGAGATGAATTACCCTACACATGACTTGGAACTTGCTGCAGTTGTGTTTGCATTAAAGATATGGCAACACTATTTGTATGGGGTCAAATGTGAAGTATATACAGATCATAAGAGTTTGAAATACTTTTTCACATAGAATGAGTTGAACATGCGTCAAAGGCAATAGCTTGAGTTAATCAAAGATTATGACTTATAGATTCACTACCATCTGGGCAAAGCTAATACTGTAGTGGATGCACTTAGTAGAAAGAATGTGGGGAATTTTGCCTGTTTACTCACAGATCAAAGAGAACTATTGCTGGAATTGGAAAAACTCGTAATTGAAGTCGTGCCTTTTGAACCAAATGGCTTGATAGCCGCCATGTTCGCCCAACCCGCTATTATTGAAGAAATTAAATAGAAATAGTTGGATGATGAGTTTTTGAAGAAGATTTGGGATTAGCTTGACACCAAGCCTAAATCAGGATTCATAATTGAAAGCTCTGTGTTGAAATATCATGGGAGATGGTGTACCCCAAATGATGCCGATTTAAAAAGGAAAATTTTGGAGGAAGCTCACAAGTTCATGTTTACTATGCATCCAGGAAACAGTAAAATGTACCAAGCCAGTGTATTGGTGGCCCAACATGAAAAGGGAAATTGCCGACTTCAACTTTAAATGCTTACAATGCCGGCAGGTAAAAGCAGAACATCAGAAACCAGCACGTTTGCTTCAATCTCTTCCCATTCTAGAATGGAAATGGGAACATATCACCCTGGACTTTGTTGTTGACCTACCTCGGATACCAAGAGGTATGGACTCTATTTGGGTTATAGTTTATAGATTGACTAAATCTGCTCACTTTCTTGCTGTGAAGACTTCATTTACTGCTTATAGACTTGCCATTATCTTCATTGATGAGATTATTCGACTGCATGGGGTTCCAGTATCTATTGTATCAGATAGGGATCCTAAATTTGTTTCTAGATTTTGGCATAGTCTGCAGGAGGCAATGAGAACAGAACTGAGATTTAGTACAACATTTCATCCGCAGACTGATGGGCAAACCAAGAGAACTACTTAGACCTTAGAAAACATGCTTCGTATGTGTGCACTAGATTTTCAGGGAAGTTGGGAAACTTATTTGCCATTGGCCGAATTTGCTTATAATAACAGCTTTCATGCGAGTATCGGTATGGCACCCTATAAGGCATTGTATGGCAGAAAGTGTAGATCGCCAGTTTGTTGGACAGAGGTTGGTGATAGAGCTATTTATGGGACTGAACTGGTGCAGGAAACAACCAAGAATATCAAAATCATCCAAAGAAAGGCTCATGTAGATGTGCCCGAATGTCCCGGCTCCGTACGCGAAGGTGCGAAATCCGTTTTGTTCTTAGCTACTACAGTTCAGACTCAATGTCACGGGTCTGAATCTAATCTCGCAAAGTGTAATGCAAGATCGATAAATCACCAAAGAGTCCAAATTCGACAAATCGTTTTGGAAAGCTAATTTTTAATAAAGAAGTGCCAAACATGGACTGCTTTGCCAGATACAGAGTCACCACCTAAATATTTATTTTGGGGGAATTTAGGAAACCCTGACTCATTGCCTAAGGCCACGTATCCATCTTCACCAAAGTTACCTCGGCACGGGAACTTGGGTATGAGAGGGGAAGGTCATGCAATGAGCACCCCTGCTCGCTCGATCAAAGATCGGCCTGTACTAAGCATGCTATCTTGTTTTTGAAAACACATGCGTTCTTATTCCAGTTATTAACCTAGAATTTACTATGTCATGCGCACAGCATACAAGTATAGACTAGATCGCCTAAGTTGGAACAAAACATTGCATATCCATTTGTTTGAAAACGGTTTGAAGTTTGCTACTCGTAAGTAGGCTAAATTAGGGATTTCAATGAATTGTTCCAATTCAAGCAATCCAACCTTCACTCACAGGCATTCAGGCAGTTATATCACATAAGCAAATAGCCTCATGGCAAGCATGCTATTATGGCAACACTTACACACATACAAGATGCTAAAGCATAAACACTCACAGTGTACTCCGAGCCAAAACAAGAAGCTAGTTAGAAATCAATGCATGATCCTAGTTCATGTTAAGATGGCTAATGCAACACATGCAAAATGTAAATAGAAACAGGCTCGGCTATTCTAAGATGGCATATGAGATGCGACAACTTGATACATGTATTCAAGTAGGAATTAAAATACAATGCGGTTAGTATGATGCGCCGAGCCCAGTGCATGCAATACAGATGAATGATGCAAACATGCATAGCATAAGGATGCTAAATGAAATATTCCCTAAAACTAACCATCGTAGGCAGTTAAGTAAAAGGCTGAAAGACATGGGGTTGGAAAACATGCATCACACACACGCACACTTATTACAACAATTGGCCCTCTCGACGGAGAGTCCAAAAGAATAATACAAATCAACTACATAATCAACTGACAAGCTAATTAATTATTACACAACTCTTAACTAATTAAACAAATTAATTAAGCAATAAAAATAGTAAAGTGGCCTCGATAAGAGGGATAAACACATGCTTGATTGGCTTCGCTCGGAAATCCATTGCCATGCCTTATGTTGCCTCTGTTTGCACTGTTTTGCACCTCTGAAAGCTGTGAAAAGTCCTGTGATGCTCTAGAACCACTTCATGGACATGCTGAGAGGCCATCGGCCAAATAGTGAAGCCATCGGCCAAAGGAAAGGTGTCATCGACCATTTATGAAGTCATCAGCCAAACACTTTTAGCCGATCGGCACACTAGATAACTGATCGGCCATCTTTTCTTGTAAAATGCTGTTTTGCTGCAGCAGAGGACAAACAGAGGTATGCCAATACATTTGCAAGAAATGCTTGCAACTACACCCCTTATCATGCTTAAGGCTCAAAGGTGTGCAGTTCTCGACCCTCAGGCCACCAATCACGCATTCCAATGCATAATGGCCAAATGGGTGCAATTCAATGCGGAATAAATGCACCAAACACATAAGGGGGCTCAACCTCTATCACGTTTGATCAAGAGGCAAGGCATGCACACAATGCTATGCAAACATGCAAGCATGATGCAATGAAATTAGCATGCAACAACATGTAATAGAATTAGCAAGTAACAACATGCAATGTACCAAGTATGCAACAAGCATGCAACAACATGTAAGGCAAGCATGCAACAACATGCGAAAATGGGATTAAACTAAAATGGACAGCTCTCAAATATGCCCAAATCAGTGGCCATAAGTGCTAAAATGATAGTACCAAAATGCAAAACAAACATGCATGCCAATTGGTTCATAAGCTAGGCAACAAGACACAACTCTCAAACATGAGCAAGGTGTGACAAATATGAGAATGTGGCAATGCAATAAGCTCTGAAAATATGTGAGGAATGATGCCAAATCAACCAAACAAAGCAAGTATAGCATGCAAGAAGGCCTAAAGCTTAAGGCTAACCAAGGGACTCAAACCATGGCTACACAAGGCAAGCCCCAAAGGGCCAAGGGCACCCAAAACAGTCCCAAGGTAGGTCAATACAGGGCCAAAAACAAGCTTAAACCCAGCTAACACAAGCTAGAACAAAAGCCCGAAAGCATGAGGCATGCAAGGCTACAAAAGAGGTGTTATGGTACACTTATCAAAACCAAACATGGCATGACTTAACCAATGAAAAAAAGAGTTATGGCATGGTAAAACAAGACCAAAACCTCACTTAGATGGCATACCAAAGACCTAAGCATGGAGGCATGCACAATGATCCATTCACGAGGCATAAAAACATCAACCTCCCAATGCATGAAGAAGATGACAAATGCAAGTGTATGGCCACACTTCATGGACTGAAATCTCATATGGAATAATGCCAAATCATAAGAATAGTCCAAGCAATGGATACTAATGACTTGGACACTCAAAGCCAACAAGTTAAGTTGAACCATGGCTATACAAAACAATGCAAGTATGACCAAAACAATACCAAACAGACCTTAAGCATGGTAAAAACAAGTCTAAAAACTTCTTTGGGTCAAGCCAAAATCATGCTAAAAACATGGCTTAAAGCACAAAGCATGTTAAGGCAATAGAGAGGATTGCACTACAAGTACATAAGGCATGCATGGTATGGTCAAACCAAATCAAAACAGTGTTATGTCATGGCAAAAAAAAGCCTAATACATACTAAAATGAAGCCACAAAGAGGTATAAAAACATGCTAACTTAGTAAGCCAATACCACAAGCACACAAGAGAAGGGAAGGGGGGACAACCCCCTCCTATTTGAAGCTTCAAAACCTCACTTCCACCACTGAAATTCCTCTGGAATTCAGTGGTGAAGTGGCCAAACAAAGACTAAACAAAATCCTAAAGGAGGTGGCCCAAAATAAGGCCAAATAAGGCACAAAGGGGGTAGACCACCCCTCAACACCAATGAGTCCTCAAACAAACATGTTAAGCAACTCAAAACAAAGCTATTTTCAGTTTAAAGCTAAGCCAAAAGAAGCATGCAAATATGGCTAAGTACTCAAGCAAAACAAAGCTTAAAAGAGGATGAGAGGCTCACCCTTGTTGAACAACAAAACCATCAACTCTCTTGTGCCAAAACCAACTCTAGGATGTTAAGACAAGTCCTATGGAACCTCAGTTCCAAGGTCAAGAGGTTTGGCTAAGGGGTTCTAGGCAAAATGCAAGAAGAATTCTCACTTTAGGGCACAAACAAGCGCCAATATAGAGAGAGAGAGAGAGAGGGAGGAATATAGAGTGAGAGGGATATGACTTCTCGAATACAATTTTTCAAAACCCTTGGTGTGGAGAAGTGGTTTGGAAACACTCTTCTGATCCAGGGGAGCGCTCGAGATCCGCTGATAGTCACCTGAAATGGGATAAACACTCCAGTCAAGAGTGCCGGAATTAGCACTCCAACAGATAAGTCAGTCTCTACACTCCAGAATGCTTGTGTTCTAAGTTAAGCATAGCAATTCTCACATACCTTTCTTAGTCTGTTGTTTCTTTATTTATACCTATTTTCTGGGCCATATGGCAAGGCCCACTTGTCATTCATTATCCTCTTATTTACTCGGCTCTATAGTCCAGTATCTATTCGGCCTATCTATTATATTCGGCATCCTTATCATGCAGGGTAGAGCCGTGTAATATCTGTCTTCTAGAGTACGCTTCTGATTATTCCAAATAACCAGCTCCCACAATTGCCCTCCAAACACCTCGCTAGCATCAGTTAGTCGGCGTGTTTGGCTAGAAGTAAAAAATTCGGCGGTTATTCCTCTTCCCGATGCGTGTCAGAATGCGTACGCATTTTTTTGCCATTGTAATGCTTTCTCGCCCGATTTGCGCTTCTCTCACATTTATTACGATTTGAAACTTAGGTTCCTTCGAAAACATGCTTTTTCAAATATTTGAACCTCCTGGACTACCAGTCGGTATTTCTTCTTCGACGTATTTTCTGCAACTCCTATCCGTTATCTCCTTGTCTCCTTTGCCTTTCGTAAGTTTTCTTCTCTTCTCCTTGCAATCCTATTTTTCGTTTTTATTTTTGATTTAGAATATCATTGGGTCCTTACTAGAGTGGCCAAGAATTTGAAAGACCTCCTTTCCGAGGGTCGAATTGCTGGGTTCCGAAGACATTTTTCTGTCCCTGAGGATGTCTATCTTTCTCTGGTAACGGACAATACCCTTGATATGGAGAGGGATGACCAAAATACAATCGTCCTTCCTCTCCTGGCTATTGCGGAAGGCGGAGTTTGCTTTCCCTTACACCCATTTCTCAGGGCCGTGCTCCTTTATTGGAGTTTGATTCCTTCGAAACCCAATGTGAATTTTTTTTGAATTGTAATAGGAATCGTAGAGTTGAACTGGCGTCTCAGGATCAACCTTGGCATTCTGGCGATTCGGCACTGCTATGCTTTAGCCAAATCCTCTGGTCGGCTCGGGTGCTACTTTCTCGAGGCCAAGGACACCGACCATCACTTGGTAACGATGCTTGCCAGCCCTGGCAAATAAGTTGACGATGTAATGGTCAATGTCTGAGGCAACTGGGAGTTCAGCGAAGGCGAAGATCGCCTAGACCCTATTCCCAGACGGAGGGGTGAACCAGGTTGCCGTGTAGCTCCTTGTTTGTCGATCTTTCTTTTATGTGGCTTTTTTCTCCAAACCTTACCCTTTGTCCTTGCAGGCAATAAGTTGAAGAGAATTTTGACCTCGGCTGACGACGCAATCCTTGCGAAAATTAAAAATGCACTAAAGTACTTTGGCCATCCAAACGTACAGAAGCAAGGGAGGGCTGCCCATATTCTCCTGCGTTATGAGCCTACCTATACTACGTTCTCGACCGCAAACGACATCCTGATCCCAACCGGCGAACAACACGTTACGGCTCTTGTCTTTCCCAGTTTCAAGACCCTTAGGCAAATTGGTCTCGAAGCTTCTGATTCGGAGCAAGGCTTAGAGCCGGTTGTTGAGGTAGATCCCAAATTAACGACGGAGTTCGCCGCCGAGGCCGAAGAGGTCGACGAAGCTCTAAAATCAGCGTTTGAGGCGGCCGGTCTTAACCAGCTTGACTCACTGTCCACTTCGGGTCAGGCAGAGTTTTCATTTGGAGATATTTTTACAAACTTGGGAGACCTTCCCGGCACTTTTTCAGAAGGCATGGCTGGGGAGAATCTCACGCAGATGGCGAGAAAGAGAAATGCCGAGCGAATGGCCGCTCGTTCTGAGCCTGCCCCGGTTTAATCTTTTCAACTGGTAACTGGAGAAGAGACGGTGCAAGTTATTGTGGCCGAGACGGATGGGGCTGAACAGCAAGTTATGAAAGAATAACTGGTTTCAGAGGGGTGGGGCGAAAAACGTTCCACCGAGGAAGAGATCGGCTCAGAGGATAGCCCTGCTGACAAACGGCCTTGCTTAGAGGAATCCGACGTGGTTGTCTCCTTCGTTGTCCAACCAAAGATCAAAGACGCACCAATCCTCTCTGACGCATCTGCCATGAAGGATGCAGCCTTGGCGTTGAGCTTGGCTACCTCAGTTTCGCTACCAGCTGACACGGCCACCTTTCGAGAAGAGCCGGATTTTGTAGCTATAGCGTTCGCTGCCCAGTCGGCCCTTCTGGTATGTATACGATTTTTTGCTCGTTTGGTTTGGTTTGCATACGATGTTGCTTGATTTGGTGATCCGAACTTGTTTTGCAGACGGTTGGAAGGATAGCCGAACTAGGCCACCGGCAGCGCGATGCCATTGAAAGAATTGGCCGCTTAAAGTTTGAAGCTGAAGGTGAAAGAAGTAGGGCCGAGTTCAAGGTGATGAGGGCTGCAATGGAAAGTGCTTGAGCCAAAGCTGAAAAGGAGAGGGGTTGGACTGCTGACTAGCTCAGATCCGAAGCCGAGGATAGGGCGAACGCGAGCCAGGAGTCGCTCAAGTTAGCCCAGGAGGTGCTTTGTAAGACAGAGGCCGAATTAGAAAAATTGAAGGCAGCCAAGGAAAAGGCCGAATCTGTAGCTTCTACGGCACTAGAAGCTGGAAAGAGCACCGCCTTGAAGGAATATGTAGATGAGGTCCCCAAATTTGAGAATCGGGGATTCAAACATAGGTCGCTCAAAGCCCTTGCTATCGCTGGAGTTACATTGGCCTTGCCAATTCCATACGAACAAGTGGACGTTGAGCCACTTGAGTCTGATCCCGAGGATTGATCTGGGAGACATTCTAGTTTATTTGGTATCTTTGATTTCAATGTACGTTTTTGTTTAGTGGATTCAAGGTAATTTTCATGTATAAATTAGTTACTATCCGAGCTTAATTTATTAATGAAAATTTCGTTCCCATTTCACTGTTACTTGTACGCAGTTTTTGATATTAATGAAGGGTTTTGCCTTCCACTACTTTGGATAACAGTGTAATCTTGGCCATTATATTAGCTTAATCTCAATTTATCCAAACAAATCGATTCTTTGTGCCGAATAGGACTAATAAATAAATTCATGAAATGGTCACTCAAGCGTTAATAGATTAATGAATCGCCTCGCCTCAGCCTACTTCATGAATTTGAAACACCGACTAGTGTAATATTGATGAGTGTTCATGAAGCGGCTGCGGCACTCAAGCCGAATAGATTGATGAATTTGCCCTTGCCCCAGCTGCTTCATGAATTTGAAACGCCGACTAGTACAATATTGCTGAGTGTTCATGAAGCGGCTGCGGCACTCAAGCCGAATAGATTGATGAATTTGCCCTTACCCCAGCTGCTTCATGAATTTGAAATGCCGACTAGTACAATATTGCTGAGTGTTCATCAAGTGGATGTGGCACGCAAGCCAAATAGATTGATAAATCTGCCCTTGCCCCAGCTGCTTCATGAATTTGAAACGTCGACTAGTACAATATTACTGAGTGCTTATGAAGCGGCTGCGGCACTCAAGCCGAATAGATTGATGAATCTGCCCTTTCCCCAGCTGCTTCATGAATTTGAAATGCCGACTAGTACAATATTGCTGAGTGTTCATGAAGCGTACCGGCACGCAGTTTAATAGATTGACAAATTTGCCCTTGCCCCAGCTGCTTCATGAATCTGAAACGTCGACTAGTACAATATTATTGAGTGCTCATGAAGCGGCTGCGGCACTCAAGCCGAATAGATTGATGAATCTGCCCTTGCCCCAGCTGCTTCATGAATTTGAAATGCCGACCAGTACAATATTGCTGAGTGCTAATGAAGCGGCTGCGGCACTCAAGCCGAATAGATTGATGAATCTGCCCTTGCCCCAGCTGGTTCATGAATTTGAAATGCCGGCTAGTACAATATTGCTGAGTGTTCATGAAGCGGCTGTGGCACGCAAGTCGGATAGATTGATAAATCTACCCTTGCCCCAGTTGCTTCATGAATTTGAAACGTCGACTAGTACAATATTACTGAGTGCTCACGAAGCGGCTACGGCACTCAAGCCGAATAGATTGATGAATCTGCCCTTGCCCCAGCTACTTCATGAATTTGAAACACCGACTAGTACAATATTGCTGAGTGTATTCATGAAGCGGTTGTGGCACTCAAGCCGAATAGATTGATGAATCTGTCCTTGCCCCAGTTGCTTCATGAATTTGAAACGCCGAGTAGTACAATATTGCTGAGTGTTCATGAAGTGGCTGCGACACTCAAGCCGAATAGATTGATGAATCTGCCCTTGCCCTATATCAGTATTTGATGGGGGCACGACTCGGTCGGCCTCAGGCTGTTGAGGTTTCGATATTAATGAGATTGCCTTGGAGGCGCTGCCCTCGTAGGGAATCAATGAATAAATGTTCTATTTAAGTGCACAGTGAGCAACTCAGTCCAGGTCTTTGACGAAGTTTAAACAAGCGCGAATGTCGAATAGACTCTTCTTTAACAGCAAAGGGGAAGCGAGGACGCTAGCTGAGCTGGGAGGAGAAATGAATGGAAGTGGCGGACCTTCGCGCTCGGGAGGTAGCATTTCGAGGGATCGAGAGAGGCACCAATCTCCTCGTCGTCGAAGTAGGTTGCCCAGGAGGGACAAGGAGCCACAGGGCAAATCCCCGTAACCCCGTTCTGGAAAGGAGCTCAGTGAGAACCCACGCCCATTGAGTTTTGTAGTCTTTGTGGGGAATATCCTTATGACAGAAGCGGACTCGATCGTTCGAGATTCAAGTGTGGCAGTCGAATTTGCTCGACAGATTTTTCCTTCTGAGGTCCAACAATTGATGGTAGGTTGACAGGACTTCAAAGTGTTTCGTGAAGGCATTCACGGTGCGGTGAAGGGGCTCTATACCGCCTACGAAATCGGCATGCGTCTCTGTGCTTCCCGCTGAGAAATAAAAAAAATGGATGAACGCATCCGAAGTTTGGAGGCTCGCACGGAAGCAGCCGAGCAGGAGCTAAGGAAGGTCAAGGCCGTTCAGGCACAACCCGTCGGATAGACTAACCCAATCATGGAAGAAAAGGTCACCCAGCGGCTTATCAGTACCGCGCTCGCCGATCGCGATATGGCGAGCATGTTCGCGATGGAATCCATGAAGGGAAGGGCCTATGAAAAAGGTTTCCACGATGGCCGGAAAGTAGGGATACAAAAGACCAAGGAGAAGCTCACCGAGGAAGTTTACCGATGCAAAAATCATGGATTTAAGCATGGTTGGATTATGGCGCTTCAGGCTAAGGAAGCTCTCCGAGCAGCGGGGGTCGATTCGGCATTACCACTGTACCAACGTAACCATTTTCCATTTTCTGCCTTTGAAGTCGAGCAAAGTGAGGATGAGGGCTACGCCGTATAGAAATATTCAATGTAACGTTCGAACGTGGATCGCGTTCATAACTATGTTATTATTTCCTGATTGAATTAAGCGTTCTATTTTAAAGGTTTCTTTGTTTTTTTTTTGGCACACACGTGTTTGCATGCGTTTCATTGTATAAACATTGTCCAGCTCAAATCAACTAGGCGATTTAAGTTCGAATGGTTACATGCCGGCTTGTTGTATAAACATTCTTTGCTAAATATATTTTTGGCATGTCACGCAAGGTCAATTACGTCGATGAGGTTCGAATTTGAAACTTATCCGCCCAAAGGTGCCATACACTGGGCACCGAATCCAAAAAAACAACAAATTCATCTATAATTACCGTTTATATAATTAGGCCATTTTAACTCCAAAAACCAACAGGCCAAAGGTTGGTACATGGAGTGGCTACGGCCAATATCGCTCGGCGTCCGTCTTTTGGAATTCAATGCTAATGAAATCGCCTGGAGGCCACTGCAAGGATTTTAGAAATAAATCGCCTTGGACTTTTCGCTCTAGTGACCTTGCTTACTGTGTCCAGACTCGATTTAAAATGATTTTGTTGCGTGGGGTTAGATGAGTGTGAATGTCGAATGGAGTTTTTCTTTAGCAGCAGAGGAGAAGCACGGACTCTAGCTAAGCTTGACATTGCAATGAATCGCAGTAGAGAACCCATTCGCACGGGAGGTAGGGTGTTGAAAAAACAGGAAAAACGTCAGCCTCTAAGTCGTCAAAGCAGATCACCTCGAAGGAAAAAACAGCAAAGGCGAAACTCTCCGCAATCGCGACCGAGAAATGAGGCCGACGTAGCGTCGCGACCGTTGACCATTACTACTTAAGTGGGGAATTCCTTTCTTGTCTTGGATCTTGGCCTTGACATTGTCTATGGTGTCAAAGGTCCCCGCCTGAAGGGTGATTGTATCGTCGTTACGAATCGTAGATCCAAGCAAGGTCAGATCAAAGCATTTCAAGTTGCGGGTACTCTCTGATCAGCGGGCATTGATTCGAGGTTGTCGCTTGTACCCACGCGACGCCGTATAGACATTGTAATGCTTTGAACGCGGATTACGTTTTTTGTAATTACTGTTTGATCGAATAAAATGTTTCATTCTAAAAGTTTATTTCATTCTAAATTTTTGCACGTTGAATTGAGCATCTTATTTTGAATGTTGGAACGTTTTGTCTTGTTCATGCGGTTGTACTGGTTCAACCTACAGATCCCTGCTTCGACGTGTAAATGTTCATTCTGGAGGGCGCTTTGAATTCAGAGGCTTTATCAGGCCAAAGATGTGAAGTACCAATGGGGCTTCGAATCCGGAGACTTTATTCGGCCAATCGTGTCATCTACGAAGGGCGCTCTAAATCCGGAGGCTTTATCGGCCCAAAGACGTCATGCGCCGATGGGGCTCCGAATCTGGAGACTATTTGGCCAATCGTGATATCCACGAAGGCCGCTTCGAATCCGAAGGCTTTATCGGCCCAAAGACGTCATGCGCCGATGGGGCTCCGAATCTGGAGACTTTATTTGGCTAATCGTGACATCCATGAAGGGCGCTCCGAATCCGGAGGCTTTATCGGCCCAAAGACGTCATGCGCTGATGGGGCTCCGAATCCGGAGACTTTATTTGGTCAATCGTGACATCCACGAAGGGCGCTCCGAATCCAGAGGCTTTATCGGCCCAAAGACATCATGCGCCGATGGGGCTCCAAATCTGGAGACTTTATTTGGCCAATCGTGACATCCACGAAGGGCGCTCCGAATCTGGAGGCTTTATCGGCCCAAAGACGTCATGCGCCGATGGGGCTCCGAATCCGGAGACTATTTGGAGCACTTTTAAACTAGATTGCACAGTCAGTAAACCGGAATCTTTGCATTACAGAAGTGGAAAGTGTACATGATGAGCCATTCGGAACCAATATCATTCCCCACAGGTCGGGTTTGATGATAAAATTTGCGCAAGTGCGTTAGGAGCAGGGCTACGTGCCTAATTTTCCATCAATCGGCCTCCTATCATCCGGAAATACCTTCAGGGGCAACTTTCTCGGCGTGTAGCGGTGCAGCTGGATGCATTAAGCATACGTCTTGGGAAGCTGCTACTGGTCTATGACTTTTTTTTAGGGAGCAGTTCGACGTTGTCGAGATTGTGACGATTCGACACTTCCGTCGAGTTGACCTGCATCTCCATTGGTGTCTTTTCAGAAAGGAGATAGCATGTTTGTGCGGATTGCCGGGAACCCCGAATTTGCTCAACGCCATGTTTGGTCGGGAAGCGTAGCAGCTGATGATAGGTGCTTGGCACGGCCTGTATAGTATGCAACCAAGTTCGCCCCATGATGAGGTTATATGGCAAAGGGAGCTTGACAACCAAGAATTCTACATCCACTGTTTGGGAGCCCGCCCGAACGGGTAACGTGACTTTCCCCAACGGGTACTCTGGATTTGCGTTGAAGCCGAATAATGGATAAGCAAGTTTGATGAAGGTCTCGTAATACATGACCTCCGAAGTGCTCCCCTGGTCTATGAGGACGCGTTCCATGGTGAAACGGTTCACGTGTAGTTCAATGACAAATGGATCAATATGGGGGAGCGTTATGCCGATAAGATCAGAATCGTCGAAGGTAATGCTCGGAGTTTCGTGGGGCTGTTTCGTTTGCGTGCATTGCTTCTGGGGGGCTGAATGAATTGTGTGTATGGTACGTGGCGATGGAAGGCTGTATATCATATGTATAATGCCGAAGGGAGGTGGCTCCTGCCGAAGGGTGACAGTTTTGATTGTGCTCTTCCGAACGTGTTGCTGGAGCCAACCATCTTGCACCAATTCCTCAAGGTGGTCTTTCAAGGCATAGCAACTGTCCGTGTCATGACCGTGATCTTTGTGATATTCACAACGCCTGTCCCGCCTTCTCGTGTCAGGAGGTCCCACCATCTTGGACGGCCATTTGAAGAACGGAAGATGTTGGATTTTGGACATAATTGAGTTGATTGGCTCTGACAGCTCCGTATATTTCTTGTTGGCATGCTTTGTGTGCCTGCTATTGACCTGCAGTTCCTCATTTGCTTGATGTGAGCATTGATCGCTGGACCGGCGAGAATCCTGTCTCTTGTCTCATTTAGCTCACTGTCGTGGTTCAGGGCTCTGAGGTGGTACTGAACTTATTAGCTAAGCAATTTCGAAAGGGGCCGTTTTGTTGGCCACGTATCCGGCTTTAACCCTCAAGGCGTCATCTTCCACTTTGCAGTATTCCTCAACTTTCTTCATCAACCTCCAAACTGTTTTGGGGGGTCTTCTAGTCAATGAACTACGGAGGGCACTATCTGGGTGTAATCCCAGTTTGAAGGCGGTGATGGCCATGGAGTCATTGCAAGCGTCATCAACAAGATTAAAGCATTCCCAATATCACGCTGAATAAGCTCCTAGTGTTTCTCCTGGCAGGATTTGCATTGCCCGAGAGAGATCGACTTGTTTCGGCTAGACTTCGTTGGTGATAAATCTGGCCCTAAAGGATTTCTGTAGTTGGTGGAAGGTTTTAATCAAAGTCGGCTCCAATTTATAATACCACCTGACCGCCAATGGTCCCAAACTGCTGGGGAATATTCAGCACATGAAGGCCTCGTCATCTGCATGTAAAGTCATGGCCTGCTTATAGTGGCAGATGTGGTTGGTGGGATCTAATTTGCCGTCATACAAGGTAAACGACGGTTCTTTGAATTTCTTAGGTAGTGCAGCCTTTGTAATCCGTCGTACGAAGGGATCATGTTGGTCTTCGTCCGAACTGTTCCTTCTTTGCTTGTGCATTGTACGGGGACTTTCTTCGGAAGAACTGGTGGCTTCACGTCATCCCTTCTTCCTGGGCTCCGGGGATGATGAATCGGAGTCGCCATCAGTGTCTTGTCGTGCTCGAGGCTGTCGACCACCTGCCTTCAGAGATTGTTCCGGGTTTAGGCGCACAGCTTGCTTGGACTTCGCCATTTCCAAGGCCAAATCTTCACGAAGACGTTCGTTTTTAGTGATCATGTTCTCCAACCTCTGTTCATTTTTTGCTTGTTCCATGATTGCCAGCATTGTCTCGTGCTCCAAAGCCGATGGTGAGGCGAAATTCAAGGCACATCTTGCAGCGATAGTCGCTGTTCCAAGCAAGTTTGTTAGAGTGGTTTCATCTTGCGGTATAGGGTCGACAGTGACTGTCGGAGGGTCTTCTATCACGCTCGCCATGGATGTGCTTGAGTATTCCCACAGACGGTGCCAATTATGGAGAAGTGGTTTGGAAATACTCTTTTGATCCCGGGGAGCGCTCGAGATTCGCTGATAGTCACTTGAAATGGGATAAACACTTCGGTCGGGGGTGCCGAAATTAGCACTCTGATAAATAAGTCAGTCTCTACACTCCAGAATGCTTCTGTTCTAAGTTAAGCATAGTAATTCTCACATACCTTTCTTAGTCAGTTGTTCCTTTATTTATACCTATTTTCTGGGCCTCATGGCAAGGCCCACTTGTCATTCATTATCCTCTTATTTACTCGGTAGTCCAGTATCTATTATATTCGACATCCTTATCATGCAGGGTAGAGCCGTGTAATATCTGTCTTCTAGAGTACGCTTCTCATTATTCCAAATAACCGGCTCCCACACTTGGGAAGGGAGAGGGGTCTCCCTTCTTATAGGAATTCAATTCCAAAGCTTCATAAGCAAGCTAAGCTTGGTTGAAATCCCTCCATACACGTGTATGGAGGAGACAGAAAGTGGCCAACAGCTGGCACCAGTTGGAAGAACAATCTCTGCAAAAAGCAAAGAAAAGGTCTCGGCCAAAAGAAATGGCCGATCGAACAACATAAGTGCCGACTGACCAAAAAAAGTGCCGATCGGCCAACACTTTTGGCCGATGGCAAGAACACAAGGCTGATGGCATCATGCCTTGGCCTATGGGTTAAGGGGATGGCGAACAAACCACTCTCTTCCCTCAGAAGCAAAAACACAAGTGTTTGGTCCACAACCAAACACAAAACAAACAAGTTGAGAGATCCTAAGGCAAGGTGCGCGGTCGAGACCTCCGTGAACTCAAAATGAACACGAGCATGGATGATCATCGAGTGTCCAAACGATGACATCCAAGTCTTGAAGACGGTCAAAAATGAGGTGTCTACAGCTCAAAACTGCACAAAGTCGACAGAAAATTTACGTAGATCAGTGAAGAAGGGACTTAGAGTACGAGGTAGGAGATCATGTATTCATCAAGGTGCCCCCAATAAAGGGGCATATGAGATTTGGTAAAAAGGGAAAATTGACTCCTCGCTACATTGGACCGTTTCAGATTCTTGAGAGGTTGGGTCCTGTTGCTTATCATATTGCCTTGCCACCGGGAATGAAACAAGCGCATAATGTTTTTCATGTATCCATGGTTCGGGGATATCTTAGAGATGCATTCCATGTGATCGATTACCACCAGATTGCTCTATATGAGGATATGATGTATGAAGAATGGCCCGTGCGAATCATTCATCGACAAGTAAAGCAATTGAGAAACAAAACTATCCCTATGGTGAAGGTTGAGTGGAAAGAACATTACGGGAAGGAGGCCACTTGGGAGAAAGAGGAAGAGATGCCGCAACAATATCCGCATTTGTTTCCGTCAGAAGGTAACCTAAGTTTGGAAGACCAAACTTTCTAAGGGGGAGAGACTGTGACGAGCCCGACATCCAAACTAGTACATTGTATTAATTAAATGAGTTTAATTACATGATTATGTGCTTGATTCTATAATTATCTGTTGATATATGGAATATCTGTTTAAATTGATAACTTAGAGTCGGAAATTGAAAGCCTAGAGGACTTTAGAAGCAGAAATTGACTAGCCCAATAGGCCAATTGGAATATTTAGAATTTTATGGAGACTTCAATTGAAATTTGATTTGGATCAAAATAATTAGAATAAACTGATTGAATTAGTTAGAACTAAGCCTAATTGATTAATCCTAATCACCATTAATTAGGCTAACTTAATCACATCCTATAAAAGGCTCTAGCTAAGCTTATGAGCCCATTTGGTGTACACAACTCAGCTGAGAATTAAGAGTGAGGAGAGGAGAGTTCAACATTTAGAGAGAGAAAGAGGTGAATTGTAGAGAATTAGAGGGCGACTCAAAGATTGGAGCCATAACATACTTGAATTCAACACTAGGTATGACACTCAACACTAATTCATGTAGATATGGCATAAAGGATTTGAATTCCTCTCATTTTTGTGTACGTTGGCATGTCATTGAAGAAAAAGAGCTATGAATTTCAAGAAATGGAAGAATGAAGTTGAATTCCACACATGCATGCATAATTTGAGTTTGAATTCATGGAAATCCTACATGCCTGGCACATTTCTACCTTAATGTGGAGAATCCTCCATGTTTTTAGGCTTCTCATACCACTTGATCATGTTTTGAATATGTTTTAAAGAGATACACATCCAGTTTGAACTAAACATTATTTTGCAACTTGAAATTGCAGTTAATGGTTGAGAATTTGCCATGATTTTGAATGAATGGTTTCAAATGGAAGTGTTTTCATGTTATTTAGTGATTCTCCATGTTTTTTAATCAAAAATGCAAGATTTGAGGCTTTGAATACCATGCTTGATCTTCAATTGCAGTTCTGGAAATTCCAGAATTCGTGATATCTGCTCGAGCAGAGAAGTCCACGCTCGAGCGTGGAATTCGAGCTCCCAAAAGTTTCTGAAATTTTACAGTCCGCTCGAGTGAGCAAAGTAGCGCTCGAGCGAGGCCCTATTTTTCTTCAGTCTTCCACTCGAGCGACAGTCAAGCGAGAATTTCATATATCCAGTAACTTTACAGACTGCTCAAGCGACGGATTTCACGCTCGAGGGACCACCCTTGTTTTTGAACCCCCGCTTGAGCGTAAGAAGTTGCACTCAAGCAGAGACCTTGTTTTCAGCAAAATTTCACCAACTCTTTTAAGTGCGTACTTGCATTCTCATGCCATTCCTCGCATTCTTAGGCCCCTTTTGGACACATATATCATACAATAAGCTAGAGACGTGCAAAGAGAATTAAAATGGAATTTCATTTGTACCTTCTTATGTGCTTCATTTAGGTGGACGTCGAGGCTAAGAGTCACCGCAAACCACTGTGAGTAATAACCGTATAAAGATATGTTCTAATTACCTTTACTTTCGAAAATGTTATTGCTATCAAAATGGACATGTGATTGATTGGATGAATTCTCAAATGATTTGATGATTGACAGCATGGCTTGTTGAAATGTTATAACCTTCAATGAATGAAGTTCTATTTGAAACCATATTGTGGCGTCCATTGAATATAGGCCCTTGCCTGGGGGTAATAATACCACGGCTATAGGCCTTTGCCTGGGGGTAATAATAGCATGGCTATAGGCCCTCACCTGAGGGTAATAGTACCATGGCTATAGGCCCTTGCTTGGGGGTAATAATACCACGACTATAGGCCCTTGCCTGGGGGTAATAATACCACGGCTATAGGCCCTTGCCTGGGGGTAATAATACCACGGCTATAGGCCCTTGCCTAGGGGTAATAATACTATGGCTATAGGCCCTCGCCTGGGGGTAATAATACCATGGCTATTGGCCCTCGCCTGGGGGTAATAGTACCATGGCTATAGGCCCTTGCCTGGAAGTAATAGTACCATGGCTATAGGCTCTTGCCTAGGGGTAACAATACCATGGCTAGAATGATATGTCATCGTTGGAACGAAATTGTCACTTCATGGATGTACCACAGATAATAGTACTAATGGCTTTTGTTGCCACAAAAAGATGCTTTCATGACTAATCTAAATGATAATAGTAATATTGTCGAACTTCATTCATTTAACCCCTTTATTCTGTTATTACTCATTGGGCTTTAGATCATTATTTATTTATATATGTAATTGTAGGTGGGCAAATGGAGCATCAGGGTTAGATAGCCTCGAGTTTACCCGGGTCAACCTTTTGTGGAGCTTCCAAGTGAAGTAGTCAGGCTTGTGTGGAGCCATGCTTGTCAAACCCCTTTTGTGTGGATTTATGATTTTGTATTTGTCCATAGTTGGGGTTGTATCTTTGTAAGACATGAATTGTACTTATATTCGATGTATATTTGAATCAAACTTTACTTAATATATTTGCTCTCTTCATATATGCACAGCTCAGTGGATGAACTCTATAACATTTTAAACTTCCGCTAAGCCCCGTAATTGGTAATAAAGGTTTATTTGTATGGAGGTCGTAGGTAATCTATGATTACTGGCCGGTCATGACACTGAACCTATAGGGGCAGGTTTGGGTCCTGACATTAGAATAGTTAAAGTGCAAATAACAGTGGGTCCATTTGACCATGAAGCAAAATTTTCTATTATGGATGTCCTCGCAACATTCAACTTGCTGTTAGGAAGGCCTTGGCTCCATCATATAAAAGTTGTATCATCTACAATGCATCAATTGGTAAAATACCATATGACGGAGGAATTGCCACTGTCTTTGGAAATTCATCCATCCATCCTCCCCCAAAAGTCACAACGTCGTTGCTAGAAATATAACATAGGGAGGACAATGTGTTCCTCTCAGGCTTTACATTGGCAGAGGCACAACTAGTTCGAACACTCATGGCAGAAGACAAAGGTGTATACGTTAGTGCCCAATCAATCTACTTCTAAGTAAACTGGATCACATTCCAGGGATGGGGTTAGGACAAAGTGACAGGAAAGGAATTGCTACAGCTCGTGAAATACCTCATAACCAGCATGCATTCGATCTAGGGTATGCACGTACATCAGATGACTGGAAAAGGAAAAGTCCAGAGATTAAGGAGAGGATCAAGGCAAAGAGAACCAGGTGACAGTTTGAGTTGGCCCATAAGCCAATTCTGGAACCTTGAACGGGCACTTTGTCAGGAAATGAGAGGATTTCACTTTTTGTAGGTTTTCGGAGGCATTGATTGACCAAGAGGAAAAGAAGAGATATCCCATGTTTGAAATCTTCTTTCGATCATCAGCTTTCTGATAGCGACGAGGAGCATCAAATCCAAGCATCGACATCTGTCAAGATAGTGATGTCAATTCTGAAAGTGGTACAGAGGACATCCTGGGTCTGACGCTGGCTGATTTGCTGAAGGAGTTTGATATTAGTGCTAAACCAATGAACTTGGGGGATATGACTATTTCTGTGATTGGGAAACAACCACGTGTTAATTGCTCTAGCTTCATCATGGATGCAATGAATGGCACGTAAGCAAATTGGCATGTTGAAAAATGTTTTTATTGAGAATTTTGAATTGGTTATTGAGTCTAAGTCCATTGGGTTTGTGGGGTTGGATTCAGATTTGAGTTTGTTTGAGATGTCAGATTCTTGTTTTGCTTTGTCTTTTTCTTTTGAGTTCTGTTACAACTCTTGAGCCTGAGATTGTGAATGAAGATGTTGTGATTTCTGCTTACTTCTCTGTGTCTATAGTTCATAGCATTGATCAGAATTTTTACAATTTTTGATGAAAGCGAAGATGAAGAATTTCCTTGGGCTTCAAAAATTTAATTAACTAGGGGAAAGAAGTGCGTGCTAAGCCATTAATCAACAAAAATGTTTCCATAAATGTGGGTATTGAGACTGATCCCCACTTGATTCAAATTGGTTACACTTTATCTTCAGAGGAACACGAGCAATTAGTTTCTTTATTAAAAGAATTCAAAGATGTTTTTGCGTGGTCCTACGAAGATATGCCTGGAATTGATCCTAAGATTGTACAACATAGGATCCCTTTTAATCCTGAGGCCCGACCTGTCAAACAAAAGCTTCATAGAATTCGTCCAGATTAGGCATTGAAAATCAAAGAAGTTACTAAATAAATCAATGTCGGGTTCTTGCTCGTATCAAAATATCTGACATGGTTAGCCAACATTATGCCAGTCCTAAAGAAAGATGGCAGAATCAGTATTTGTGTTGACATTTGAGATTTGAGCAAAGCTAGTCCGAAAGATGACTTTTCGTTGCCACATATTGATGAATAGGTAGACTCACTACATGGCATGCCTTGCTGTCATTCATGGATGACTTTTCAAGGAATAATTAGACCCTTATGGCTCCAAAAGATAGAGAAAAGACTGCATTAACTACACTATGAGGGACATGATATTACAAGGTCATGCAATTTGGTTTGAAAAATGCCGGGGCCACTTTTTAGAGAGTTGCTACCACATTGTTGCATGATATGATCCACAAGGAAGTTGAGATGTATGTGGATGACATGATTCTCAAGTCTAAAGATCGAGAAGGCCATTATACCACATCGAAGAAATTCTTTGAGAGAATCAGGGAATACAGGCTGTGGCTAAATCCACAGAAATGCACTTTTGAGGTAATTGTGAGCAAGATGTTGGGATTTTTGATCACACGGCGGGGAGTTGAAGTTGATCCATCCAAAATTAAGGCCATCTTAGAAATGCCACAACCAATGACTAAAAAGGAGGTGTGGGGCTTTCTAGGCAAAATGCAATTCATAAGGAGGTTTATTTCTAAATTAACCTTGACTTGTGAACCACCTTTTGGTTTGTTAAAGAAAGGAAAGAAGTTCTAGTGGGATGATCGATGTCAGTTCGCCTTCAAGCAAGTTAAGTAGTATTTGCAAAATTCGCATGTGTTATCACCACTTGAGCTAGGAAAACCGCTGATTTTGTATTTATCAGTGACTATATCAACCATGGGATGCATTCTTGCACAAGAGTCAGGTGAGAAAGTGAAGAAAGCCATCTACTACTTGAACAAGAAGATGCATGAATACGAGACCTGCTATACTCCCTTGGAAAAGGCTTGCTTGGCTTTGGTTTGGGCTACTAGGAAATTGAGACGCTACTTGTTAGCTCACTCGGTAATTATGGTTTGAAGATTAGACCCTATCAACCAGCTCTTTGAGAAACCAGCACTTACCGGTAGGCTAGCTCGTTGGTTGCTTTTGCTTTCTGAGTTCAACCTCAAGTATGTCACTCGCAAATTTGTTAAAGGAAGGGCCTTGGCAGAATTTTTGGCCAATTACCTAATTGAAGGAGAAGAAGATATGTATTATTCATTCCTAGATAAGGAGGTCATGCAGTGGAAGAAGACACTTGGAAATTATACTTTGATGGAGCATCTAATCAATTTGGCTATGGGATAGGTGTGTTGCTTATAATGCCAGATGATTCCCATATCCCTTTAGTTTTCAAACTCTAATTTAGGGTATCTATCAACCAAGCAAAGTATGAAGCATGCATTGCCGGACTGGAAGTAGCTCTAGAACTAGGGGTAATAAGGTTGGATATGATTGGGGATCCAAATTTGGTCATCTCTCAAGCCCCTGGAGACTGGTGTTAACGAGGGGAAACTGAAAGTCAATCATCAGACCATGGACATGTTGATCCCAAGGTTCGAAAGACTGACATTTACACACCTGGTGAGAGAGAACAACTAATTTGTTGATGTGTTGGCAATCCTAGTCTCCATGATAGATATACTACTTGGGGTTAAGATGTGCCCAATCCTGATAGAACAAAGATATATGCCCGCAAATGAAATGGTAGTTGCAACAAAAGAAGTTCAAGATAAAAGCCCCTGGTACTTTGATATTTGGAACTTTTTGGAAAGTAGTATATACTCGCAAGGGGCAAATGCCAAGGACAAAAGAGGGATACAACGTTTGGCTACTCAATTCATCATCTGCAAAGTTAAGCTATACATAAAGGGGGATCTGGGAATGCATAAGCAATGTATAGAGGAAGAAGAGGCAAAGCATATCATGAAAGCCATAGAGGAGAGTGTGGAGCCTATATGAATGATATAATGTTAGCTAGAAAGATCCTTAGATAGGGATGCTATTGGTTAACCGTGGAGCGTGATTGTATCGACTTTGTGAGGAGATGCCACAAATGTCAAATCCACGCCAATCACAAGAATATCCCATCATCAAAACTCTACAACATGACTTTGCCTTGGCCTTTCTCAGTCAGGGCATTATGATAACCCAACCTGTATTATGCTTAAAAACGTATGAGATTATATGTTTGATATGAATTTGCATGTTTAAGTGTGTGAACTATGTGAATTTGGAATTATATCTATTGAATGTAGGAATATATGTTGCAATCACAACTTTGAACTTAAATTGAATGCCTTAGAGACGCTAGAAACCAAAACCGACTTCATATCTGTGATTAGCATCATTTTTAGAGCCTACTATGAAATTTTGTAAAATTACAATTCGTAATGATTAAATTAAGTTTTATGAGTTAAGTTATATATGCATATAGCTCTTGTGTTCATCATTTTGTTAAGAGACTTGCTAGAGAGTGAGTTAGAGAGAGGAAGAAGAAGCTAGGATTTTACAAGAGATTCAAGGGGCAAACCTTAGATTCGAACTAAGGTATGGTAATTTACTTGGAATCTTTGTATATATCTCATCTTTTGCTTGAAATCAAGAGGAAATTAGGAATTTTGAGTTAGGGTTTTGGGTTGTGTAATGGCTTGAAATAAAATCAAGAAATCTCTTCAACTTTGTGTGATTTGAGCTCAATCTTGTGATTTATGCATGAAATAAAATCTCGATGGTTTATACAACCAAGTTTTGTTGAAAGATTCGCCATGTTCATATGTGTTTTGATCTTGATGATGCAATTTATGAATATATGAGATAGATAAGACCATGAATTTAATGGTGAGACAAGATTGATGTGTTTGAGTTGTAATTACCCTTGAATCTTGTTAGTATATCATGTTTTTGAGTTATTTTTGCATCAAATTGAGGTTGGAAATGAATATGGAAGATCACACTTAGAGCCATTTTCGGACTAGACTAAAATGCCAAAAACTGCACGTGCAACCGAGAGTCCCGCACGTGCGGAACACAGGGTTGATCAAAGGCTTGCATACTGCTTTAATTGCATGTGCAGCCGTAGATGCGACACCTTCCGCACGTGTGGTGAGCGGCTTCCACACGTGCGAAAAACAAGGGAAAAACTTGCATTTTTCTGTTAACTTCCCTGACCCTTTGAATTCGTTTATGAGCATGTTCTGACCCTCCGCAATGCCTAAAAATGAATGGAAAATGAACGAATCATAAAACGAACTAATGAAAGAAAGTGTATGAATTGAGACGATTGATTTATCAAATATGTGTGTAAAATGTTTGTGTAGGTCGTGTGCAGGAGGAAACACCGCAAAATCAAATGCACAGTGAGTAATAGTATTGTAAATATATGTTCTTAATTGATTACTTTGAGCCATGAATGGTGATTTGTGCCAGCATTGTGTTTTGATCAAAATGAATAAAATTCGTAAATGTTATATGACATGTGCAATGTAGAACTAAGGTCGTTTCATCTATGTTATGATATGTTTGGGCCTGAGGCTATTCTGTATCATATGTAGGCCCAAGGACATTATGTTAATGACATGATAATATGTGATTAGACCTGAGGTCATTCTTAACAGCTGTTAATATGTGGGCCCGAGGCCGTTCTATACCTTATGTAGGCCTGAGGCCATTCTGATATTGATGGGCCTAAGGCCGTTCTGTTCATATGATGGGCCTAAGGCCGTTCTGTTTATGTAATGGGTGCAAGGTCGTTCTGTTTATATAATGGGCCCAAGACCATTCTGTGTTAGGGCCCGGGCCGTTCTGCATTATGATTATGGATATAGTGAGAACCTTATGCTCATTTATTTACATTGCTTTACTGTATTATTACTTATTGGGCTTCGCTCACCCAATATTATGTATGCACATGCAGGTGATCCGCAACATGGAGCCCACCCTTAAAGTTAGCTTCAGGAGCTATTCTGTGAACCTGTCGAGTCATGCCTCTAAGATGGAGTTTTGCCTTTGACTTAAATTATGCTTTGATTTATTTTGTTTTTGCTATTATGGTCTTGGGATATGTATAAAATTTCCTTTGGTACTTAAATTTTTGTATGGGCATGTAAATGTGTGAATGTGTTATGGTGTAAGCTTTATAATTTTGCTCATATTGGCACAAGTCAATGGACTTCTTCATTTGTTGTATACTTCCGCTTATGGCCCCATTATTATAATTATTCCGTATATTTGTACGAGGCCAAAGGTAACAAGTGATTAATAGTCGATTATGATCCAAACTTTTAGGAGCGGGTTCTGGTCATGACAGACATGGATGTTATCAGGGTAGTCACACCGAAGAGTTCAAATGGGCATTAGTTTATCTTGGCTGCCATTGATTATTTTACCAAGTGGGATAAAGCACAGTCGTTTCAGTGTTAAAAGCATCATACGTGCCCTAGTTCGTCAAGAATAACATCATTTGCAGATATGTGGTGCCAAATGAAGTAATTTCAGACAATGGCTCATACTTTAGAGGAGAAATGGCAGTTCTACTTGAGAAATATAATATGGCTTTTCACAAGTCATCAACTTACAGGCGAGAAACTAATGGAGCTGTTGAAGCTGCAAATAAGAACATCAAGACTGTTCTGCGTAAGATGGTGGAAACCTATAGAGATTGGCCAGATAAATCACCTATTGTACTTTGGGGATACAGGACATTAATCCGAACATCTACACGGGCAACCCCTTACTCTTTGGTAGATGGAATAGAGGCTATTTTGCTGATCAAATTAGAAGTACCTTCGTCAAGGATTATGGCAAAATGTCAGATAGTAGAAGTTGATTGGAAACATAGTCGATTTGAAGAGCTGATGCTATTTGATGAGCGAAGATTGAAGGCTTTATACCATGTTTAGGGGTATCAATGTAGGACTGCCAGAGCATTCAACAAAAAGACCAGATCCAAGAATTTGAGGGAATGAGACTTAGTGCTAAAGGACAATCGAGCTCCTATCCACGACCCTAGGGACAAGTTCAGGCCCAATTGGATGGGTCCCTACATCATTAAGTCAATCAAGTCAAGAGGAGCAATCATTCTCATGGATTTGGATGGTTTGGAGTTCCCGCAACCAATCAACGTGGACAAGTTGAAGAAGTATTATGTTTGATAGACTCATTGGGTCAAAAACCCGAAAGAGTGACCTAGGCAAAAGTTAGAGCATAAAAATGAAAAAAAAAAAAAAAAAAAAGCAAAGAAAAACTCGCAAGGTCGAAAACCCGAAAAGGCAGCTTTGGAAAAAGTTAGAGCACAAAAGGAGAGTGTTAATATCCGAATGAACCTTAGCTGGAACTACATATAGCCTGATTCCTATCTTTGGGATATGTAGGCAGCTTCATCTTGAAGTTCGACCCTAATCATTTATCAACTCACTCATCCCATCCATTGTTGATTAGTGTATCCTTATTTGACTCGGCTATCCTATCTATGTTTGTTTGGCTCATCTCATTTGATTTAGTTTGTCCTATTTCTCCTTCTTGACGGGTTCAGTTGCAAGATAAATCCAGTTGTGCATCTCAAGGGTTCATGTCATATTGATAGATTTTGAGGATTTTTAATGAAGTTGACTGATTTTCTCAACAATTATTCTATTATTGCAAAACCCTGACCATTCTTTGGACCAAAAAGGAAAAAAATTTAGTGCTCGCAACCTAACTTGCATGATTTCAAAATGAAAAAGTGGATCAAGCATGCTAAGAAAACTCTCATGTTAATTAAAATCTTTTTAGTAGAAAACCAAGAGGAAAACCAAAAAAAAAAGTCAAAGCAATAAACCAGGGGCACATTGAAGTTAGTTTTTTTTTTTTTTTGTCTTTTTCCCACACTCTAGAGTGCTTGTTACCAAGGTCACATTAACTTGTACTTGATCTTTAAGTTGAGAAATCACTTCAAAATGCATAGTAGTTGTCTCCGGCGATGTCCTTCAGTCAGGTGGTCGACCAAGTGGTTGACAGGTGATATTTTGTTTTGTGTCCATTTTATTCTAGCAAGCATAAAGGGGTGCATTTGGGATTGATTTTTCTTTGTTTTCATTTCCTTGAGTTATATTTTTGTGTTTTGGTCAGTGATAGGCTAAATATTCAGTTCAGAACTCATTGAAATGCAACCATTTTCAATTTCAAAATTTGAAACAAAATGGTTTTCATGCTTAAGTGCCATTCATTTCATTTAGATTTTCAAAACAAATTCTTTTTATTAAATGTCAGGGATCAAACCCCGATCAAAGTGGTACAGAAGAGAGTTAAAGCTATAATTGCCCACTCCTAAGAAAAAGTACATGGCAAAAAACAACAGAAAAAAAAAAACAAAAAATGGAGAAAACAAAAAGAAAGATGGAAGAATGTTCTTGGATCACTGGTGGCAGCCCATCGATTACAAACTGAAGTTATTTACAGATGGCTTCATCACTTGACTCTTCATCAGTTGCCTCACCACATCTTCACTCCTTGGAAGCTCTTGAAGACTTTGCTTCAGCATTTGCATAGCTTCCAAAAGAGATGACTCCCTATCGTCCATCAAATCAGGAGCACCAAGGAGCTTTGAATCGGGTTGCAGAGGTTGCTTGGTGTTTCAGCTCTGTATTTCATTTTTTTTATTTGGTTAATCTTCTTTTGGGCATCTTGAAACATGCTATGGAAAAGAGAAAGTTGTACTTTCAGCTGTTGTATCTCATTTGTCATGCCATGTAGCTGGTGGGACAAATTGGAGACTATGGTTATAGTCTTCACACAGGTTTTTAATGTACAAGAGTTGGCATCGTTATGAGACTGTGCTGCCATCAACTGCTTGACTGACAGCACAAAAAAACTAAAAATAGGGACAGAGGCACTCTGTCGAGACTCAAAAGAGTTGGCATTAGTAATCTCTATAGGGGATTCATTAAGGTCTAGGAAAAAAGAAATAGTACAACGAGAAGAGGCCATGTTGAGGCCCATGTTGCCATCTTCATATCTTTATTATCATTCCATTGTATTGCATTGCATAATCTTGAACTTTTGGAAAAAGAATTGGTTATGTGAAGCATGTAAGTCCAACTTTCAAATTGTATTTCGAGCATGTCATTTGCATTCTGCCCTTGAACTAAGCTAGTTTAATTCCTTACAAAGAGATGCGTAAGCAACCTTTAGGTTCAACCAATTGTATCTGTATCATGTTTGTTCGTCCAAGTCTTATGGCCTTGTCAAAAAGCTTGTCTTTGTGCGTTGACATTCGCTCCCATTATGAAATGACTTTGAGCTCTATCAAAGAGGGACAACTGTAGACACCCTATTTTGATAGGCCCTAAGACTTGGCTGCTTCATTTTGATTACCCGATGATGACAATTAGAATGTATTTGTCTCACAGTCCTCAGGAAGAGAGGTGGAATTTGAGCTTTATTCTCAACCCTAAGCCTATTTTGGTCAAGTGTTTGTGCCCCGTCGGACACCCGGAGCGAAGTTAGACTGAACCAGAGCGAAAAAAGGAGTCGAACCAGAGTGAAATGAGCATTTTCTTCTCTAGCCGGTCGGCCAGTCGGCCGGTTGACTACCCAGAGATAGATTCGCCTAGTTTTTGTGTTGGTCCAGGTGGGGCACTCCACACCCATTTTTTTGACCCGTTATGCATTGAATGTATGTATGCTCATCCTCCATTGCCTAGTGCTTAATCCATTAAAGGTAATTCTCCACTTTTGTCTTCCATTTGCTCCATTAATGCTTCATTAGTGCTCCATTTGCTCCATTAATGCTCTATTCTTCTCTTCCACCATTTCTCCACTTGCATTGCCTATATGAATTCATCAGATTGTTGAGTGGAGGAAGAGGATAGATTGAGTAGAGAAGGCTAGAGATAGAGTAGAAGAGAGTTTAATCTTTGAATTCAAGAGTTGACCAAAATTAAGTGTTAGTTGTGAACTTCCATTTTCTCAAACTATACACCGTATCTCATCTTCTATTACAAAAGTCATCCAAGTCATGTTATTATAGTTCAATTCTAGAGCTTTGATCAAAGAGAGGGTAGTCTTTTCCAAGTTAAAGGATCAAGCACTCATTTCCTACACTTGTCCGAAACCACCATTCTAGCTCACATTCTAAATTTTTGAATTAAGGATTAAGAACACAATTCTTAACCTTGAGGGTGATCAAGAGGAAGTTTGGAAATCAAGAAGTTCAATCTTTCTTTGGAAGGTGAATATTCAATTCTTTCATTTTCCTTGCATTTTCTATCTTGTATTCGTTTTCTTGCTTTCATTTCATATTGTTTTGTTGTAATCTAACTGAAAGTAATTAGTTTTCAATTCTTCATTTTCTTACACTTTCTATTATATATTTGTTTTCTTGTTTTCGTTTCACATTAGTTTTATTGTAATCTAATTGGGAGTGGTTAAGTTGAGCCACCTACATATTCCATGTTTGTTCTTTTTTGGGTGTTGCAACAAGACAAGTTCTGCTAGGCCTAGTTGGCCAGCCGGCTAACTTCTTTCGGATAGAATAGAGTAGTTTTTCGGCGTTAAGCATACCAATTTATGATGGTCTCCAAGTCTCTTGAAGCTATTGTTTTTATTTTCATTTGAGAGTTTTGTGAGGTTTTCATTTTGTTGTAATATTATCTCTCTCACTCTCTCACTCTCTGTCATTTGGTTTATAATTATTCTTTCAAGTGTTGTAATAATTCTTCGTCTCGCTTCTTTCTATCCCATTCTTTTACTTGCTTTCCTTATTTGTGCAAAAGCATCATATTTTGTTTTTTATCAAGTCCATGATTTGCATCCATGTTTGATGCATCTTGATCCAGTTAAGTTTGCACTTGTGGATTTAATCAATTCCTATGTGATTATGTGTGCTACCTCATGTTCTTGACATGATTCACATGTCATATATTAGAAGCCAAATCATTAGTTGCATTTAATGAGTGAATTGCATTAGGATTTTGTATATAAGGTTGTGTTAATTTCGCTAACTTTGTTTTGTAGCCGTTCGCTAGACGTCAGTAAACATATAAGTTTTCATGCTTTAGCATTCCACTTGTGTGTGTTTTTCTTACTATGTTTAGCATTCTACCATAAGGCTACTTGCTCACTTGATATAACTGTATGAATGCCGGTGGATGAAGGTTATGTCACTTAATTTGGAATGTTACTGATTTTCATGTTGATAAACTCAATTTCTTTGAGTTTTATGTCTTCAAAACTCTTTCAAACTACATGATATAAAGTTGTCCAAAGTGGGTGGCATAGTCTATACTTGTATTTGTATGCTTCACATAGTAAACTGTAGGATTATTTAATAACCAGAATATGAACATATAAAGTTCATAAAACTCATATCATGGTTTAGTAGATGTCGAATTTTTTTGATCAAATGAGCGGGTTACTCAATTAACAACCTTTGCCTCTCATACCTAAGGTTTCGAGCCAAGCATCCTTGGTTACAACAAATAGTGGTCTTGGCACGAGTCATGGATTTCATAATTTTTCCAAAAAAATTAGGTGGTTACTCTAAGATCTGTGATGTAGTCCATTTTTGGCAAAGATTTTGTATTAAAACGGATTTTCCATAAAAGTTGCCAAATTTGGACTCTTATTTATGACTCACATTGCACTCGTAAGACTAGATCAAAGAAGTTGAGAGTCTAAACTGCTTAACGCGCATGGGTACCCATCAAGCATTTTATAGCCTCCTGGGTAAGCGAAAACTCAAGTTGATCTCTGTTCCCTCCCTTATTGATTTATCCTCATATCTCGGCATCTGACATCATCTATGAATTATTTGTTTGTAGACTGATTGGTATCCTTGGGTAGCCATTCCCCACGCTATGAGAGAGCACTATGTGATATCATGGGTTGCTTCCTGGATGAGGATCCTTCTAGAGGGTCCATTCTATAGAGCTGGTACTTAGGAGAGTGTTTTCTTCACTAGGAGGTTGGCCAAATCGTCCCAAATGTGCCATTTCCTTTCCCTACACACAAGGACTATAGATGACAACATTGATACAGCTGAGATAGTTGCCCTGATAGCTGGACAAGATGTTCATCTATTCCACGGGCCTGGAGATTACACCGACTTCTTGTGCACTCACATCATCCCTCTTCTTACTCTGGGGACTACTCATGTTATTGAGGCTATCGTTGCTGCTGCTGCTCATACTCTTGCTCCTACTACTGTCCCTACAGCTCTTGCACTTATGGTTGACCCTACTACTTGCCTCTCAATGCTTCTGACATCAATTGCTTACATTAGGACGAGCATAGCATTTGATGAGATCCCCCTCGAGCTTCTTGAGAGACGTGTGCTTACACTTGCCCCAGATATCCAACACGTATATACTTCACATCCCACTTCTCTCATCTCTCCTCATCGTTTTACTTTATTATTGGTGACTTCATTCCTTTTACAAACTCTAGCGGCCTATACTGAGCAGTGTCTTAGCTAATTGATACTTTGATCCATATGGTACAACGGAGGGAGCATGGCCTTATATCTACTAGGGTTCATTTATTTCACTTTTTTGACTTGATCTATACTTTCCATACCATTCCCTTACTTTTAACCCCTATTTTTGCTTGATGTAGCTCCAGCAGTGCCTTCTCTTGCTAGGGAAAGAAGAGAAAGACGGCCCACAGTACAAGAGAGAGGGCTCGGTATAAACATCTGTGGCCAACGTAGAGGGAGAGCACCCTAAGTGAAAGAGAGATCTTCCTCCTCTAAGAGGATGCCTACTAATCTTCTTGAGAAGAAGGTTGTCTAAGTAGAGACCTCGGATGATACTGGTGTCAGTGGAGATGTGAGTAGTGATATCGTGTACTCTAAGAGTAGCAGAGAGGATGGCGATGATAATGATGAGGACAGTGGCAATGGAGATTAGGACAACACTAGTGGCAATAGTGATGATGATGGTGATGATAATGTTGTTGGGTCCCCTTCGCAGAAGAGGACAAAGAGGGCAAGCCGACCTTGATCTTATTTTATTTTATTTTGTTTTTCTTTGGCTTTGTAGTTACCACACCGTGTATAGTTCAGATAGGTTTTATTTTGAAAAACTCTCTTATGTAATACTTGACTAGAGCATAACCCTGTAGTAATAAAAAGAAAGAAATTTTTGGTTTTTACACCTTTTGGCATGGCATGAATGGCACTGCATTTGAGCACAAAACACTTCGTATTCTAAATTTGAATTGAGAATGGTTTTATTTAAAACGAGTTTTGAACTGGACGTTGAGCCTATAACTAGCCAAATTGGAAAATACAACTAAATAAAAGCGAAACAAATAAAAAAAAAACAATATATATCTATTTATACTTGTTGGAATGAATACAATTCAAAACAAGACCTGAAACAATATTACAAGTCAAAGCCGCTTAGCCAAACTATTTGCACTATTTGGAGTCAATCAGGACAAAATTTGTCCAGTTTACCATAAAATGTCTAGCCAACCTAAATCTTTGTCTGGACAGCAAGAAACAACTGTCATGCACTCAAGACATCCTTATCTCCTTCAAAAGATGCTCTCTTCTTGCTTTCGTGGCCAAAAGTGGAAAAACTTGGAATTTTTGCTCTTAAAATGGTGTTTTCACCGATTTTTAGGCTTGGGAACTAGATGATCACTTTAGATGGTCCCAATAAAGTAAACTTCATGAAATTTGGCTTGAATGCCCTTTTTACCCTAGGTCGTACTCTTCTCCACTTTCCCTTTTTTCAGGCGGTTGTCTATTGTTGGGATCTAATTACATATGTATTCCACTTCGGTATGCAAGAATTATGCCCAACCATTGAAGAGTTTCTGGCATTGATGGAGGTTTCCCATGATGAGGAAATTATGCCCCTACTTTTGGTCATGAACGAGCCCTTGCACAGATTTGTGCTCTGACTTTGAGTAAGGCTCGGTCCTTAGCTTATGGTGAGGAGTTAGATGTATTCAACTTGATTTGTCTATTTTTCGTTGTTAAAGATAGGAGTGAGCCCTTTGAATGTGTCTCCTAGCACACTACTTGCTTGCCCCTAGTGATCATAGGGCTAGCATTGGGCATATTGAGGTGACCTAGCGCCTCCAAGAAAGTCAAAGTTGTACTGGCATAATGTTAGGTGAGATCAAGATGGGTTTGGATGCATTTCGCTGATAGAAGACCTCCCAATTCGCAGGGAGCCCACTACTTCTCTAGGTACTGTTTCCCGTCCCTCTCACTTTTGTAATTGTCACAAAACTCTGGCTCTCAACACACGATTTTCTCTCTTGAATTCCCTTTATTCGCTCTCAACTCTAGTTTGACTTGCCTCTGATGACATATATCATGTTCTGCCAACTGGGTATGCAATTGATTAGCTTGACACATTGTGTCTTCCACTTCCTCTTTAGATTCAGGTGACAGCTCAATCATGGCCATACTTGTCTGACTGATAGGGTCGAGTGTCAAGTGTCATTTTTGTTCTAGACCAGACAACTCTCCCGATACGTGATTACTTGAAGGATGAGACAACTCATAGCTCTTGCTAATAGCTTTATTCATGTCCTTTTCGGCGAGTGCTTACTTTGACTAGAGGAAAAGGCACAGGTGGGTGGACCTTTATAGTAGAGTCTTCTGATGCAACAAGAAGAAGAAAGAGGACTTAACTCAACTATGGCCCTAGTTCATTACTTTCGACATTTTCATTTTTGCATTTCGATGTAAAAAATTCTTGACTAATATAGAAGTTAAGATTAGCATGCTTGTTCCACTTTTGTTAAAATTATGTAATAAAAGATGTGGGTATTGAAAAGCTTCCTTTTGGGTCCGCAAGAATGGCTCGATTTGCAAAATTGTTTGAGAAAGTTAGTTGCTTTTACTAAAAAATTAAAACAAATTTTTGTAATCAGTCACTGCTAACATACCTAAAATCAACCTTCAAGATGCACTACCTCGAATCAAACACCCAGAACAGACATATTGCATTCATCTTCAACACTGCATCACCACTGGATCTGTTTTGCAACTAAAACCATCACAGAGAAGATGGTAGAAACAAGAAGCTTGGGTTAAAATAAACCAAGTAAGTATGGACTAGGCAACCGAGTTGAATATGATTGTGGCCAAACCTTAGGATGAAGTTGCCAACGTATTGCAAAGATAGGAATCAGGTCTTATGTAGTTCGCGGTTAGGGTTCACTCGAGTGCTTATTCTCTCTTTTTACGCTCTAACTTTTGCCAAAGTCGTCCTTTCGGTTTTTCGACCTTGTAAGCTATCTTCATTTCACTTATTTTTCCTTTTTACGTGCTCTTATCACTACAAGAAAAAACACTTTCTGTGACCAACATTTTGGTCGCGAAAAGTATCATATTTGGTCGCTAAAACCTTTTCGCGACCAAAATATGTTGGTCGCGAGTTGGTCGCTAAAGCCTCGTCATAGATAGTTTTCTGCGACCAAAAAAGCCTTTGGTCGCTAAAAGTGACCATTCGCGACCAACTTTTTTGGTCGCGGAAAGTCCAATTCATATTACCCAAAAGTAAACTTTTAGCGACCAAAGGTAAGTTGGTCGCCAAAAGTCAGCGCCTTTTACCCAAAAAATGTAATTCTTTTGTGCCGCCTGGGACTCGAACTCTTGACCAAAGAGTCACCATGCACCCAATCCACTCTTCCAATTACATACTTCTTGTTCATATTTGGAAATAAAAATATATAACCCATAAAAATTGGGTTATTTATTATTTTATAAAACTTTTAATGCTTAAACAAAAAAAATAGTATGTAATTATAGTAGTATCCTTTTTTAAAAAATTTATCCCGCCATAACTTTTCGCGACCAACTTTTCTTTTTGGTCGCCAAAGGGTAATCTTCCGCGACCAACAAAGCCTTTTGGTCGCCAATAGTATACTTTCCGCGACCAACTTTTCTTTTTGGTCGCCAAAAGGTGATCTTCCGCGACCAAAAAATCCTTTGGTCGCCAATAGTATATTTTCCGCGACCAACTTTTCTTTTTGGTCGCCAAATGGTCGCCAAAGGGTAATCTTCCGCGACCAAAAAAGCCTTTTGGTCGCTAATAGTATACTTTCCGCGACCAACTTTTTTTTTGGTCGCCAAAGGGTATACTTTCCATGACCAACTTTTTTTTTAGTCGCCAAAATGTGATCTTCCGCGACCAAAAAAAGCCTTTGGTCGCCAATAGTATACTTTTCGTGACCAACTTTTTCTTTTGGTCGCCAAAGGGTGATTTTCCGCGACTAAAAAATTGTGGTCGCCAAAAGTTAAATTTTGGTCGCAAAAAGTGGACTATTTGCGACCAAAAAAAATAAGTGGTCGCCAAAAGTGTTTTTTCTTGTAGTGTATTTTTGCTTGAGTGGCCCTTTCGGATTTTCAGCCCAACGATACTCAAGGATAGTATTTCTTCAAGTTGTCCATATTGATCGGTTCAGAAAATTCCAAGCCATCCATGTCCAGTAACATAACTGCTCCTCTTAACCAAATGGATTTGATGATATAATGACCAATCCAATTGGGTCTGAACTTTCCCTTAGGGTCGTGGATAGGAGCTCTATTATCCTTCAGCACTAGATCTCATTCTCTTAGGTTCCTAGATTTGACCTTTTTGTTGAATGCACGAGCAATCCTATGTTGATATCCTTGAACATGGTACAATGTTTTCAATCTCCTCTCATCAAATAACATTAGCTCTTTAAATCTATTCTATTGCCAATCAGCTTCCGCTATTTGACACTCGGCCATAATCCTCAAGAAGGGTACCTCTATCTCAATGGGCATCACAACCTTCATCCCGTATACCAAAGAGTAAGGGGTTGCCTTTATAGATATTTGAATTGATGTCCTGTATCCCCAGAATGCGAATGGTAGCTTTTCTAGCCAATCTTTGTAGTTTTCCACCATTTTGCGTAGGATATTCTACACATTCTTTTTTGCTGCTTTAACAGCTCCATTAGCCTAGGCTTGTATGTTGATGACTTGTGAACGGCCACATTGTATTTCTCGAGCAAGTCAATCACTTCCCCTTTGAAATGCGAGCCATTGTCTGAAATAATTTTGTTGGGCACCCTATACCTGCCAATGATGTTGTTCTTGATGAACTTGGCTCAGATGATGCCTTCTACACTAAGTAAGACTGCACCTCCACTCATTTGGTGAAGTAGTCAATTGCCACCAAGATAAACTCATGTTTGTTTGAACCTTTTGGTGTGACTACTCCAATAACATCTATTCTCAAGACAAAGAAAGGCCATTGAGAGGTCATGTTGCAAAGTTTTGAAGCGAAACGTTCATGCAATTAGCATGGATCTGACATTTGTAGTATCGCTGAACAAAGTTAATACAATCACCCTCCATGGTTGACTAGTAGTACCCTTGTCTAAGGATCTTCCTAGTTAGCATTATACCATTTGTACGGGCTCCATACTCTCCTCCATGGATGACCTCTATAAAATGCCTCACCTCATCTTCCTCTACACACAACTTGTGCATCCCCAGATATCCCCTTTCATATAGCTTATCTCCATAGATAAAGAACTAGGCGGCCAAACGTCGTACCCTCCTTTTGTGTTTCACATTTGTCCCTTGTGGGTATATATCACTTTCCAAAAAATTGTAGATGTTCAAATACTAAGGGCTTTCGTCTTGCACTTCTTCTATTGTGGTTATTATCTTGTATGTAGGCACATACCTCTACTCTATAAGGATTGGATGCATCTTGACCCCGATTGGTATGTCCACCATCAAAGCTAGGGTTGCTAAAGCATCGAGAAATTGGTTATTCTCTCTCACCTGGTGTGTAAATGTCAATCTTTCAAACCTTGGAATCAGCATGTCCAAGGTATCATGATAGACTTTCATTTTCTCTTCCTTGACATTCTAGTCCCTATTGGCTTGAAAGACGACTAAGTTTGAATCCCAGACCACGTCCAACCTTATTGTCTCTAGTTTTAAGGTTGCTTCGAATTTGGCCATACGTGCCTCACACTTTACCTGGTTGTTGGATACCTTAAATTGGAGTTTGAAAAATAGAGGTACACGGGCATCGGGTGCTATTAGCAACACACCTATCCTATAGTCGAATTGGTTAGCTGCTCCATCAAAGTAAAACCTCTAGGTATCTTCTTTTATTTTTAAGATCTCTTCATTTGGGAACACGTACTCCACATCTTCTTTCTCTTGAATTTGGTGGTTAGTTAAAAATTTTGCCACATCCCTTCTCTTGACAAATTTACGAGTGGCATACTTGGCGTCGAACATAGAAAGCAAAAACAACCAACGATCTAGCCTACCAATAAGAGCTGCTTTTTGAAAAAGATATTTAATGAGATCTAATCTTGAAACCAGAGTTACCAAGTGTGCTAAGAGGTAGTGCCTCAACTTCTTGGCAGCACAAACCAAAGTTAGACAAGCTTTTTCTAAAAGGATGTAACTGGTCTCATATTCCAGCATTTTCTTACTCAGGTAGTAGATGGCCTTCTCCACCCTCTCCTCTGTCTCTTGTGCAAGCATATTGTTGACTCGGTCACTGACAAGTATAGGATAAACAGTTTGCCTGGCTCTGGTGGTGACAATAGGTGGATTCTAGAGGTACTACTTAACTTGCTCAAATGTGAGCTGGCATCTATCATCCTATCGGAACTTCTTTCCATTCTTTAACATGCCAAGCAGTGGATTACAAGTCAACACTAGCTTTGAAATAAACGGTCTTGCTGTGACTTGAGTAAGAAGACACCTATATACCTACCCTTTCCAACGCACATAAGTGAATGGAGGATCAAGAAGTACATTGGTGATCTGGCTCTGAGGCCTGTATTCCCACCACGACAGGGCCTATGTCCAGCAAACCATCCAAAATATCATATGGCAAATACAGTGACTTAAGTGCACCATGCATGAAAATGCAATGAATATATAAGGAAAGTATAAACTCACACCATGAAGTTCAAGTCAAGTTCTCTTAGTTATCCCCAGCAGAGTCACCAGAAACTGTGGGATGCCTTTCGAGGTTATCGAGCACGCCCAACAGTTCAGACTCCCGATCTCCTAATGAAGTTTCATAAGTACAATATGAAACATAAATGAGAGTCCAGATACTGCAATATGTACAAAAAATCCATTTTATTGCAAAATTTTTTCCCAAACATAGACTACATCACAAGATCTCAGAGTCACCACCTAATCTTTTGTGAGCTTTTTGGTGACTTTTTGACTATTTCCAAGAATGCCTAGGGCTTTTCCATATATTTCTCATTTCTTTTGCGAATGTGTGCCCATGCATGTTGCCCTATCATCATCATTGTCTCATATTGCCCAAAAACACCCATGCATTTTGAATTTATGGCCCATTTTCTGTAGTTCTTTACTATGGTTACCATCTTTCACATTATTTCTTACTATTTTATGTTGCTTATCGCAGACTCATTGACGGCTGGGTAGTTCCCACTTTTTTTATCCTGCTACATACGTCCTTCATGCCCATGTTTTGCGAGCTAGGAAAGAGCTATTTCTTGAGCTAGATGACGGTAGTCCTCGCTCAGTGGTTCTCCGGGAGCCAAAGCAGCACGTGTCTTATACAGGCTTCAAGGTATGACCTCACTTCTTTGCTTTTACTATTGTTGTACTTACTTTTGTACTGTTTGACAGAGTTTTAAAATTATGATTTGAAAAGAGAAAATTTGTTTGGTTATGAGTTTTGAAAAGAGTTTTGAATTGAGTTTTGAATTGAGTTTTGAATTTTTGATGTGACATATGAAATGAGAAAAGTTGTTTGGATATGAGTTTTGAAAAGAGTTTTCAAAACTTAATTGAAAAATTTATAACTCATAACTAAACATACAACTTAAAACTCTATTGAAAATTCTATTCAAAACTCATAACCAAACTCATTTTAAAATTCAATTCAAAAAAATAATTTGTGATTTTAGTCTAAAAAGATAATTTCTATATTTAAAAAATATCAAAAACAAATATAATTTTTTTTTTCCAAATAAAAGGTGGCGATTGGAAATTGCAATAAATAAATAAATAAATAATCATATATTGTTCTGGTCAATCGGCCGGACATCCGAGATGATATCTAGGCGGACGATCGGGTAGACTAAAAATTCAAAAATTGTCTACTATGCCAAACATGTTTTCATAATGTATCTTGAAATTGATTTGGAATCATGATTTGAAAACCCAAACCAAACATAGCATTAGAATGTAAGGGTGAAATTAATTTTACAAAACTCTACCAAACACATATTTTCCTGGTGATTTACACAACATTGTTCTCTCCTATAGGAGCACTCACATCCCCTTCACGATTTTGGCTCGCCATCCTGCATAGTAGAGTGGTACCCAGCCCTTTCTTGGACTGTCAAACTTTTGGTGGATGGGTACAATTTCAGACCTTTGTGTGAGTCCTTGAGCGACAGACATGTTAGTTATGGCTTTCTCATAACTTTAATGGAGCGATGGTGGGACACACCAAGTTCTTTTCACTTTCTGAGCTCCAGTGAGACGACCATGATGCAAGTGGACTTCACGATGCTGTCAAGCCTTCCGATTGGCGGCCTTCTGCGGGATACCTTTTAGGGTAACCAAGCGTGCCTAATAGTTCAGACTCTTAATCTCTTGATAAAGATTCATAGGTGCAATGTGAAACACAAATAAAAGTCCAGATCCAACCATTTGTATACAAAATCCACTTTATTACAAAATCTTTGCCCAAAAATGACTACATCGCCAGATCTCTAAGTCGCCACCTAATCTTTTAGGAAAAGAATGAAACCCGTGACTCGTGCCAAAGGCCACTATTGGTCATAGCCAATGTGTCTCGGCTCGAGAACTTAGATATGAGAGGGGATGGTCATGAATTGAGCACCCACACTCACCCGATCAAAAGATCAGCCTCTACTAAGTCATGATGTGATTTTTGTAGCCTTCATATATCCATGTTCCAGTTTTAATAATTGTATCGTTATTATTTAAGGAAAATAAATATAGATTGCGCCACTTGTTCTGGTTATGTTGTGATTTCATGCATTTTGAAACGCCTTTTGTACAACTCAGAATAAAGAAATGTCTTCAGAAGCATAAGAATCAACTACATTTCAACACAAATAACACAACTTCCATCCACTAGCATTTACGTAGATATTTCACTTAAGTATCTAGCCTTATGGTATGACAATGGATATGATAGCTCACATGGACATATGGTATTCAAAATTTAAAAATGCTCAGCTAGTACTCCATGGTGAACCAAAAGAATGTGTTGGAAATATATGCATGATCCTATATACAAATAGCTAATGCAATACACCCACAAGATGCAACTAGAGGGTTGGTGACTAACATATGGCATGTTTATCATCTCAAGGCATGAGGCAGTGCACATCATCATGTTAGAAATAATAAATACCATGAATGCGAATGAGCCAAACCCAAATGCATGAAAAAAATGCATGCAAATCAAGAGTATGATAAATAAGACACGAGGCTATATGTACAAAGCATGTAGCTAAAAGAGATAGAAAGATACAGGGCTGAAAGTTATTACAACAATTCAAATGAAAAAAAAGAGAGATGAGAGGAAGACATTATTACAACAATTGAATGAATAAGATGTGGGGTTGGAAGTTATTACAACAAATGAATTGATTTAGCCACATTAATGTTGAATCTAACAAATCATACTAAATAAATAATGAATTTAACATAGCAGCTCCAAAGTGCCCAAGAGAACACTCCTCAGAAACTGTCATGTTTTGCTTTAGGAAAACCATCCGGCCATACACAAATATATTTGACCAACTAGAAAGATATCCGGCTGAACATATCCTCTAGGGAAAGACTCTGTTTGAAAAATATAAACAAATTACATCTTCTAAGGAGTGTTCATGCCTTCTACCTCTTCCTTTTGCAAATAACACTTACGGGGGAAATAGATAGGCCTCAACCCATAACAATCACACAAATAGGCTATATATAATAGACATTCTATAACAATTCATCAAATTAAAAATGAGTTAAACAAGAATAAATTCAAGCCTAAGAAAAAGATAGGAACTTACAATTATCTCTTTATAAATAAGGGCAAGTTAGTACCCAAATCCATGCTATTAATTGGAGTAGGTTAATGCCCACCATTTCTTAGTGCAAGCTTTGCCTCTAAAGTAAGAGATTCATCAACGGTTATTGCAGACTCCTCTTCTATTCATGGAACAAGGATGTTTCTACCCCTTTCCATGTCCGCAAATGATTGAGAAGGGAGCTTTCAACATCTTTCACCTAAAATCTCTTTGTAACACTCCGTATTCCTTGGACTAGTAGGATTGCTCTTGACACTCTTATTATTGAACTTGGAGCCTCTTTGGTTCATTTTGTAATATTGATTAAGGTAGTATCATAATGGTAAAGTAGGATTGAACCAAAAACATTGATCCAGATAGTTGTTCTATGAGCAATCTTCACTATTTTCTCTTTCCACACTTTGAATCTGGATGTCAAACTAGAACCATTGGAAAGCTTGTTTCCGGGGTTTTGATTTAGACATAAGAATGACCTAAAACGGAATCCGGATGAAAAACTTATTCCCGTTTGAAATTTGAGTACCTGTGTTGGAAGCAAGTCCGCTTGAGCGAACATCTGACTGCTCGAGCAGTCTGCACGAATTTTAGAGATTCTGTGAGCTTTCTTTCACCGATTGAGCAAAGCTTTGACTGCTCGAGCGGTTTGTTCAAAATCTGGCACTTTAAAGTCACTTGTTGGCCCAAAGTCTTCATTCTTTCTTCCTCTCTTCTCTCCCTCTCCTCCATACCCGAAACCCTAAACCTCCAAACCATGATTTCATCCTTTTTTCATGAAGAATCCACCATAGATTTTGCATTAAAAGTGAAGAACAAGTGAAGATCAACATTTTGACCTAATGGATTGCGATTTCTTCGAGGTTTCTCTTTGGGCTTTCATCTTCTTGTCTTCATTCTTGAGGTAAAAGTACTTTTAACTTGATATATTTATGATTTGAGATATATAACGAGTTCTATCATTATACAAAAACATACATGCAAGATAAGGGGGTTAAGAGTGGGAAAGAATCATACATGGAAACAGAAATTCCAAAATCATACGTTGGGGCAGGATTATTGCTCTAATAACTAGCACTTTTGCTCTCGGAATCTATATCTGGTATTACAGTGAGCCGATAGGGATTGTGAGTTACCAACTTATCAATATATATGGAATTCTAATAAGATACTCGAGTGCCTATAATACGGTTCGATTCAATTCCAAACCAATATAAAACCATGAATAGAACCGTGAAGTGCATTTCACCAACTTTAATAATGAGGACTGAATTGTATTGTGAAACTCAAATTAAATTGTGCAATTTTGTCTCGATTGGACCAATTCACAATTTTATTATAAAATATATATATATCATCCCTAACGTGCCCTACCGCTTGGCATCACACACCAATTCTTGTATTTGGTCCTTGACTTTCTTTTTTTATTTTTTTATTTTTTTTTCCTTACAGCATAGTTTATCTTGAATTCAGTTTATAATAATAATGGACCAATCCAGTTCTTTATCCAATCTTTCAAATTGGATAAAGAACTCACTACTACACATACACATAATGGACCTGCGTACCTTGAATGATCATTTCGACGAATAACACTTATCTTTCTAGCCACAAAGTTTGTGGTCCGAAATGGACCATCTAACTAATTGGATCACACTATTTAAAAAAAATTCAATTAATAAAATTTAATTATAGAATTGAATATAACCCAACCACGTAACCGTATGTCAAAAGACTATGGCCGAGTTTGACAACTCAAAAATAATCTATCTTTTTATCTTTTTATCTTTTTTCCATCACATCACCTTTCTACTTTTCTGCACATCTTTTCGTAAAAAGACAAAAAGTACACTTATTTAGGTCATCCCAAACAACCCCATATCTGTTATCCATTTTTGTATATTTAAATTAGTTTTTTTCTATTTTATTTATTGTTAGTATTTTTTCAAAATGTGTTGTATTGCAACCATACCAAGACTTATTATCATGGAGTGTATGGTTTAGCTGTACAGAGAAATGTTGCTACGCTATCTCATCAAAATGTGATGTCAAGACTTTATAAGGTTGTGTCAACGCATTTGATTAATATGTTAAAAATGTAAAAATTGACTAAATTGTATAATGGGTGTTCATAATATTAGCATGTTTATTTTTATGCATGGGTTGAATCCATTTTCAAAGAAGGCTTATGTTTATAATCATTTATTAAATTCTTTAGTAAATTTAAATTTGATGAAAGTTTTAATGAAAATGGGATCTAATTCATTCACTAATCTTATATCAAAATAACTTTTCACCAAAAAATTTCATCAAATGAAGGATTGATCAAATTTTCAATAACCATTTTTTCACTTAAATTTGTTGAATTTGCTATACGATAAAAGGACTAGAGATCAGTTTTTCTTAAAATACTTAACCTATTATCAAATCAAGCTTTTGATCTAAATGGTTAAACAAATTTAATTTTTTTTTTTTTTAAAAAAAAAAAAATTGATGAAGGGTTGAAATGCTCTAACTATGTATAAATGATTTGTCTTCGAATAAAAAGTAAACTTCAATGTCATTGGTCAGGTCTTAATTAATACACAGAAATTGTAATAACTACAAATATATGTCTGAATTTACTCTATACGAGGGGCCAATGTTAATCCGAATCCACATCATTTGTGGTTAAAAGCAATATTTATATTACTCCACATAAGATAAGTTGCATGAACAATTTTAAAAACATACTAGGATAACAATGCCCATGATGATATTGACCCAAAAAAAAATCTTAAACAGAAAACTAATTTAATTGTGTGAGATAAGGATCATTTAACATAAAATGTCAATGCACAGTTGATCCAATGAAATATTTATTTATAACTAATTTCATAATTTTCTTTCAAAGAACATAACTCAATGTGGGGGTGATTATTCAGTATTTCTAGAGTATGAACACGTAGTGCTCTATGAAGTTTTGATTGGTAGAGAGAGGTAGGGATCCACGATTTATGTTGGGGATAGGAGAATAACATGAGACTAAATAATTAGTGATTAACTTAGAATATGATAATGTGGTCTTCCAGAATTATTAAATAATTATCCCTCAATGTGACGTTATATTGATCAATATCAACTAATAATAAAGAAGTACATGATCATATTATTTGAAAAATAAAAGAAAAAATTATTGTATATTCTACTACTATTCAACGTGCATACCACGTGTTCTGTATTGTGGAGGTACCAAATAATTACTCTTAGCTTAGTGGTTTGTTTAAAAATTAAATAAAAATAATTAAAAAAGGCATAGTTGGGCCATATAGGTGACCAAAGTGAAACCCATTGTCGAAAAGAAAAAGGGAACGAGGGCCAACCCATTATGACCAGCCAGTTGGGTCCTGAAACCAGTTAAAGGCCACAAATAACCCACATGACATGACACAATTTTGCCCAAGTACCCATTTTCTGTCCTTGACTTCTTTTTCTTTTGCACATTTTCTATTCGTAGATCAAATCAGTAAATTATGAAGAAATCAAAAAAAGAAAGGATCTAGAGAAAATTATATATATATAACAAAAAAATCAACAGTTGAGTCTTGTAATAAAATAAATTTTTAATCTTATTAATTTATTTTTAATTTAAACTATTTATCTATTTTTGTTAAGTAAAATTAATAGAAAAATAGATATTTTAGTCATTAAATTATATGAAATGGTATTTAAGACATTTTATGAATATACTTAAGTTTGATGACTAAAATATTTTTTCTGTCAATTTCACTTAACGAAAATATGCGAATGGTTTATATTGAAATCAAATCAAAAGATTATAATTTAAATTTATAAAACTAAATTAAAAATTTATTTTGTTACAAATCTAAAAGTTTCATTTTTTATTTACTTATTTATTTTTATTTTTTTGTAGTTGTCCCAAAGATCTACAAGCACGAAGAGTCATATAGTTAGGAACTTGACAAGATCTATCCTAAAGCATGAAATAATAATGTGTTTAAAAAAAAAAAAATTGAATATTTATACAATTTTTTTTGTACATAATGATGGAGTCTAATGTTAACCTTTCATTTTTAAATAAAATATGCACAAAAATTGAATTTTATTTTATAAAATAGTTTTGGCACATCATTTTTGTAATGTTTTCTGCATAAATTTTATGCAGGAATAAAAAAATTTTCCCACAAAAAATATATATATATTATCAAGTATTTTTTTTTTTTAACACTTTCTATTCATAAACTATCTAGAAATTATGTATTTAGAACCTGAATTATCGATTGAGTTTACTACGTCCCTAAAGTATGTAAATAAAAGTATATTTAGTCTCTAATCTATGAATTAAATCTGTTAAGTCCCTAAAATATTTAATTCAAATTTATTTAGTCTTTGAAACAATCATAAAAATAAAATACAAACTTATAAGTATTATAAATTAGTAAAACATGTTATCTAATTAAATATTTATTTAAACAAAATCTAAAATTTTAATTCTGTCTTTGAAATGTGAGCGTCAGTTCTCCTGGCAAATTTTCTTTGTAAGGGTAAAGGTAAGGATAAAGGTAATTATTTATAATATAATTTCTTACTTATCTTCTATAATGACTATTTGCTTGCATTTATTTAGTATTATATGCAGTATTTCTTTTATAGTTTCTAATGATTGTCTTAAGTTTTTTGTTAAGTTGTTTTTATAACTTAATTGATGTATTATTTCTCTCTATTATTATTTGTAGTGAAGTGTTATTATTTAAATTATCTGATTCTAATTCTTCAATATATCTAATGCTCATATGATTTTATTGGCAATACTGAAAAATCAAACTCTAATACTAATTTAAACACAACCAAACAAAACACCTTTTAAAAACAAAATAGAAATTCAACATTTTTCTAAGATAAAATTTTAACTAGATAAGTTTTTTTTACTAATTTATAATACCCATAAACATATATTTTAATTTTTGTATCATTTCATGGACTAAATATTTTTAAATTTTGAGATTGAATAGACTTTTATTTATGTACTTTAACCACTTAATAAACTTAACAATAATTTGGAAAGTAAATAGATAATTTAACAATAATTTGCGGATAGAAAAGGTAAGAAACTTTTGTTTTTAAAAAGAAACCTTCTTTAGCACGGTTTCTCTCAACCCAGCTTAATGGTCCCAACCATTGTTGGTCCCTTTTCTGCAACTCATGTCTGTGGTTCACCCTACAGTGACTATGACCCCTCTCTCTCTCTCTCTCTCTCTCTCTCTCTCTGAAGAATTGATTTCCTCTTGTTTGCTTGTGTTTACTCTCATCTCAATCACAGCTTAAATGTTCTCGGTCCAAAATCAAAACAAATTGTATCATTTTACATGAAACATGAATTGGGTTACATATAGAACTTTCACTTAGATGACATATAATTTATGGCATATATGGAGATCATTGGAAAACAGTCTAGTCAACCCCAACCATGCATGCATGAACCTAGGCTATTCACATTGATTGTTATCAAATGTTAATTTTCATTTATAAGAGTATTTGGATTTTCACTGCAACTCGAACTATCTAAAATTATTCGACTATGGTCCCTCATATAATTAAAGACTGAGAATGAAGCCTCGCACACGCGGACATCACCATATATGTTCTTCCTTCCTCCTCTCATCTTTATTGATCCCTATAATGTTTCGCTACTATTATATAATGATTTTGATTTATTTATTTAGTTTTTAGGATCTCTCTGCTTATCAATTTTCTCGCGGTCACGTTTACATAACCAAGGCTTTATTATCAGGGAGTTCAAAAGATGAATAATTTTTTTCATCATATCCATAAACACACACACATATATATATATATATATAATATGATAAATAAATTAGGAGAAGGATCCTCCCGTCCAGATTTTGGACTACAGGGTGCTATTTGAGCCTGTGGGGTACCGCAGGTCCCCTTTTGATGATTCGAACCATTCATTTTGTTGGGTATTTCGTATATTTCATCTACACAAAAAAATTAAGTCGATCGGATAATTGTAACTTGTTCAATTTTTCACTAAAAAAATAGACAACAATTGTGTTTTTAAAAAATAAACCATATGTTTTTTTTTTTTTTTTGGTCACAAATGCAATAAATTGAATAAGTTATAGTTATGAAATCGACTTAAGTTTTTTGTGTAGATGAAATATACGAAATACCAAACAAAATGAATGGTTCGAATCATCAAAATGGGGCCTGCGGTAGACTCCACAGGCCCAAACAGTGCCCTCTAATCCAAAATATAGACTGGAGGGGATCCTTGTCCTATAAATGATATATATATTATATACACAAAAATAAATAAATAAATTCAAACACCACAAACAATCTTCTAATAAGATTAACTTTTTTGGTGTAAAATAAGAAAAGAACCCAAAAAGAATGAAACATATATTTTTGAAAGTATTGTACAGTATATTTCACAAAAGCAGGGGAGCTATGGTCCCTCATAGTCTTCTCCTAGTTGATTCCTGTGTGTACAATTGTGATCTTTAATTTTTAGATTTTTTTTATTTTTTCTTTCGTTTTAAGGGAAAACTAAGATAATAAACCAAAAGTTTTAGTATAATTTTTTCTAATAAGATTAAAGTAATTTGATAATTTGACTGTAACTTAGGGATGTCCATCCTTCACATGTGTTTATCCTTTGTTAGCAAATTGTTGTACTCACATCTTAAAGATAATATACACACAGTTTGGAGAGGTTGCTGCGCACCATGTGTAGTAGTGACTGTTGTATAGTTAATGAGGCATTTTTCGAAAACGATCTAAACCGTTCAATTTTTAGAAGACATTGAATAGAATATGCACGCAAAAATTCAAGTTAATCGAACTTCGGTATCCCTTTCATCATGACATGCTTATGTTCAAATTTATACTTAAAATTAAATTTACCATTCAATTTTTTAGATACAAATATGTCTGGATGGAAAGGATACCGACTTCCGATTAACTTGAATTTTTACAGATACATTCTACTCAATATCTTCTAAAAAGTGAACGGTTTGGATTGTCGGAATGAAGGCCAAAAAAGGCTCCATTAATCATGCAATACTGGCTGCTGCATATGGTGTGCAGTAGTCTCCCCAATCCCAAATATACATACATACGTGGTGTATATATATATAAAAAGAATTAGAAAAAATAAATAAATAAATAAAATGAAAAATAAAAAATTAAGCAAAAGCGAAAGCAAAAGCAAAAGCAAAAGCACAAGCGAAAGCTTTAGAATTTAACTCAGTAGCCATGGGAAGTGGAAGTACCTTGCTATAAAGCACCTAAATGTTGGCTTCATTTAAGTTAGTTGCTAATCTAATATCATGATTTTAATGGCTATGAATTATTTTTCATGATTCACTTCATTTAAAGTTAGTTGGTAATCTAGTATCATGACTTTAGTGGCTATGAATTGTTTCCATGATTCACCGATATGTCATTTTATTTGTATAGATACAATATTTTCAAGTAAATATACATAATAAACCAAAGACCAACCCAGGGCTTATAGTTTCTGTGGTTAATCCTTTGACTATTAAGTTTCTCTTAGGGCATTTCCAATGCATGAAGAGTCATACAGTTATTCTGTCCCAAACATCTACGAGCATGAAGAGTCATACAGTTAGGAACTTGGCAAGATCTATCCTAAAGCATGAAATAATAATGAGTGTTTAAAAAATAAAAATAAAAAAACATTGAATATTTATACAATTTTTTTGTACATAGTGATGGAGTCTAATGAAAACCTTTCATTTTAACATAAAATATGTACAAAAATTGTTTTTTATTTTATAAAATAGTTTTGGCACATCATTTTTGTAATGTTTTCTGCATAAATTTTATGTAGGAATAAAAATTTTCTCCCCCCAAAAAATATATACATATTATCAAGGGTTTTTTTATTTTTTATTTTTTTAAAGGTTTTCGACACTTTCTATTCATAAACTATCAACAAATTATATATTTAGTACCTGAATTATCAATTCAGTTTACTACGTCCATAAAGTATGTAAATAAAAGTATATTTAGTCTCTAATCTATGGATTAAATCTGTTAAGTCCCTAAAATATTTAATTCAAATTTATTTAGTCTCTGAAACAATCATAAAAATAAAATATAAACTTATAAGTATTATAAATCAGTAAAACATGCTATCTAATTAAATATTTATTTAACAAAATCTAAAATTTTTATTCTGTCTTTGAAAAGTGAGCTTGAGTTCTTCTAGTAAAATTTCTTTGTAAGGGTAAGGGTAAAGGTAAGGATAAAAATAATTTATCTATAATATAATTTCTTACTTATCTTCTACAACGATTATTTGCTAGCCTTTATCTAGTATTAGACGTAGTATTTCTTTTATAATTTCTAATTGATTGTCTTAAGTTTTTTTTGTTAAGTTGTTTTTATAACTTAATTGATGTATTATTTATCTCTATTATTATTTGTAGTGAAGTCTTATGATTTAAATTATTTGATTTTGATTCTTCATTATATCTGACGCTCATATAATTTTATTGGCAGAACTCAAAAATCAGACTTTGATACTAATTTAAACACAACCAAACAAAACACCTTTTAAAAACAAAATAGAAATTCAAGATTTTTCTAAGATAAAATTTTAACTAGATAAGTTTTTTTTACTAATTTATAATATCCATAAGCATATATTTAATTTTTGTATCATTTCATGAACTAAATATGTTTGAATTTTGAGATTGAATAGACTTTTATTTATGTACTTTAATGACTTAAGTCAAGTTTGGCTAAACTAAAAAAGTGTACTTATTTCATCTTTTTATTTTTTTTAGGTCACATCAATCAACATCTCCTCTCAATTTTTTTTAAACATAATGTAAAAAAAGTCAAAAAATATACTTATTTAATCTTCCCAAACTTGACCTTAATAGACATAACAGTAATTCCGAAAATAAATAGATAATTTAACAATAATTTACGGACAGAAAAGGTTAGAAACTTTTGTTTTTAAAAAGAAACCTTCTTTCGCACGGTTTCTCTCAACCCAGCTTAATGGTCCCTTCTCTGCAACTCAAGTCTGTGGTTCACCCTACAGTGACTATGACCCCTCCTCTCTCTCTCTCTCTCTCTCTCTCTCTCTCTCTCTCTCTCAGGAATTGATTTCCTCTTGTTTGCTTGTGTTTACTCTCATCTCAATCACCGCTTAAATGTTCTTGGTCCAAAATCAAAACATATTGTATCATTTTACATGAAACATGAATTGGGTTACATATAGAACTTTCACTTAGATGACATATAATTTATTGCATGTATGGAGATCATTGGAAAACAGTCTAGTCAACCCCAACCATGCATGCATGAACCTAGGCTATTCACATTGATTGTTATCAAATATTAATTTTCATTTATAAGAGTATTTGGATTTTCACAGCAACTCGAACTATCTAAAATTATTCGACTATGGTCCCCCATATAATTAAAGACTGAGAATGCAGCCACGCACACGCGGACATCACCATACATGTTCTTCCTTCATCCTCTCATCTTTATTGATCCCTATAATGTTTCGCGACTAAAATATAATGATTTTGATTTATTTATTTAGTTTTTAGGATCTCTCTGCTTATCAATTTTCTCGCGCTCACGTTTACATAACCAAGGCTTTATTATCAGGGAGTTCAAAAGATGAACAATTTTTTTCATCATATCCATAAACACACACACATATATATATATATATATATATATAATATGATAAATAAATTAGGAGAAGGATCCTCCAGTCAAGATTTTGGACTGCAGGTCTTGCTGTTTGGTCTACTGCAGATTCTATCAATTTCGTTTGATGATTCATCTTCACAAGAAAATTAAGTCGATCGGATAATTGTAACTTGTTCAATTTTTCACTAAAAAAATAGACAACAATTGTGTTTTTAAAAAATAAACCATATGTTTTTTTTAGTCATAAACGCAATAAATTGAACAAGTTATAGTTATCAGATAACTTAATTTTTTTGTGTAGATGAAATATACGAAATACCCAACAAAACGAATGGTCCGGATCATCAGAACGGAGCTTGCGGTAGACCCTACAGGCCCAAACAGTGCCCTGCAATCCAAAATATGGACTGGAGGGGATCCTTGTCCTATAAATTATATATATTATGTACACATCAAAAAAAAAAAAAAAAAAGTAAAAATTCAAACACCACAAACAATCTCTAATAAGATTAAGAAACTTTTTTGGTGTAAAATAAGAAAAGAACGCAAAAAGAATGAAATATATATTTTTGAAAGTATTGCACAGTATATTTCACAGAAGCAGGGGAGCTATGGTCCCTTATAGTCTTTTCCTAGTTGATCACTGTGTGTACAATTGTGATCTTTAATTTTTAAATTTTTTAAATTTTTTCTTTCATTTTAAGGGAAAACTAAGATAATAAATCAAAAGTTTTAGTATAATTTTTTCTAATAAGATTAAAGTAATTTGATAATTTAACTGTAACTTAGGGATGTCCACCCTTCACATGTGTTTATCCTTTGTTGGCAAATTGTTGTACTCACATCTTAAAGAAAATATACACACAGTTTGGAGAGGTTGCTGCGCACCATGTGTAGCAGTGATTGTTGTATAATTAATGAGGCTTTTTTCGAAAACGATCTGAACCATTCAATTTTGAGAAGACATTGAATAGAATATGCACGCAAAAATTCAAGTTAATCGGATTTCGATATCCCTTTCATCAAGACATGCTTATGTTCATATTTATGCTTAAACTTAAATTTACCATTCAATTTTTTAGATACAAATATGTCTAGATGAAAAGGATACTGACTTCCAATTAACTTGAATTTTTACAGATACATTCTACTTAATATCTTCTAAAAAGTGAACGGTTTGGATTATCGGAATGAAAGCCAAAAAAGGCTCCATTAATCGTGTAATAGTGGCTGCTGCGCATGGTGCGCAGCAGTCTCCCCAATTCCAAATATACATACATACGTGTGTGTGTATATAGAAAGAATTAGAAAAAATAAATAAAAAAAATGAAAATTAAAAAATTAAGCAAAAGCGAAAACAAAAGAACAAGCGAAAGCTTTAGAATTTAACGCAGTAGCAATGGGAAGTGGAAGTACCTTGCTATAAAGCACCTAAATGTTGGCTTCATTTAAGTTAGTTGCTAATCTAATATCATGATTTTAATGGCTATGAATTATTTTTCATGATTCACTTCATTTAAAGTCAGTTAGTAATCTAATATCATGACTTTAGTGGCTATGAATTGTTTCCATGATTCACCGACATGTCATTTTATTTGTATAGATACAATATTTTCAAGTAAATATACATAATATACCAAAGACCAACCAAGGGCTTATAGTTTCTGTGGTTACTCCTTTGACTGTTAAGTTTCTGTTAGAGCATTTTCAATGCATCGTCCATAGCTTCAAATATGAAGGATTTACTCCTCTAACCCATCCTCTAAATGCATCTTTATTTGGGAGGAGGATGAGTTGATCCTCCATATTTGAAGGGAGGATGAAAAATAGAAGATCCCTTCCGAAACACTATTCATTCTATGTTTTTTATTATATTACAAATAATTTTTAATATGTAAATTTAATTTTTATAAAATTGGCATCATTAAAAAGTATGAAATCATACATTCAAAATGAATATAATATTAAATATATTTTACAAAAATTTAAAAATTAAATATTTGTTAATGAACAAAAATTACTTTTTGATGAAGGGAGGATGAAGGGTTCTGAAAGTTTGTAGTTAGAGTTTGAATGAATAAAAACATATTCTATATTTACTCTTTGAATAAAAGAAATTATTTTCATCCTCTTGGTGAGAAGATTGGGTTAGAGATGCTCTTAAGGAAAGATATTGATTTTCATTTTAAAGAATGGAATAAGGAGCAAAACTTAAATATTTGAACTGTCTTAGGTATTAATCTAATAACTAATTATTGATTTCTGTTGATTAAAAAAAATGAAAATTAGTGTGTGTGTGTGTGCGTGTGTGTCTACTAAGAGAGCGAAGACAATAAGATTTAGAGATGGTCAAGCTAAGCGATGGAGGATGGCAGCCGGTGGTTCGAAGACATGGCGGAAGAGGAGGTCGGAATAGCTGGGCGAATGGGTCTATTTACTCTGTTTTCGTGGATAATATACCCGAAACCATGCGAGCTAAAGGGTTATATTCAATCTTCTCCAACTTTGGGGTCGTGGTTGATACCTTTATACCAAATAAGAGGAGGAAAATGACGAGATCCCGGTTTGGCTTCGTCAGATACAGGTGCCCTGTTGCAGCGGATATGGCAGTTCGGAAAGCCAATGGGCTCTGGTGCGATGATAGAGCTTTAAAGGTTAAAAAAGCAGATTATGGTAAGGAAGATGGCCTGAATCAGCAGGCTGGTCCATCAGTACAGCCTAGAAAGTATGTAGGGGCAATCAACAGAACGCATGTGGGTCACCAAGGTACGAGATCCTTTGTGGAGGTAGTGAGTGGTAAGGCATTGGGCGACAATTCCTCCTGCATTATCAAAGCCTATGAGGAGGGTAATGGATGGTTATATGAAAGTGCCATAGTTAGGTTGAAACCAATATACACTGTGGAAGCCTTCAAAGAAGAAATAGCAAGATCAGATTTGAGGGAAGTTCGAGTAAGGGTAGGTGGTGGAAGAGACGTGGTCCTAACATTTCAATCTCAGGAGAGCATGAAGGAAAAACTGTTATTAATGAAGAGCTGGTTAGATGAACGGTGTGAGTCAGTTCTTGAATGGAAACAAGGTATGTCAATTACCCAAGAGCGGCAGGTCTGGCTCAGTTGCTATGGAGTCCCACTAAACCTATGGAGTTGCAACACTTTCATTAACATTGGTAAGATGTGGGGTGTGGTGACTGCTCTGGATGAGGATACTCGCAATTTAAATCATCTCCAACGTGGAAAAGTGCAGATAGCGACAAAATTTATGGAGCCCATTAATCAATGTCTCAGATTAGAGTGCAGGGGTGTTCTTTACCCAGTTAGGGTGTGCGAGGAACAAATTATTAGCATCCAAGTTATGAAGATGCCCGGACTTAGCCAGTCATCTGAAGAACATATTGGTGGAATCAGAAATAGTATTTGTGATAAAGTGGGCAATCAGATTGCAGATAGAGGGAGTAAGCATGAAGAAGGGGTTGGTCATGTATCAGTGCAAGCTCACGATAGCAGCAACACCATGGCGGAAGATGACCAGCTCAGAGACACTTCGATGGTGGCTGAATCAGATTTGCAGAAAGGCTTGTCAGAAGAAATCGGCTACGTATGTCAGACGCTGCTTCGCAAGATCGGTGAGTCCCAAGATGAGAGCCGTTGATGATGGTGAAGTTGGCATTCAAAATTCTGGATTTATTAAAACACTATCTGGGCCTAACAACATGGACCGTGGGCTTAATTTATTTGTGGATTTAAAATCGACCCATGAGTGTTATGGTTCGCATGTGGCTCCAGTCGTGGTCCCCCATGAGGTAGATGCTCCAGATCAGGCTGTTGTGGGTGGGCCAGGTAGGGGCGTTTCAAGCCTTTCTGAGGCCCATGACAAGGAGCCCAGTAGCAGTCTGTCAAGGCCTAGAAAGGGGAAGGAGAAGATCAGTAGCAGTAGGAAAAAATCGAAACACACTTTTCTGGGTAGCAAAACCTTCGACCTGTTGAGGAAGTATGGGAGCAAAGGGGCTTCAACCAGCAGAACAATGCCCAGGGCAGCAGTATGGCGGGCAGCAGTGGCGACAAGATCCTCATCTGCATCAATGGAGGGTGGACCTATTAAGGGGAGGGGCGTACTCGATGAAGCCGAAGCAACGCTCAAAATGGGGGAAGCCCTTGGTGTGCAGTTCAATGGGAAGAGAGCTGCTGTGTTACAGAAAATTGTGAACCTAGAAATGAAAGATAAGGAACGAATTCAAGGAGGGGTGAGAGATGGGGTCTGATGGACACCAGTTGGGGGGTTATACTAGTGCTATCATGGTTATTTATGAAGATCCTTTCATGGAATGTTAGAGGGTTGGGGAGGAAGGAGAAAAGAGGCAAAGTAAAGAAGCTCTTAAAGGAGAGGAATATAGACATTGTGTTGTTCCAAGAAACTAAAAAGGCAGAATTAACAGAGAATGACGTTAGATCGGTGTGGGTCAGAGACAAAATGGAGTTTATGGTGGTGGATGCTGTAGGCTCTGCAGGGGAATTACTATGTATATGGGACCCAGATGTCTTCCAGCTTACAGAATGTTGCAGTAATAGAAGACTTATCTTACTATCAGGTACCCTCTTTAACCAATTTCATTGTGCTATTCTAAATATTTATGCTCCTAATGATGTGGGCTCAAGAGGGCATCTGTGGGACTGTCTGTTGAAATTGAAGGAGGAATTCCCTAATCCTTGGTGCTTAGGAGGAGATTTCAATGAAATTAGGCAGATTGGGGATAGGAAAGGATGCTCTAGGAGAGATAAAGGCATGAATGAATTTAATGAATTCATTGACAAGTGTGAGGTATCTGATTTACCACTACTTGGGAGGAGATTCACTTGGTGTAATTCATTAGGTGGGGAAAAGTGGAGCAAAATTGATCGAATTTTTGTAGATCCTAAATGGCTTGAGTCATTTCACCTGAAGCTTTGGGGTTTACCAAGACTGGTTTCTAATCACTGCCCTCTCCTTATGATGGAGGATGAGAGAGACTGGGGTCCAAAGCCTTTTAGGGTCCTGAATGCTTGGTTTCTGCACAAAAAGTTTCGGAGCTTCTGGGAGTCTCAGTGGAAGGAGTCCAGAGTTGAAGGTTGGGCTGGATTTATTCTTATCCAGAAGTTAAAACTATTAAAGAGTGGTCTGAGAAGGTGGAATATGGAGATTTTTGGTAATGTTGTAAACAAATTGAAGATTGTAGAGGATGAGCTTCACAGATTTGATTTACTGGCTGAGGCAAGAGACCTTGATGATGTTGAAAAAGGCAAGATAAATGAAGTTAGAGCTGAAATGTGGAGTTTGAGCAGGATGGTGGAGTGGCTATGGCTGCAAAAGTCTAGGCTTAACTGGGCGATGAAAGGGGACAAGAATACAAGGTTTTTTCATGTAGTCACAAAGGGCAGAACAATAAGGAATGAAGTACATTCCATTACAGAAGGGAATGTGGTGTATGAAGAGCCGAGGCTAGTGAAGATCAAGGTGTTGGAATACTTTAGGAACCAGTATTCAGAAATCTGGCCAGTAAGACCTGAATTTGGGGGTCACTTTCCATCAGCCGATGGTAGAGTGAGGTTTGATCTGCTAGAAACAGAGTTTTCAGAAACAGAGATTAAATCAGTAGTGATGGAGTGTGATGGTAATAAAGCACCTGGACCTGATGGCTTTAATATGTTGTGTTTCCAGAAGTTTTGGAAGGTCATGAAGGGTGAGGTTGTTAACTTTGTGACTGAATTTCATAGAAATGGCAGATTGGTTAAAGGCATCAATAGTTCTTTCATAACCCTCATCCCCAAGAGGGATAATCCTGCTGGGCTTTCTGACTATAGACCCATTAGTTTGGTGGGTTCACTCTACAAAATTATAGCGAAACTATTGGCAAATAGACTAAAATCTGTTTTGCCATACCTCATTAGTGAGCCTCAGTCTGCGTTTCTTAGTGGTAGGAATATCTTAGATGGTGTGCTAATTGCCAATGAGGTTGTTGATGGCTGGAAGAAAGCCAAGAGGAAGGGAGTCCTTATTAAGTTGGATTTTGAAAAGGCTTATGATTCCATTAATTGGGGTTTTCTCTTCTCTATGCTGTCTAAGTTCGGGTTTGGTGCTAAGTGGATCAACTGGATGAAGGAGTGTGTAACTACGGCAAGAGTTTCAGTTCTAGTTAATGGATCTCCTACTGAAGAGTTTAGCCCTCAAAGGGGTCTAAGACAAGGTGACCCCCTCTCCCCTTTCCTGTTTAATCTAGTTGCAGAAGGTTTACATATTTTGTTGAGCAGAGCCTGTGGGCTAAACCTAATTAAAGGGGTGAAGGTAGGCCGTGAGGGAGTGTTGTTGACCCATTTACAATTTGCAGACGATTCACTCTTGTTTTGTGCAGCGGAGGTGGAGGAGGTGAGAAAATTGAAGAGGGTGCTAAGATGTTTCGAAGTGTTGTCTGGACTAAAAATAAACTTTCACAAGAGCGTTGTTTGTGGGGTGGGTCTCTGTGGAGATGTTGAAGGATATGGCCACAATGTTGAACGCAAAACTAAAGCTTTGCCCATAAGCTATCTAGGGCTGCCATTAGGTGCTAATCCAAGAAAGAAGGCGACTTGGAAACCAGTTGTAGACAAAGTCAAGAGCAAGCTGGCTGGATGGAAGAGGAAGATGTTGTCTTTTGCGGGGAGACTAATTTTGATTAAATCAGTAACTTCATCCTTGCCTATATATTACTTATCTTTATTCAAGATGCCTGAAGGGGTTGCTTCAGAATTAGATAAGATCCAAGCTAGATTTTTATGGGGTGGTTCTGAACAGGGGAGGAAAATCCATATGATCAACTGGGAGGAGTTGTCTAGAAGAGTGGATCAAGGTGGTTTGGGTATTAGGCAGTTGAGGGTTGTTAATAACTGTCTGCTTATTAAATGGTGGTGGAGGTTTGGCAAGGAAAAGGATGCGCTATGGAAAAGAGTTATTTGCAGCAAATATAAGATGAAGGTGGGTGGTTGGATTCCGGCATTCACCCCATCCATTAGTCACTCAACAGTGTGGAAGGGGATCATTTCTGTTGCTGAACAGTGTACCACCTTGAAGGAGTTCTATCTGAATAATTTTCATTTGAAGGTAGGGGATGGGGCCAGAATCTGCTTTTGGACTGATATATGGTGCCAATCAGTATGCTTGAAGGATGAATTCCCAACACTGTACAGGTTGTCTGTGGACAAACAGGAGTCTCTGAGTGTTATGGTTGAAAAGAAAAATACAGCAGGGGGTTGGTTCCTGGTCTTTAGAAGGGAACTGTATGATTGGGAGAAGCTGGAGCTGGCCAGATTAGTTACTATGCTCCTGGCAGCCCCAGAGCTGTGTTCAGAGCGCTCTGACCAGCTGGTTTGGTCAGCCTCTTCTTCTGGGATGTCAATGTCATCAGATTTGTATAAGTTTGCTGTGGCCACATCTGGAGACCCTCTGAGCATAACTAGGCTGATATGGCTCAAGTATGTCCCTCCTAAGGTGCAGGTCTTTGGTTGGTTTGCATGGAAAAAGAGATTGAAAACCAAGGAGTTCTTGCAGAAGCTGGGTGTGATTAACCAAGGAGCCTCCACAGCTTGTGTATTCTGTGGTAGTGAGGGTGAATCAGTGAGTCATGTGCTACTTTGGTGTCCCTTTGTGTGGAAGATATGGGCTGAAATGCTGAATTGGTGGGGTGTGCAAGCTGTTATTCCAGGCTCTGTGGAGAGCCTTATCTTGTGGTGGGCTGGAGGGCAGTGGAGGAAACTGGAAAAAAAGATTTGGAGAGCAATACCATTGGTAGTGATGTGGTCAACCTGGAAGTGCAGAAATGAGTGTCTGTTTAGGGCAACCACTCCAAATCTGGAGGGCCTATGTGATCTAATCAAGCATAGGATTGCCTTTTGGGTAAAATCACACCTTTCAGATTTCAGTTACTCAGTGTATGATTTTGTCTTCAATTTGAGGCAGGTAAGAGAGTGTTTGGGGGGGTCCATGGTAGTTAGGTGAAAGCCTTACAGTTGTGATGCTGGCTTGCTGGTCTGTGAAGCTCTGCTGACCTGCTTGCTGTGTCTGGCTGAATTCTGGTTTGTTGCTGGTATGGAATGGGTCTACTAGAACCTGTTGAGGTTGGGAGGACCTGCAGTTGGCATTACCTTGAGGTTGTTCATTCTAGTTTTGGATGGGTGCCTCAACAAAGAATCCTGGAAGTGATTAACAAACTCTGCTGCTGCTGTATGATTCAGTGATTAACAAATTCTGCTTCTGCTGCTGTATGTTCCTGTGCTGAGGACTGCTATGGTTTCGGTGAATTTCTCTGATAGAACATTTCTGCTCTATCTCTGGAGTGAATCCTAGCAAGTGGTGACTGCCCTGACCTGTGCAAACCCGTGGAGTTGGTTGTCTTCCTCTTGCTGTGCAGCTTGGGTGGAGTTGGTTGCTGCTGCTGGTGTAGTGCAGATTGCAGGGTTGTGGCTGGTTCGGTTGCTGCTTGGAAGTGTTTGGTCTGCATTATGTGTGTGCTTGCGGAATGCATTTGCTGGGTATATATCAATTTTAGTTCTGTTTTGGTGCTATGAGCTCTGGTTTGGTGCTAATCAGCTTACCACTGGTTTTGTATTTTTCTCTGGTTTTTTGCTCTTCGTTGGTCTCTCACCAACTCGGAGCTTGGAGCTTTTTTAGCTCTGAGCTCCTCTTTATTGATGTAGTGTTCCATACTCTGTATGTGTTTCTTTCATCAATAAAGATCTTTCTTTTGCTGATCAAAAAAAAAAAAAAAAAAAAAAATGAAAATTGTTCTTTGTTTTTTTGTTTCTTTTTTTCTTGGCAAAGAAGAAATTTTTATATTTTTTCTAAATATTTTATGTTACAATTGTTTTCTATGTGGTGAAAAAGTCTCCATATGAAAAGAAAAAAATAAATAAAGTAGCATGCACTTGTAATTTCCCGCTTCCAAGGCATTGTGGGGACTGTTGGACAAACTTTCCATTCTCACAACCATACATGCACTTGCTAGGTAGAAATCACAATGTAGGTCCCTATCAAGATTTAATCTCAAAATAGGGTCCACAACTTTGTATTCAAAGCGTAGAGAACCCAAACAAGTTCAAACTCCACATTCTCCAGACCAAATCCTCTCCAGTACTCGTGGTGTAATGTATTTTTCGTTTTGGTGAAAAATAAATAAATAAATAAATAAACCTCATAGAATTAGAGAGAGAGAGAGAGAGAGAGAGAGAGAGAGAGATTGAGAGAGAAAGGAAACACATAAGAACAAGAGGTACGGACAAGAGGGTGTGGGGTGGCTGCTGTGCGGGGGCACAGCAGTAGCTGCTGTGTAGCGAAATGGGCCCATTTTAGGGTTTATTTTAATAATTCGAACCGTTTACATTTTAAAATATATCAAGTAGAATATGTTTGCAAAATAGCAAGTTAATCAGATATCGTTAACCCTTTCATCCACTTATATTTGTATTCATTTTAATACTTTAAATCACGATTATTATTTACTTTTAAAGATATAAATATGAGTGGATGAATATGTAAACAATATCAGATTAACTTGATATTTTGCAAGCACGGTCTATGTGATATATTTTAAAATGTGAACAGTTCAGATTATCGAAATAGTCCCGAAATGAGTCCATTTTACTGCACAGCAGTGGCTGCTATGCGCCAAACCCACGAGCAAGAAGAGCTCGGCCCCGCCATCGTGAAACTCACTTCTTTCTCATTCTTCTTTTTCTCTTTCTTACGAGATTCTACGATATCTTTCTCCCTGGATGTTTTTATGGTGTTGAAGCGATATCTCGTTGCCCATTCAACGTTGTCTTGTGCAAGGCAACTCTACTCTGATACTGGTTACTTCATTTGATCTTATTGACTTCTTTGTGTTTCCTCAGACAACCTAGGTTGTTTAGCCGAAATAGTTTTCCTCTTCCAATCTACATCCTTATATGGGCCTTCCCTTCTAGGCCAAAAAATATATATATATATATATATAAGTAGATATTGGAAGTTAGACTTTTTCTTCTTCTTTAGGTTAATCTGAACTAAGAATTTTTATTCCCTCCACAGATGTAATTTAACATTAAAATTAATACAATTAAAATTGTAACGATCAAATTAATGAAGAAAAAAACTACAGACTTCAGATATAATTTATCATGTTTTTTGTTATCCTCTTCTCCAATCTTCCCTTTTGACTTTCTCCCACTTACAATAATTACACCATGGTTGGCCTCAAATCACTGTTTTCAAAACCCTAACACCACATGACCACAGTATGGGCATCCACATGAACATGGACCCATCCCATCTCCCCCCAGTGTTTTGGCCACGTGTGAGTCTCTAATGTAAGATTACATACAACTAAGGGCCAACAGTCCACATCATACGCACCACGTGTGTGATTGGTCCACGCATACTTTTGTTATGTTGTTGTTCATTGATCCACGCCACGTGATCCGTCCGATCTTTATCAGATGGTCGTTGTCGTTTATCCTTTTGGATGTGGTCAAAGTAAGAATAGAAGGGTCATCGTGAGCAGTGGCAATGGATTTTGATTGCTGACCTAATCACAAGATTGAGACTGCCAATTGTTTGTTTTTGTTAGATTACTCATTATTTTCAAAGTTTAAATTATTAGGCAGTAGTTTTAATAATTCATACCTATCTAAATGAGTTTAATGATGTAGATCAAGTTACCACTCTTATCATGTGGAGAGAGAAAGAAAATACGAAAACACGATTAACATAGTGCACAATAATAATGTTCAAATTTAATGAGGTATTAGAAAACAAACATCTAAATTATATGAATCAAATTTAAATATTTTGGAGAAGTGATATAGATCAAATCTCTAACACTCCTCAAATATGTTGTAAGTTGACAAATACAGTACATGTAGAGGTAGTAGAAAGATAAATGAGAAAAATAAACCATGCAACAAAGACTTGGCCTGATAAATTATCTAAGGCCAATAGCTTTAATATTATTTTAGAAATTTAAAAATATCCAACTCACAATCCCATAAAAATAAATAAAATTAAAAAGTTGTGAAGTACACCCTCACCTTTTTCTTTACACACACATTTAAAATTATTTTTTCACAAGTTACAAGAAAACTAATGTGTATCAAATTTGGACATTTACAATGATGGTGAGTATAATTTCTCTTATATAAATCGAGTTTTTTTCTTCAATATATGTCAAACTTGACATGCATGTTAACATTTACAAGTCGTACACATAAGATGCAGTAAGATATTAAGACTTAAATTTAAGAATTCATAAATAAAAATTGAGTGACTTACCATTTGAATTAATTCTCATAAATTGAGTAAAATGACTTAAAAAAAGAATGTGAATCAAGCGTATAACAATTTTAAGTTGTGAAGTTAATTATCGAGAAAAGTCGACAACTATACTTTGGTTTTATTATGTGTTTATGTGGGAAGAAAAAGCATATATGCTAATGAGACATACCGTACTTTGATTAAATGCAATAAAAGACCATGATAGCAATAACTAGCTAACTTTGTCCAGCACAGATTGAGTACAAAAACAAAACATATTGGGGCCAGATTGATAGAGGGACGAATGTCTCTGTGCCACAGTACAAAATCAAAGCTAAGCCAAGGCAGGCCAAAACACGCAAATCCAGAGATTATCCCTCTTGAGGTTCAAAATCAAATAAAAGAAAAATTATATGGTGCTCTAGGACAAATTCACATGGTGTCTCAACTTGATATTTATTAATTAAAATTATAAGACTCAATACTTTTTGTTAAAATATTTAGAGAGAATTTGACAAGTGTCAAGTAATAAATGATATGAAATAATGCTCCAATATCACAAAATAATCCCTCCAAATAATATGCAGTGAACGTGCCCCAAATTTCAAAGGAAAACAAAGGGGTAAGGACATAAAAACTTGCTTTATTTTGCTTGTTGCATATACCAATCTTTATGGAATATGGTTTTCAAGCAATCATACTTGTATTCTACATTTTGTTTAATTAATATAATATTATTGTACTACTTGAATTATTTTATTCATTAATAAATTTTATTTTGTCGATCAAAAAAGAATAGAAAAGGGTAAGAAAGGAATTTGGGACAATTTGGTGTAGCATTTTCGAAGCTCAATTTTATTATTATTTTTTTTTTGATCGGCAAAAGAAATCTTTATTGATGGAATCATACGAAGTATGATACAATGTATCAATAAAGAGGAGCTTGGAGCTAACACAAAGCTCCAAGCGCCATTTGGTAAGAGACCAACAAACCAGCAAAACCAGCAACAAGAAAAGAAACTGCAGAAAAGAAAACACACAAAAAAGCAGAGAAAAAGAATAGCTTGGTAGCAGAGACAAAATGTAGATCAAACTGCATATTAGATTTAGAGCAACACACTTCAAGACTCACTCCACAGAACTTCACAACAGAGGTGCAGAGTTTCACCCAAACTAAACCAACCCAACCAACACTATAGCTGAAAGCACAATTGATGGTCTTTTCTGCAGTTTGATAATTAAAAAATAGAAATTAAGTTCACCGCTTTCAAGTAAATAATTTTTTGTCAACTTATTTAAACTATTTTTATCTTATAACTAAATAAAAATTGATGGTAAGTCCACTTTTATGGATGCATATGGTGTTAGGTTCAATAATTGATTGGCTTTAATTATGAAGATGTGATTAATAAAATATATTGTTGAAAGCGCAAATCATTTTTTAAATGACTTTTTTACCCTTTTACTTTTTCTTTCTGCTTTCTTTTTATTCTCATACACTACTATTAATAGCCATTCACTATCACCGGTGACTCACTCGAAAAGTTGCAGGGAAAGTCGCCAGTAGATGGTGGGCAGTAATAGTGAACACGTGGACATATAAGTGAACAAATTAACAAATAAATAGAAATTGTTATTATTCTTTTAGGATAATCATGTTTATTCCTATGTCTTTAAAATATACGTGCATATAAAGGTCAATAGCAGAATAGTTACTTGATAATCACAGTTTAGATTCGATGTGCAGCAAAGTATTATGGGGAGCTAAAATGCCACATGGGTGATCTTGATTTGCCAAGGTGTGGTCAACCCACACTTCAATCCAAGGTAATTGGATGAGGACGAAGAGTCCTGGATAATGATATAGGCTCTTTGGTAAGATAAGTAAGGATTCTTGAAAGAGTTAATCCTAATCCGCATTAGAGAAGTCCAAGATAAGAGATATCCTTGATAGGGATACGAGTCTTATGAAATAAGACTTCTACGAGAAAGTGTGACACTAATCATTATATAAAGAAGACACCCATGTGGGTCTAAGGTACGCTTTACTAGAGAGTTATTAATATTTGCCAATATCTTTAAGAGATTGATTTCTGACTTGATCATCAGAGTGCCTCCGGGTGGACAAGTCACTAGTCCTATTGTCTTTTTGTGTTCAGGTGTTGGACTTCTCTATTCTTCTTACATGTACTCTATGGCTTAGTTCCCAGAATCTCGGGGAAGAGATCTGATCTAGTTATGAGGTCATATTTCAACAACCACAATTCGGCGCCGTTTGTGAGAACTTAGTTGGAATATATGGCCAACTTCTTGCAAGGTCAGCAGGACTAGCGGGTCGAAGATGATGACTATAGTGAGGAAGAAGTGCATGTCAACCTTGATGTGGCTGACAAGTAGGTTGTTGGGGGGAAGTACGCAAAGGAAAACAGAGCGATTAATGCCACCAAGGGCCAAGATCCAATGGTGGAGAACGGTTAGAGGAGGGACAACACGAGGACACATGAGCACCCCTGAGAAGAATACAACAAGGCGAGCGACCTCCAAGTTTGGAAAGATCTGGTAGCATGATGTGATGCAAACATGAAGGATCTAGCCAACAAGGTGGTAGAGTTGCAAGCTATGATGAAGATTGTGGTTCAAAATCAAGTACTTTAGCTGGCCTTAGCCTCCATGGTTAACTATGTCCAAAACGGAGGATAGGTGTTTTCATGATACAATGAGAGACAAACGGTGTGCTCTCCTCAGCACACAGCTAACGTTGGTAGAGGTGAGTCCCAAAGAGGAGCACCATTGCATGTTAGAGGATCAAGGCAAGTTAGCGGATAGGATCATTGCGCCAAGAAGACATTGGGTTTTAATGCATCAAATAGGCTAAACTGTAGCACATGGAGCAGAGGACTGTAGACACCCCATTTTTGACTGACCTTAAGACTCAGACGTCACCGATTGAGTGCTCGGTGATGTTTCATTTTGTGCTCATTCAGAAGTCTCAGAGTCGCGGCCGTGCGCCCTACCTCCAAGCTTCCGAACTCCCTTCTGTGCCTTGTCTCGGTTTGCGAACCAGACTCGATTTTCTCTGTTTTCTTTCCTGAGGGGAGGGAGAGGTCCTGTAGACCATCTCTCAGTGGCTGTGGGCTACATTTCGTGGCCGTAGGCCATTTTGCCCATTTCGAGCCGGTTCCGGTTTGAGCCGTCGAGCCCGTGTGCCTCGGTTCGGGACCATCCAACCATCTCCGATTCCTCCGGTTTTTGGCATGCATCTCATTTACTCCCTTTCGAGGGACACTGGGGTCTTAGATACCCACTTCGTGGCCAAACACCACTTTCGGTGCTTAACGGCCGATTTTCGGGACCCCGAACTGCATGTTTTGGCCCCCGAGCATTCGTTTTGCATCGGTTTTTGTTCATTTTTGGCAGGTACCTCTGTTTTATCACTAGGAAGGTCACTGGAGAGTGGGAGGCCATCAATTGTCTCAACAACCAGTTATGCTCCTCCAGCGCCCCTCGGCGCCCGTTTTTCTCACTTCCGGGCTAATGTTGAACACCCTAGGGCCATTTTCTTAGAGCCAAAACCACATATTTGTGTTGAGGACACATGGGAGGACCCTAAAAATAGCAGGCCGTCCAATAATTCTTTTTTTCATTTTGAAATCCCTCTTTAAAGTGGGTTGTTCTCTCTCCTGGTTCACAGTTGCCAATTTTCAACCACAGGGTTGTGTTGAGGACACATGGGAGGACCCTAATATGCTATTGCCGGCCATTAATTCAACATGCCCATTTTGTCCTTTGGCCGGCCGGCCATAGGGGGTGGCCGGCCACCTGCATAAAAAAAAAGCCGGCTCGATCCGCATGTCTTGTGTACTTTACCAGTAACTTTTTCCCTCAAAACATCTGATTTCGGGAGACTTTTGAGGGACAAGGGAACTTAATCCCAAGGCTCTACACATTTTTCCCTCACTTTCTCCTCCTTCCTTGCATCCATACAGCAGCTTTGGCTCTCCTTGAAGGCTTAGAACACTTGCTTAGAGGATACATACACATATCTCCTTCCATTTCTCCCAAAATCTCAAGTTTTGGTACCATTTCTTCATCATCATCAAGCACCACCATCACCACTCCATTTCCAGCAGCAAGGAGAGGTTTTTCAGAGGCTTAGAAGCAACATTCCTTGGCCAAGAGGTAGCAAAAGTGTGGTCTTCAAGGGTAAGTGTCCATTTCCCTTTTTTGTAGCGCTTTCTTGCTCCATTTCTTAGGCCTATTTTCTTACTGTTTTGGGCTCCGAACAGAACTGAAAAGGTCATTATTTTGAGCCATATTTCATGTTTGTTTAAGGCTCAACCCTGCTTGAGCCCTCCATTTGGTACTTACTTCAATACCATCTCGCATGCCTTTATTTTTCATTGAATATTTGGCCTATTAGTGATCTGTTTTCGAGCACAATGTAAACTGTAAGTTGGCCTATTTTGATCCCCTCTTCAACATTGAAGAAGGGCTCAACCCTGTTTGGCCTCTCTACCATGCACTTGCTTCACAATCTCTCCTATTTACCGTAAATTTGCATGATTTGTTTGGCCTATATGTAAATTGTTTTGGAGTTTGTTATGAACTGTGAGTAAGCTTATTTTGTGTCCCTATACAACATTGTAGAAGGGATCAATCTTGTTTGGGGTCTCCATGTAGTACCTACCATTCTACCCATCTTTGGCCCTCATTTTTGCATGCTTTTTTAAGCTTATCTAGCTTCTGTTTTCGGCCATCATCAGAACTATAAAGAGTCATATCTTGATCTTCTTGACATATTTCATTGAGGGTCTTTTCTGGTTTGATGAATGTTTGGCCTACTTCATGTTATATCCTCTTGTGGCCTCAATCTTGCATGGCATTTTTAACATGTTTTCACACTGAGTTGGGGGATGTCATCTACTGTGAATGTTCATATTTTTAGTCCCTCATCAGTATTGTAGAAGGGTATTTTTCCATTTGGACATCGCATGTATCACTTGCTTCAATATCCCTCTTGCGGAGCCATTTTTGCATTCTTGCTTAATCCTATGTGTGCTTGCTGTTTAGCCCTTTTTATAACTGAAAAATGCTTTTCTTGGGGCTGTCTTGCTACTGTATTTTCATTCCATGTCCATATTGTGCATGCATTGCATAGCTATAGGCCATTTCGGGCGCCTAATATCGCATTTCGGGATCATTCCATGCTTCGGGTGCACTTTGGCCATGTTTCGGGACTGTTTTTCCCCACATTTCAGTGCTGAAATTCTATTTGCATGTTTACATATCATATTCCATGCCATTTCATGCCTTAGGGCCATTGCCTCAGTTTGCGTGCTCGCGTGCACGCATTTCGAGGCGTCTCTTTTTATCCGACGGCCTCTTATGTGAGTGTGGCTGAGGTCCACTCGTGTTAGTGTAAGTCCAATTTACATTTCGTATGCCATTTCATGCCTTAGGATCATCGCCTCGGTTTGCGTGCCCGCGTGCACGCATTTCGAGGCATCTCATTTTCATAGCATTGTGTATGTTAGGATTGCATATTAGCTACATTTCATGCATATCATGCATATTACATCATGGTCGGGATAGGAGTTAGCCCGGGCACGGGAAACGAGGCACGTTTCGTACTCCGAGTAACGGAACGGGTCTCAATTCCCAAGTCACCGACACTCCGGATTACCCATAATGGAGTTAGGTTTTGTTGTAGCATTCATATGCATTCATCCTATATCGAGTTGTGCAATCCGATTCCTCGGCCATCATGCATCGAGATGCGTGATTGGTGGCACGAGGATCGAGGCATGCATATATTTGTGAAATACATTGCTATGCCCTTTTCCTGCTCTCTATTGCAGCAAAATCAAGAATCAGTAGTCTTCCGAGGCTTGGCATGCATTTCGAGAAATATTGCAAACAGAGGCTAATTGGGGCATCCTAGTGGATTTCCGCGCAAAGCAGCTCAACATGCATCATTTCATTATCCGAAGCGGAGTCAAGGCAGCCCCCTGGCTTGCATGCCAGTTTACAGCTTTCTTAGTTAATTTGTAAATTAATTAGGAATTTATTCTTTTATTCGGACTGTATATTTATTTCGGACTGTATTATTCTTTTATTTCGGACTGTATATTTATTTGGACCCTCTGTGCGAGGGCATAATTGTAATAAGTGTGGGTGAGTGTGATGTATGTCTTTCAACCCCACATCTTTCTTCCCTTTTATTTACCCGCTTACGATGGTTAGATATAGGGCATATTTCAATTAGCATACAGTATGACAGTATGTTTGCATCATTCATCTGTTTTGCATGCACCGGGCTCGGCGCATCATACAAACTGCATTTGTATTTCGATTCCAAATTGAATACATGTTAGCTGTAGCATCATCATATGCCATGTTTAGGACAGCCGAGCCTGCTATAGTTTGCATCTTTGCATGTGTCGCATTAGGCATTACAGTATATTTAGGATCATGCATGATTTCTAACGAGCTTCTGTTTTGGCTTGGAGTACTCGGTGAGTTTTTATGCTTTAGCATCCTTGCATGCGTATGAGTGTTGCCATGATAGCATGCTTACCATGAGGCTAAATGCTTATGTGATATAATTGCCTTGAATGCCTGTGGGTGGAGGTTGTGTTATTTGGATTGGAATAATTCATCAAATGTTTGTTTGAAGCCCACTAGATAGTGGCAAAATCACGTTTTCTAAGCCCACCCGACGGTGGCAAATCCACGTCTTAGCCAACCTGCGGGTAGCACCATCAAACCATTTTCAAACAAACAAACATGAAGTGTTTTGTTCCAATTCAGGCGATTCAGTCTATACTTGTATGCTGTGCGCATCACATAGTAACCTAGGCTAATAACCGGAATAAGAACTCACAATGTTTTCAAAATCAGATATCATGGTTAGTAGAGTCCTCTTTTGATCGGCGAAGGGGTGCTCACGGCGTGACCTTCCCAATCGTACCAAGTTCCCAAGCCGAGGCAACTTTGGTGATGACGGACACGTGGCCTTTTGGCACCGAGTCGTGGTTTCCTAAATTTCCCATTTTAAAACATTTAGGTGGCGACTATTCCCGGCGATCTATGTTTGGCACTTCTTTCAAAAATCGCTTTTCAAAACGACGATTTGCGGATTTGGACTCTTGGTTCAAGATTAAGAACCGTGACATTTGAGTCCTTCGAATCAGTAGTGACCCAATATCGAACCGTAACGGGGACTCGCACTCTTCCCCGGATGCGTCGGGTCGCCTACGCTTCGGCGACTAAGCCGGGATTTAGAGGACTTGACTCGAACTCATGATATCTGGTTTTGACTACACTTGTGTGTTTCTTTGCATTGCATTTGCATTGGTGCGCCTAGGACAATCAGATTTGCCATCTGCTATTCTCGCGATTCTTGGGAGGCTTGTCTTGTCAAGGCATGTCCATAAGGCCGATTTGAGCCTCGCCAAGATGGGAACACAAACCCCGGTTTTACCGGCACCCTTTGACCATTCGACCTAGTGCATATTCGGATCCATAGTGACCATTCCAAACTAGGACAGGTTGCTTACCCGTTTGTAGGTTGTTTGAAACCGCTGTGTGCGTAGTGAAACCCTAGCTCCTGACAAAATAGGACAGGGAAACCCTACCCCTCCATAGGGGTGTTTTGGCTCTCACTTGCTTGTTATGTGCTTTTAGAGTGCGTCTCACAGGAATGCATGTATCGCTTTGCAAGTTTGGGCACCGAAGTTCGAGATTTTGGGACTCAGTTTACCTGAGGGTAATAGTTTACAGGCAAAATTTTGGGAGTAGAATTCAGTAGAGGGTACAGTCATCCTACTATGCTCGTATCTGTTTTGGTGAAGTTAGGCTGAGATGCTGCATGTTTTCCCTTTTGCTAGGTAGTCCTAGAACCATAGCTTCAGAAGGCTCCGAAATCCCCTGGGTACATTGGACTAGTGCTAATAGACTTTGTTAGGTCAGGGATTCAGTTCAAGGGTAACCAGTGTTTTGTCGCTGAGGCAAGGCAAAGAAAGGCCAGTCAGGGCTCATTGGTTCATCTGATCCGACAGTCACCAGTCACATCATCAGTAGACCCGTGATGGCACAGGGTTCGGAAGAATTTGTGGCCGTGATTGCAGCGCCAAATCAGGGAACTGCCATGCAGGTTGAGACCAAGATGAAACGCTAGCCATCTCTGCATCTCACATCCACTTTTGGGACCTCAAATTAACTTTGACCCAATTCCGCCAACTGAAGATTTGCAGGGTCCAGATCCTTGAGAAGGGTTAGCTCAAGCCCGAGTTTTCAGACCCTTGGTGTAGCCTAATGAGAGGCGTTATCCCCTTGATGCTAATGACCTTGATCTAACTACAGTAAAAATTGCGAACCTTGAGAAGCAATTCAAAAAGGCACAGGGCCTTAACTCCATTCCCGATATTGAGGATGGGCACACTGAGTCTGCCGTCCAGCTCCCAGACAGATTCAAAATGCCACATATTGACCGTTTCAACGAGTCTGGAGATCCAATGGTACATATCAGACTTTTCTTGGATGTCCTGAGGCCGATGGGTTTGACTAAGCCACAGAAACTCTCTCTGTATGGAAGAACCCTGTCCGGTATAGCAGCCACTTGGTACGCTAAGTTGGAAGATAAAGCGAAACAAAACTGGGAAGAATTGGCTGAGGCCTTTGTTGATCAGTATTCTTACAATACCCAGGTTGAAATGACCATGCAAGAGCTTGAAACAACCCGCCAGAACCCAACAGAGCCTTTTGTGGAATTTGTTGCAAGGTGGAGGGCAAAGGCAGCACAGATGACAAATCGCCCTTCTGAGAGAGATCAAGTGCGGATGATGGTGCGGAACCTCGAGCATGATATGTTGCAAAAGTTGATAGTGGCTCCGCTATTCACTTTCAAAAGTTTGCATGAACTGGGGGTTCAGGTCGAGAATGCGTTCAACAGCGGGATCATTCCCAAAACAAGTGAACCGACAAGGAGGGTGATTTCAAGGAGTAACAATGTCGGAAGTAGCACTATTCCCGAATCCACTGAAATCGATACAGTCACCACAGCCAACCCTTTTGCCAATCCAAGCCTGCAAATAGCCGACCCAGCCCGAGCTCAGGGCAGAACTTTCACCCCCCTCTATATGAGCTTGACTAGCGCAATAAAAGTCTTGATGGAAAAAGGGCATCTCAAACCCCTCGATCCTCAACCTCTTCCCGACCTACTCCCAGCCAGACATAACCCTGCCAAATACTGTATGTACCATCTGCAGCGCGGTCATGGCACCGACCGTTGCTACCGCCTTCGTCATGAGGTCCAAAATCTCATCGACAACCGGACGATAGCTCCACCTTCAGGCCCCACTGACCAAACATCTCCTGCCTACCTCAATCTCGTCCATACACTGCCATCTACCTATGACCCCAGCATATACATCACCCCGGCCCACCTATCCAAGCCTGAGGTGTTTATCCCAGAAAGCATGGACTTATGCATGATGGGTGCACCTGAACCCCAATCATCTCAAACCCATGAATCCACTACTTCCGAGCTGATGAGGATGATTGAAGATCTTCAAAGAACAGTGGCGGATTTAGCCTTTGGAGTTTTGGCTCCATCATCAACCACATCGCCTACCAGGGAGTTCATGTCAAAAGGCTCCCCAGTCTTGGGACGGGCTGCATTTGAGGAAGGCCAATCCCTTGGCAAAGTGGAAGCGAGTGGAAAGAACAAGGTAGGGGCGGACATGGATCCCCATGAACATCTTCTGTTGGCTGTTAAGGCTTTGAAATCCGAGGGACTGAACAAAGAACATGTCACACCCCAAACTTGCCCCTAAAAGTTCGGGCATGACCTATACATAAATGGATACTTAACCTGATATACATACTATATGGGGCCAGAACGGAAACAGTAAATATCAAAATTTGACAATAAAAAAAAAACAATAATCTCCATTGAGCTACTTCTACATGCCAGGATCTCATTCATCACATGCATTATAGCGGATAAACAAAGTTCTAAACTATACCCCGGAGCGTACGCATACCCATATACATTCCCTGCCCTATAATTGGGCGTATACAAAAATAAACATGAAAGTTATATACATTAACCTTAGATGGACACTCCAAAAAAAAAGCTACATCTTAACAACTTAACAAACTAAGTACAGTGCCTGGACATATGAAGGTTGACACAAGAAAACAGACGTCTTGGTTAGTACTGTCCACCTGATTGGTGACCTACAGAAACAGACAAAATAGAGAGTGAGCTGGGCTCAGTGAATAGTAATACATAAATAAAATGATGCTTAACTTGAAACATAATACATATCAATGCATATAAGAATACGGAGTTCGTATAGTTAGTCTGAATCTGTGTTAAGTACATAACGGCCTCCGGCCCAATCCTGCACATAAACCTCATAAATGCAATGGTTATAAGCCCTTAATCCTGCAACATAAACATCATAACATAATGACATAATGGCTATAAGCTCGTAATCTTGCAACATAAACATCATATCATCATAACATTATGGCTATAAGCCTTTGAAACGTGGTGGCACAAGGCCCTTGAAACGTATGGCACGAGGCCCTTGGAAACATATGGCACTAAGGCCCTTGAAAGTTGGCATATAGCCCTTGAAAGTGGCATGAAGCCCTTGGAAACATGTGGCATAAAGCCCTTGAAAATGGCATGAAGCCCTTGTAAACATGTTGGCATTAAAGCCCTTGTAAATGGCATGAAGCCCTTGTAAACATGTTGGCATTAAAGCCCTTGTAAATGGCATGAAGCCCTTGTAACTTGTAATGGCATAAAGCCCTTGTAACTTGTAATGGCATAAAGCCCTTGTAAATGGCATGAAGCCCTTGTAACTTGTAATGGCATAAAGCCCTTGTAACTTGTAATGGCATAAAGCCCTTGTAAATGGCATGAAGCCCTTGTAAACATATAGTCGTGTCATAAATGGAAATAAATCATACATGTTCTTTATGAATATTCCTTATGCTTGAACCATAAATAGAGATTGTAAGTCATATCTGTAATATACTTGATCTTGTAACATACTTGAACTGGTAACCTGCTTGAACTTATAACATACATGAACTGTAACATTTATAAACTTGTACCATGCTTGAACTTGTAACTTATAGTGAACTTGTAACATACTTGTATTCGTAACATTCATGGACTTGTAACATACGTAAACTTGTAAACTTGTAAACTTGTAACATACTTTAACTTGTATATACTATAACTTGTAAATTTACTTAAACTTGTGCATACTTGAACTTGCCACATCTATAAACTTGTAACATTCTTGAGCTTGTAACATACTTGACTTATAACATGTGTAAACTTATTTCAGAGCCTTACAGAATTCCAGAATCATAGGAAGGTTGTTTCATTCTTTCTCTTACTTATTTACCTTGAATCATCTACATAAACATATGACATTTATCTTCCTTGAAACATTTACTTAAACACATAACATTTATCTTCCTTGGATCATTTATATACATATAACGTTTATCTTCTTTGAATCATTTACATACATAAGTAATGGAATTAATGTAACACTAATGGCAATCATTAGCGGTAAAGCGCTACTACTCACCGTGTTCAAAAGTAGTCCGCCCCTTGTAGCTAACCCTACACAAGTCACGTAGTTCAAACATAATCCATTTTAGTATAACATCATTTTCAATTCAACATAATTCAACGTAAACTCTTGAATCTCATTTTAACATTTCAAAATCGAGTTCATGTCATTCATATCCTTGATAGATTATTTCCCTAATTTTTCTTTTACATGGTAGCATGAATTCCAACATTTATAACAAAGTTCATTCGCAAATTTTAAACATAATTTTCAAGTATCACCAAATTCCAATTAAACTTGCACATATGTAATTCAACCTACTAATTTCATGATTTTACTTCCAATTTGGCCAAATCATCAATTAACATCATTACCCAACCTAGGGTTTCAAGAAAACATTGAAATTCAAGAAAAATTCATACTTATTCACCCATCACTTTTCATTCCAATTTTCCATTGATTATACACCTAGGATACATGGTCCATCACTTTAATCCATCTATTTAACTCTCAAGATTCATTACCTCAAGAATGAAGCAAGCCTTGGTGAGATTCCTCCATAATTTCGGAATTCCAATCGGTTGCAAATGTTGATCTTCATGCCTTCTTCATTCCTTGGTGGAAAATCTTGATCAAAACTTAGGGAAATGGTGAGGATTTGGGATCAAAACCCTAGGGTTTTCGGACCTAGGGAGAGAGGAGAGAAGAGGGGAAAAGAAAATGTGAGAAATGATCCAAAAATTCTGGTTTAAAGCTGCTGTCCCGTAATTCCCGCTCGAGCGGAGAAATTCCCGCTCGAGCGGACCTGTTTTCAGCACAGATCCCGAAACTTTGAACAGGCGTAACTCTCCCATCCGGACTCCGTTTTAGGTCGTTCTTGTGGTCAAATTGAAGCCCCGGAGATAAGCTTTCCAATGGTTCCAACCTCACATTCAAATTCAAAGTGTGGAAAGAGAAAAGGGAAAAAGAGTGACGGCTGATCATAGATTACCTAACCAAATTATATTCTTTGGTCCAATCTTACTTTACCATCACACCACTACCTCAATCAATTCTCCAAAATAGATAAAAACATTCTTAATTCCAATAGATATAGTTGAATTAAAGCATATTAGCCCCTAATTAAATAAGGATGACTTTTGGGGTCATTACAGAACAAGTGCTCGCGGTTGTCGCAAAAGCTGTGAATGACACTTTCGCTACTCAAGTTGGGGGCAGTTTGACTCAAGGGGCAAGCCGGGAGAAGGGCCGTTGTACCAAGAATATTCCTTTCAACTCTAATCTCGTGCTTGGAAGAGATCAGCAAACTAGGCCAGCACCTGCCAATCCTTTGCTGGTGCGCCCAGCAAAAATCCACAAACCCAGAAGTACCAACCCCGAGGTCAGAGGGTCTTCCATGCCCTCCACATGCCTTTATCCAAAGCTTTCCAAGTCCTTGTTGGACAAGGCCATCTCAAACCCCTTGAGCCTCGGCCTCTCCCGAACCCTCTTCCGGCTACGCATGATGCTACCCAGTACTCCACATACCATCAACAAACTGGCCATGCTACCAACAATCGCCTGCCTCTTCGCCACGGCATGGATCTATTGGACAACGGGTCATCCTCCGCCGAGCGCAAAGAAAGTCTATCGGACTGGGTCGATGAACTTGGGAGATAATGTGATGTGATCGAGGATAAACCACCATGGCAACGCCGCTTTACTCTAGATATGGTGGATGGCACGACTTTCGAGCAATGTGCAAATACCGCTTTTGTGTTTTCTGACTTGGGTATTGGGTTGATTTTGTTGTTTTGTTTTGAGTCTGTCCTTTTGTTTTGAGTCCGTCTCTTTTGTTTTGGGTCTGTCTTGTTGTATCGAGTCAGTCCTGTTGTATAGGAGTCGGGTGATTCCGGAGGTGTTACCGAAGCGCCACCATTTTGCTTTATGCTTGTCTTTTGTTTTGTTTTGAGTCTGCTTTGCCAGTGGAGCCGCTTATGCCAATGATTTTGAATGAAACAGAAGTGATTTTCACGCTCTCACATTTGCTTCTCCCGTGTGCTAGTTGTGCCGGGATTTGAATGAAATGGCAGTGCATTCCACCTGCTCTCTTGTGCCTTGAAGTCATTGTATTGACCTAAGTTTTTCAAAACCTTTTTGAACACCTGCGTGAAAACAAAGAGGAGGAATTCCTGATTTGCAAAACTTTGATCAAATGAGAGAAAGAGAGGCATACTAAGCCCTTAATGATTGAAATCATGCTTGTTAGTGTGAGTATCGAGAAGGACCGGCTTTGATCCAGATTGATCCTACATCCTTCACATGAGCGATTTGTCGCTTAAAAACTTTCAAAAATGTTTTGGCGGTCCTCGAAGACATGTGTGGAATCGCTTCTTGAGATTGTGCAATTTTAGATCGCTCTCACCTCGAGACTCGCCCCCTTTGCTTCCAAACCTTGAACTTGAATTAAGGTTCAATCTGGTCAACTACGATGTGAGGCCTGTGGCCAGATTTGAAGCAATTTCTAACAAGAGGCACCAAAGTCGATCAAGAAGATTAGACCTCATCGGAAGAAGCTTGCGGTTAAATCAAGCACCCACGAACTAGGGGCAAAAATGTCTGATATGCTCAAAGAGCCGAAGATGAATCCTTTTACGAATCAATACAGCAGTCATTTTCCGGGATTCAGATGACTTCAGGATCTCAAAACCATTTGGCATGGACCAGCTACACTTTTACCCTTTGAAAGGCTCGCTGGGCCGAAAACCCGGAAAGGGCGACCCAGGCAAAAGTTAGAGCAAGAAAAGATATATACAAAAAGAAAAAAGAAAAAAAAGAAGAAAAGAGAAAAAAGAAGAAAAGCAAGAAAAGAAAAAAGAAGAAAAGAAAAAAATAAAAAATAAAAGAAAAGAATGAAAAGAATGAAAAGAAAAGAAAAACAAAGCTCGCAAGGTTGACAACCTGTAACTGGCACATTGGCAAAAGTTAGAGCATAAAAAGGAGAGGTTAAATACCCGAGTGTACCTTAACCCCGAACTACGTAAGGCTTGATTCCCATCTTTGGGATACGTAGGCAATTTCATTTTGAAGTCCAGCCGTAAAACAATTCAAATTTGATTGTGTCCATGTAATGGTTTTGATCATCTCTGCCTTCTCTCAGATCCGAGTCTGCTTTGTGTTCGCCGCCCGAGGATCGACCGCAAATGCGCTCCAGTGCCGTTCAAACAAGGGGCAACTTTCCGTTGCCATTCAATGCGCCACGGTGCCGTTCAAACAAGGGGCAACTTTCCGTTGCCATTCAATGCGCCACGGTGCCGTTCAAACAAGGGGCAACTTTCCGTTGCCATGCAGCTCTCTTCAAGCACGGGGCAGTTTTCCCTTGGATCCGAGGTTGTGCATCTCAAGAGTAGGTTTCATGCTCGTTGAGCAATGGCTGTTTGCAAAAATAGTCTTTGAGGAGTTTTACTGAGGTTGACTAATTCTCTCGAAAATTATCTCATTTTTCTAAAACTGGACCATTTCTTGGACCCAAAAAAGGAAAATTTTCAGTGCTCATAGCCTGACTTGCGTGATTTGAAATCAAAAATCGAACAAGCATGTTAATCTAACTCTCATATTGGTCAAAATTGTTTTAGTAGAAAGCCAAAAACAAAAAATGGTCGAAATGATGAACTAGGGGTACAGTTGAGTCAGGTTTTCTGTCTTTTTCCTTTATCAACGCGCTTGCCAAGAAGGGCACTCTACCTGCCGGAAAAGGGCACCACTGAAGCTAACCACAAAAGGGCTGAAAGCTCTCTCATCCTCCAAGCAAAAAAACTGTCGAGCCAAGTGCGAAGCACGAACTGGAATGAGGCAAGATATTCCACTCCATCATTTGGACAGATCTTATCACGTCCAAACACCCCAGCAAAGCATCATCAACCGATGCTAGCTGCAGATTTGCTACACACCCAGTTGTAGTGCAACCCCTCTATGGGAGGAATTCACTAGCTGCGTGCAGAAGAAGAAGAATCTAGCAGAATACTAGGGGCACGAGCCCACAACTTGCTGTTTATCCATCAACCACCCAGGAGAGGGATGAAAAATGAGAGATTGAAGAATAGAGAGATGTGCGATGTGAGAAAAAGTGAGCAAAAGGGTTTTGAGAGAAAAATTGAGATTGAGTGCCCGAGCGATATGAAAGACACAAATAAGAAAGGGTGGGAAACACTACCCGGTGAAACAGGCTCCCTGTGCACGTCTGAGTGTCGTGTCTTTTTGTTTTATCTCGATTTTGTTTTGGGTTGTTTCGAGTGTTACTCGATGTGTCTAGGTTGTGTGCCTTTTATTTCCGTGTCGAGTCGTTTTGCTGTCTTCAGTCGTAGGCTCAATACCTGGTCAAAAATCCATCTCTCAATTTCAAAAAATAAAATCGTTTTGTGCTCCGAGTGTCGTGCTGTTCTCCACATTTGTGCAAAACAGGATTGGTTCTTTCAAAAAGTCGCGGGGTCCACCCACGATAAGTGTGAACAGTACAACAAGGGCCTATCTGAAGCTTTTTAGGTTCCGGACTACAAAGCAAAAGAAAAGAAGGAAAATCGAAGCATCTGAGTGAGTTTCACCTTCAGCAAGTTCCCTGATTGTATTCCAGATGTACCTCTTCAGGCCTTGTTAATACTACCGAAGTGTGAGTGCACCTCTACCTCAAGTGTAAGCCTGCTTCAAGTCAGAATGACAGTCCAAGCAACACCCGAGGGTTTTACATACAGATGTTATCTCTCGCCAATTTGAACAGGGTGTGCCCTTTTTGAACTGAGTGTGTTGCAAAGTCCTCTAAGAAGCAAATCAAAGGCACCAGAGTACATATTTGATGCTCCTCTATTACATAGAATGTGGACTTTCATATACACTGTTGTTGCATGCGTGCCGCGCATCGTTATGATTCATGCATAGAATATGCTTGTTTTCAACATTGCATAAATTATGCTTCCATACTTGCATAGAAAATGCTTGTATCTATTGCATAGAAGATGCGTTTTATCACACTTTCTTGTGCATTTTATCTCGCTCGCACTGTCTTGTGCACTTACACTTTGTATCTCACTTGCACTGCCTTGTGCATCTTGTGTTTGTGTCTCACTCGCACTATCTTGTGCATTGCATATCAATCGCGCTGTTTAGCGTATCGCACTGTCTTGTGCATTTCAAATCACTCGCGCTGTTTAGCATATCGCGTTGTTTAGCGTATCGCACTATCTTGTGCATTTCAAAATCAATCACGCTATTTTGCGCACCTCAATCGCACTGTTTTGTGCAGTTTATCATTCGCGCTATTTTGCGCACCTCAATCGCACTGTTTTGTGCTGTTATCATTCGCGCTATTTTGCGCACCTCAATCGCACTGTCATGTGCTTTGCATATCACATCGCACTATCTTGTGCATTTCAAATCACTCATGCTGTTTAACTTATCGCACTATTTTGTGCATTGTATCATTTGCGCTATCTTGCGCGCCTCACCTGTACTTGTTAGTGCATTACATTTCACTCGCGCTATTTTGTGCATTGCACTATTTTGTGCACATTACTTGCGTTGTGCATGCATTTCATCGCGCTATCTTGCGCACCTTACCCATATCACACTGCTTTATGCATTCACCCGCCGACACTGCGTGTGTCAAACTCTCGAAACCACAGGAATCACATTGAATATATGTTGTTAGCATATTGTTCTTGTTGCATTTCTCTCTTTTGCAGACACGATATTGTATGTACGGTTCATTTGAGGCTGGTGCAACCAGACGAATCGCGCAGGTATCGTATCTTCTCCGTGTGAGATACGACGAGAATTGAATAATTCTCCGCATTCCTAACTGCATGAAATGTAGTTGTTGCTTTGCATTCTTGCTTAAAACTGTTGCATCTATTTGCAAATACTTGCCTCATTACAGCTTGCTGCATTTGCATGATCATTTGGCTCTGTGCATGTCGCTCTGCGTTTTGCCCCTCGCTCATGGCACGCTCATGGGCACATATCTCTGCTCATCTTGTATGATTGTCTAAGTCTTCGCCTTGTCAAAATGGGTCGCCTCTAGGCTTTGACATTCACTCCCGTCCACTTTGACTTCCGAAGTTCTCACAAAGAGGGACAATCAGAGACACCCCATTTGACCGACCTTAAGACTCGACGTCACCGATTGAGCGCTGGTGAAGTTGCATTTTGTGCTCGCTCGAAGTCTCAGTCGCGGCCGTGCGCCCGCCTCCCAAGCTCAACTCCTTCAGGTGCTTTGTCTCGGTTTGCGAACCGGACTCGGTTTTCTCTGTTTTCTTTCCTGAGGGGAAGGAGAGGTCCCATAGACCATCTCTCAGTGGCTGTGGGCTACATTTCGTGGCCGTAGGCCATTTTGCCCATTTCGGAGCCCGATTCCCGATTTTTGGAGCCGTCAGGCCGTGTGCCTCGGTTCGGGACCACCCAACCATCTCCGATTCCTCCGGTTTTTGGCATGCATCTCATTTACTCCCTTTCGAGGGACACTGGGGTCTTAGATACCCACTTCGTGGCCAAACACCACTTTCGGTGCTTAACGGCCGGTTTTCGGGACCCCGAACTGCATGTTTTGGCCCCCGAGCATTCGTTTTGCATCAGTTTTTGTTCATTTTTGGCAGGTACCTCTGTTTTATCACTAGGAAGGTCACTGGAGGGTGGGAGGCCAGCAATTGTCTCAACAACCAGTTATGCTCCTCCAGCGCCCCCCGGCGCCCGTTTTTCTCACTTTCGGGCTAATGTTGAACACCCTAGGGCCATTTTCTTCGAGCCAAAACCACATATTTGTGTTGAGGACACATGGGAGGACCCTAAAAATAGCAGGCCAGCTAGTAATTCTTTTTTTCATTTTGAAACCCCTCTTTAAAGTGGGTTGTTCTCTCTCTTGGTTCACAGTTGCCAATTTTCAACCACAGGGTTGTGTTGAGGACACATGGGAGGACCCTAATATGCTATTGCCGGCCATTAATTCAACATGCCCATTTTTCCCCTTGGCCGGCCGGCCATAGGGGGTGGCCGGCCACCGCACCTCAAAAAGTCGGCCGGCCCGATCCCCATCTTTGTGTACTTTACAGCTGTGTAACTTTTTCCCTCAAAACATCTGATTTCGGGAGACTTTTGAGGGACAAGGGAACTTAATCCCAAGGCTCTACACATTTTCCCCTCACTTTCTCCTCCTTCCTTGCGTCCATACAGCAGCTTTGGCTCTCCTTGAAGGCTTAGAACACTTGCTTAGAGGATACATACACATATCTCCTTCAATTTCTCCCAAAATCTCAAGTTTTGGTACCATTTCTTCATCATCATCAAGCACCACCATCACCACTCCATTTCCAACAGCAAGGAGAGGTTTTTCAGAGGCTTAGAAGCAACATTCCTTGGCCAAGAGGTAGCAAAAGTGTGGTCTTCAAGGGTAAGTGTCCATTTCCCTCTTTTGTAGCGCTTTCTTGCTCCATTTCTTAGGCCTATTTTCTTACTGTTTTGGGCTCCGAACAAAACTGAAAAGGTCATTATTTTGAGCCATATTTCATGTTTGTTTAAGGCTCAACCCTGCTTGAGCCCTTCATTTGGTACTTACTTCAATACCATCTTGTATGCCTTTATTTTGCATTGAATATTTGGCCTATTAGTGATCTGTTTTCGAGCACAATGTAAACTGTAAGTGGGCCTATTTTGATCCCCTCTTCAACATTGAAGAAGGGATCAACCCTGTTTGGCCTCTCTATCATGCACTTGCTTCACAATCTCTTCTATTTACCGTAAATTTGCATGATTTGTTTGGCCTATATGTAAATTTTTTTGGAGTTTGTTATGAACTGTGAGTAAGCTTATTTTGTGTCCCTATACAACATTGTAGAAGGGATCAATCTTGTTTGGGGTCTCCATGTAGTACCTACCATTCTACCCCTCTTTGGCCCTCATTTTTGCATGCTTTTTTAAGCTTATCTAGCTTCTATTTTCGGCCATCATCAGAACTATAAAGAGTCATATCTTGATCTTCTTGACATATTTAATTGAGGGTCTTTTCTGGTTTGATGAATGTTTGGCCTACTTCATGTTATATCCTCTTGTGGCCTCAATCTTGCATGGCATTTTTAGCATGTTTTCACACTGAGTTGGGGGATGTCATCTACTGTGAATGTTCATATTTTTAGTCCCTCATCAGTATTGTAGAAGGGTATTTTTCCATTTGGACATCGCATGTATCACTTGCTTCAATACCCCTCTTGCGGAGCCATTTTTGCATTCTTGCTTAATCCTATGTGTGCTTGCTGTTTAACCCTTTTTATAACTGAAAAATGCTTGTCTTAGGGCTGTCTTTCTACTGTATTTTCATTCCATGTCCATATTGTGCATGCATTGCATAGCTATAGGCCATTTCGGGCGCCTAATATCGCATTTCGGGATCATTCCATGCTTCGGGTGCACTTTGGCCATGTTTCGGGACTGTTTTTCCCCACATTTCAGTGCTGAAATTCTATTTGCATGTTCACATATCATATTCCATGCCATTTCATGCCTTCGGGCCATTGCCTCGGTTTGCGTGCCCGCGTGCATGCATTTCGAGGTGTCTCTTTTTATCCGACGGGCTCTTATGTGAGTGTGGCTGAGGTCCACTCGTGTTAGTGAAAGTCCAATTTGCATTGCGTATGCCATTTCATGCCTTAGGATCATCGCCTCGGTTTGCGTGCCCGCGTGCACACATTTCGAGGCATCTCATTTTCATAGCATTGTGCATGTTAGGATTGTATATTAGCTACATTTCATGCATATCATGCATATTGCATCATGGTCGGGATAGGAGTTAGCCCGGGTACGGGAAACGAGGCACGTTTCGTACTCCGAGTGACGGAACGGGTCTCAATTCCCAAGTCACCGACACTTCGGATTACCCATGATGGAGTTAGGTTTTGTTGTAGCATTCATATGCATTCATCCTATATCGAGTTATGCAATCCGATTCCTCGGCCATCATGCATCGAGATGCGTGATTGGTGGCACGAGGATCGAGGCATGCATATATTTGTGAAATACATTGCTATGCCCTTTTCCTGCTCTCTGATGCAGCAAAATCAAGAATCAGCATTCTTCCGAGGCTTGGCATGCATTTCGAGAAATATTGCAAACAGAGGCTAATTGGGGCATCCCAGTGGATTTCCGCGCAAAGCAGCTCAACATGCATCATTTCATTGTCCGAAGCGGAGTCAAGGCAGCCCCCTGGCTTGCATGCCAGTTTACAGCTTTCTTAGTTAATTTGTAAATTAATTAAGAATTTATTCTTTTATTCGGACTGTATATTTATTTCGGACTGTATTATTCTTTTATTTCGGACTGTATATTTATTTGGACCCTCTGTGCGAGGGCATAATTGTAATAAGTGTGGGTGAGTGTGATGTATGTCTTCCAACCCCACATCTTTCTTCCCTCTTATTTACCCGCTTACGATGGTTAGATATAGGGCATATTTCAATTAGCATATAGTATGACAGCATGTTTGCATCATTCATCTGTTTTGCATGCACCGGGCTCGGCACATCATACAAACTAAATTTGTATTTCGATTCCAAATTGAATACATGTTAGCTGTAGCATCATCATATGCCATGTTTAGGACAGCCGAGTCTGCTATAGTTTGCATCTTTGCATGTGTCGCATTAGGCATTACAGTATATTTAGGATCATGCATGATTTCTAACGAGCTTTTGTTTTGGCTTGGAGTACTCGGTGAGTTTTTATGCTTTAGCATCCTTGCATGCGTATGAGTGTTGCCATGATAGCATGCTTACCATGAGGCTAAATGCTTATGTGATATAATTGCCTTGAATGCCTGTGGGTGGAGGTTGTGTTATTTGGATTGGAATAATTCATCAAATGTTTGTTTTAAGCCCACTAGATAGTGGCAAAATCACGTTTTCTAAGCCCACTCGAGGGTGGCAAATCCACGTCTTAGCCTACCTGCGGGTAGCACCATCAAACCATTTTCAAACAAACAAACATGAAGTGTTTTGTTCCAATTCAGGTAATTCAGCCTATACTTGTATGCTGTGCGCATCACATAGTAACCTAGGCTAATAACCGGAATAAGAACCCACAATGTTTTCAAAATCAGATATCATGGTTAGTAGAGGCCGGTCTTTGACCGGGCGAAAGGGGTACTCACGGCGACCTTCCCAATCGTACCCAAGTTCCCGAGCCGAGGCAACTTTGGTGATGACGGACACGTGGCCTTTGGCACCGAGTCAGGGTTTCCTAAATTTCCCATTTTAAAACATTTAGGTGGCGACTCTGTATCTGGCGAAGCAGTCCATGTTTGGCACTTCTTTCAAAAAATCTGTTTTCAAAACGATTTCCCGGATTTGGACTCTTCGGTTCAAGATTAAGAACCGTGACATTTGAGTCCTTCGAACTGTAGTGACTCAATATCGAACCAGAACCGGGGGGGGGGGGGACTCGCACTCCCTTCCCCCGGGATGCATTCGGGGACGTCTACAAGGACCAAAGGCATTAAAGTCAGTGAATAGTAGAGCATCGGGGTGATCAAAGGAGGATCTATGTAACCTCCTTCAGAAGAAAAGGAATATGGCTGAGGTAACCACCTCCAATAATTTGAAGACACTGTTCTCCAACGAACTAGAAGTGTTTGATCCACCAAAGAGGTTCTCAATGCTGAAGTTTCACACATATGACTGTATATCCAATCGTAATTTTCATATTGGTCTTTATCTTAATGGAATGCCCTATGTGGTGGAAACAATCCACGGCTTTTAAGGTGTTTCTGGCAATATTGGGGGATATAACATCAAACTGGTTCTTCAAATTGCCAAAGGGAACAGTAAAGAATTGGGACGGTTTGGCCGAGATGTTCATCAGTCAATTTTTCACCAACAATATTTAGTCTTTGAGAGTTGACTCGTTGGCGTCAATAATGATGGATTTTAGGGAAAGCCTAAGGGCTTACGCCAAGAGGTACTACAAGTTTTACAAAAGGATCTCAGGCTGCAACCAGGAACTTGTCGTTGTCTCATTCAAAAAGACTTGGAGGAGAATAGCCCATTTCGACTATCATTAGCAAAGACTCTCCCAACATCAGTGAGAAGTATGCTAGGGCTGAGAAAGACAAACCAAAATGAGAAAGTGTTGGCAAGTAGGAAAAGAAGAATACTTCTTATAGGTATAACAAATTGCCAAGGACGAACAGAGTAAGGAATGCTGCTAGAGAGTTAAGGTTGAAATCTATGCAGGCGGTTAGTACTGTCTTCAAGATCCTCATCTACAAGATCTTGGAGAGAATATAGAACCAGCCTTACTTTAAACCACCTCAAAGGATTCTTGGAGAGTGCATCGGGAGATTCTAGATCAAGTCATGCACGTATCATGATGAAAATGAGTATATGACCAAGGGATGTCGGTCTCTAAAGCAGCATTTAGAAGACCTTATCAGGTAAGGCCATATGAGGGACTTCACTAGCAAGGAGAGAACAAGAGCAAAGCATGCCAAGTTGGCTCAAACTCTAGCAGGAGCACTGCCATCTCTACCACTGTTTCTAGCACCTCTAGATGAGGAACCTTGGGTTATTAACGTGATCCACTCCCAGGTGAATGCTAATGGGATCAAAGGGGAGACCCAAAGGGTGAAACACTTGTAACATGTATTCTAGGTACAATAGAAAACACCTCAGCCAACAGTATGTTAGGGCCCAATGATAACTTTTACAAAAGATGATTTGGAGACTATTCAACAACCTTATAATGATGCACTAGTTGTTACTTTGTTTGTCAGAGGGTGCAAAGTGAAGAGGATACTTGATCAAGGCAGTTCCTATGATATCATCTATGTTGGATGTTTTAGGGAACTCAATCTTAAGAAAGACGATCTGGAACCATCTAACAATCCAATGGTTGGGTTGAATGGGACGCTAACATGGCTTTTGAGGATAGTAAGTTTGAATGTGTAAGCAGGCAGATTGACACTCCATTGCCTTACAACGCAATCCTTGGGAGATGCAATTCAAGTTGTTCCATTGACCTGCATCAGTTTATGTGGTTCCCAATGGAGTTCGGGATAGAAGAGATTCGAGGAGATCAAGTACAAGCAAAGAATTGCTCCATGGAAACAATCAAGTTCTTAGGCAACATCAGATATATAAAATTTGTGAAAATAGAGAAAGAAGACTAGGAGGTTTTAGAAGACATTGGCAAAGAACCACCGATAAGAGCCAATAACTGTTGAAGAAGATTCCAAGATGGACATCCTTGGTACTACGACATCTAGAATTTCATAGAGAAAGAGGTCAATCTATAAGGGGTAATGAAAAAGAACAAGAGGGTCTGTAGACACCCCATTTTTGATTGCCCTTACGACTTGGACATCACCGCTTGCACACCCAATGATGAGTGTATATGCTTGTCAAGTGCTTGAAGTCCTTAATGGAATGCCACAGCTTTGAGCCTTCAAACCTTGCACCCCTGTTGCTTTTATTTTTGGACCAAAACCAGAGATTTTCAAACCTCTATCCTTTTGTGACCTGTTGACCCCTTCTATTGGTTGTTGGCCATTACTTCTAGCTGCTGGCCACTGATGTGGCCTATTGGCCACCATTAGTAGCCTACCGGCCACCAATGTGTTTTGCAAATATTTTTTTGCCAGCTGTGCCAGCTGTTGGCATAGATGCATGCACCTTCCTACATGTGTATGTCTTGATATTTTTGAGGGAGTTGTATGGTTTTCTATATATAGAAGGCCTCCCCTCCCATTTTTAAGGTTGGAATTTCTACGTAAAAAATTCTCTCTCTCTCTCTCTCTTTCTCTACAATTCTCTCAATCCCTTGGAATTTCTTAGCTTTTTGCAAGCTTTTGCCTATACACTCTTAACCAAACCTCTCCATCTTTGAGCTGAGGTACCTTTGAGCCTTGTTTGAGCTCTTGAGAGTGTGTTTATCTTGATTTGTTGCCTAGAATTAGTTCTCCTCTTTAAGAGGTATAAAGCTTTGCCTCTCTTCTTGCTTTATTTACTCTTTTTCCTACTGTTTTCCAACTATTTTTAGACTGTATAAAATCTATATTTTTGGACTGAAACTTGGGTTTTAAGGCCAATAAAAGTTGAGGGATGGTTCACCCTTCTTTACACCTAGCTCTTAAGGCCTTTACCTTTGTGTTTCTCACCTTTATACTATCTTTTTTTAAGCTTTTAAACATTGATTTTTAGAGTTATTTCAGTGGCTAAAATATTGTTTTGAAGTCCAAAATCGGGGGGATTAGCCTCCCCTCCTTGTGTCTTGCTTACTAGCCTAGCATCATCTATGATTTAGCTTATTATTCTAGCTACATTTGTCTCAATTCTAGCATGTTTTAGGACTTATTTAGCATTATTTTAGGACTATTTTTGAGTGTCCATTTCATTTGAGCCTTATATTGCATGCTTGTAGTGTAATTGTCCTCATAAGTTTAGTGTTTTAGGCCTTAGACACCACCTTATTTGAGTTGATTGAATTTATTTAGTGTTTTTCTTACTTGTTCTCACCTTTAATCACCTCTGCAACCTCCCTCCTTTCTTGGCTTTTTCTTTGCTTTGAAAGTGGTTTCAAATTATTTGTTTGTTTAAGCATGAGATTGAGGTGTCATGTTTAATGGTTTAATCCCTTTGGGGGTTCATTACTAATGGTATGATGTCTCTTTCATGCCCAAAGCATCACTTGGCTTGAGCCCTCTTTCCATTAAGGGAGTTAAACTCACTTTTAGACTTAATTGATTAAAGAATTGAGAGGTAACTAAAATAGAGTAATAAAATTGATGAATAAAAAGGTGCAAGATAATAATTTGGTCAGGGTTCAATCAGACGTTAATTGAACCCTTGAGTCTTGAGTCATTTCATACTCATTAGTAATGAAAACGGTTCAAGATTCATTGTCAATTACTTCCTTTGATCTTTCATGATAGGGAAGTGGTTTTGGGAGTCTTGTTTTGTTGCATTCATTAAACTTGCACACTTGGTTCATAAGCCATCATGCAATGAAACTGCTTCCATTGGTGGTTTGTGAATCAAATTTATTACTCTTTTGAGTTGTTTGATGATAAGGAAGGGTGGATTGTGCAAACAAACCCTTGAGAATACCTTGTCCTTACTTTGTTTGCTTTCTGTTGTAGTAGGACAATCTAGTCATCAGTGGCTGATAGGCTACCTTCAGTGGCCTACAGGCCACCATTAGTGGACGGCAGGCCATCTGTCGGCCACCAGTGCAAAATCCAGTGGTATACTTTTAAAGCAGAACGTAATTGGTCTTCAGGTGGAAGGCAATGTAAGTGTTCTACTGTGCAACAGAGGCATTTGGCAGCAGAAACAATGGCTTTTTCAAGTGGAAAGTCCATCCATGCATGAGCATTCCTCGTTTCCCAAGGTGGAGTAATTAGAATAGCTAGCTTAGCACCCTTTTCATGTTGTCTTCATGTAAATAATTAGTTCATTTTGATTTGTTGTAATAATTAGTTAGCTATAATAGTTAATTAATTTGTTGTAATAATTGGTTAAGTAGTTTAGCTAAATTATTCATTTGGGTTTGTAATAATTACTTAATTAGTTTAGCTTCAATTAGTTAGCTAGTTAGTTCATTCGGACCCTCATGCGTGAGGGCGCAAATGTTGTAATAATGTATATGTCTTCCAACCTCTCGTCTTTCTCTCTTTTATTTAACTGCTTACGATGGTTAGATTACAGCTTCATGTTTTGTTTAGCATAATCCATGTTTGCATCCACTTGTATTGCATGCATTGAGGCTCAACTCATTATTCTAGCTCACATTGTTAGTTTAATACTTCTTTGAATACATGCTTAGACCGTATGCTATGAAATTGATTCGTATGCCATGTTAGTGACCATGCCTAGTAATTGCATATCGCATGTGTTGCATTAGTCATATTACATAGTTAGGATCATGCATTATTCTAACTATGTCATCTTTTTTGGCTTGGAGTACTAGGTGAGCTTTTGTTTGTTTTAGCATATTGCATTGTATGTTAGTAGTGTCATGTCTAGCATGCTTACCGTGGGGTTAAATGCTTAATTTATAAACTACTTGAATGCTTATGGATGAAGGCTAGTTGCTTGAATTGGGATAGTTTAATTAATGTACATTTAAGCCCACTTTTTCAAGTGGCACATTCACAAACTCTTTTCAAAAACAACCATGAGATTAAGTGTTCCAATTCTTGCAAATTAGTCTATACTTGTGTGTGTGCGCATCACATAGTAATGCTTACCTAATAATTGGAACAAGAGCATATAATGTAAATAAGATTCATATCATGATTAGTAGAGGCCGATCTTTGATCGGGTGAGCAGGGGTGGTTAATTCATAACCTTTCCCTCTCATACCTAAGTTCCCGAGCCAAGCCAATCTTGGTGATGATAGGAACGTGGCCTTTGGTACAAGTCATGGGTTTTCTTAATTTTTAAAAAATATTTAGGTGGCGACTCTGTATTTGGAAAAGTAGTGTCCAGATTTGGACTCTTTGGTGTTTATTTATTTCACATTGCACTTGTGAGATTAGATTTAGAACCACAGGAGTCCGATACTGTAGGGCTTATTCATCTTCCGAAAGGGGGCACGAAAAGTCGAGCTACATCCATTCTGCGAAAGACCATTGAGAAATACAAAGATTGGCCAAACAAGCAGCCATTTGCACTATTGGAAATTAGGGAAACTCCTTATTCTTTGGCCCATGGGATGGAAGTTGTCCTGCCCATCGAAATTGAAAGCCCTTTTACTGTAAGTGTTGCCTAAATGTCAAATTAAAGAGGCTGAATGGCGAAAAGGAATTGATGCTATTGGATGAAAGAAGGCTTTATGCATTGTATGTTGTCCGAGCTTATCTACACAAAATTGCCCATGTATTTAACAAGAAAATGAAGAACATGAATCTAAAAGATGAGGATCTAGCATTTAAAGAAGAACCAAGCTCCAGTGCTTGACCCTAGGGGAAAATTTAAACCAAACTGGATGGGGTCGTATATTATCCCCAAAAAAATAAAAATAAATCAAAAATAAATAAATAAAATAAAGGTAGAAAGCGGTTGAACTAATGGATTTGGATGGGTTAGAATTTACACAACCTGTTAACTTGGGCAAGCTAAAGAAGTACTATCCTTAAGATAGCTTGTTAGACTGAAAACCCGAAAGGGCGACCTAGGTAAAATGTAGAGCATACAAAAAAGGAAAAAAAAAAAAAGAAAAGAAAAAAAGAAAAAAGAGAAAAGAATAGAAGCTCGCAAGGTTGAAAACCTAAAAAGGCGACCATGGCAAATATAAGAGCACAAAAGGAGAAAGTTAACACCCGAGTGAATGTCAACTTCCTACCCTCGAGATATGTAGGCAACTTCCTCTTGAAGTTTGGTCATATCTCATCCACATTCCATCAGCTTGTTAGCACCAGTCATCTACATCTAGCATCAGATTGCAAAGTATTGGAGGGGATTTTTAGTTGTAGCACTCATGGATTCAATTCTGAAAATGTTTGAATAGTGAACTTGCAAAATATAGTTTGAATTATTTCCAATGAGAAGAGTGAGTGATTTGTGTTCCTTTTTGATTGACCAATTTCACAAGAATTGTGAGGCCCCTGAAAATTTTATTTTCTTAAAAGTCTCTTACTTTTAAATTATTTCTTTGAAGTCCCTAAATTTCTTAATTAATTGCAATTTTAACCCTAGGATCAAAATGCATACGCCAATTGAAAACTCGCAAAAAACTTAGGAATCATTTCTAATATCCTATTACTGATTAATTGACTCCCTAAATATGGAATTGCCACTTAAAAATCCTAGATTTTTTCAGTTTTCATCATGTTCGTCGGTTGATAGCCTTTTTATTCGAAATATGAAATCTAAACAGAATTAAATTCTCTAACCCTAATTTAGTTTAATTCTACATTTAAATAAATGCTCCTATTCATAAATTAAACCCAAAGCCCTCACATTTTTATTAAATCACCAATTGACCCCAAACTAGTACTAATATATACATATATGTATGTATATATACTTGTACCTTTACACCTATTTTATACACTATATTTTGAACTTTCCAACAATTGTACACAAGAAAAAAATAAAATAATTCCCTCAAATCTCACCCACATGGCCAGCCACCCTAGAGGGATTCCTTGTTGTGTACTGTTTGGAACACGAATGCTTCATTTCATGAAGAAATTTTGACTAAATCCCTAAATCATAGAGATGTGTTTGTACTAATTTTCAATCTAGCTCTATCTTGACCAAACTAGGGCTAAATCATGTTCCAAGTTATAATTAACCTTCTTAACCAACCTCCATTTCATTCCATTCCAATCAATTATAAATTCTTTCTATCCAGTTCCAACTAAGGACATTTTGGACTTTCACCATTTTTTTTCCTATAAATACACCAATTCTCTCTACAATTTTGAGCATATACTCACACCCACGCTATACATTTCATCTAAGGGAGAGAAAAAGAGAGGAAGAGAGCTTTGTTGGTAGAAGAAAGGAAAAAGAGAAGAAATTGTGCAAACATGTCACTAGGCAATCAAGTAAGCCACATCACCATCTCTCCTTCTATTTCCTTTTCAAATACATGTTATTAGAGATTTAAAATCACATTTTCAAATGTGTTTTAATGGGGTTCGTGTGTTCAAAGCTGATAGATTGAGCTTTGATCCTTCTTCTACTCATATTTCCTTTTAATAGATGCAAAACTGCATTTTTCTTCTCATATCTCAAATTATTTCCAAAGGCACACCATCACTCTAAAAATATGAATTTTTGATGCATTATTTAGTATGTTTTCATTACAAAAGAAGTGAAAAATTTCCCTTAGTTGGCCTCTTTTCTCACCAATCTTCTTATTTTGAGTATTGTGTATGAAAAACTAGTTTTAAAGCCAACTTTCAAAAACTCTATAAACATGTAGAAAAATATTTTAGACCTCAATCTTATTTCAAAATATTCCTTAAGGAGTTATCTTCCATTGAAAAAAAGTGAGCGGTTTGTAAGAAAATCTGATTTTCGTAATAGTCAACGAATCTGGACAGAGCTAGAGTGTTTCTTAAATAACTAAAAATATAGAAAAGCTATTCCATTTTCAAAAAATGTTTTGAAAACTAGATAAAATTATCTACGAACCATAGGAAGGCTAGGCTTAGAAAAAATCTGAAATGGTCCTTTTGATTCTAATCTTTATATGGTGCTGAATCTAGAATTTAGTTTTGCCTTGGCATTCCAAGCTCTTGTCCTCATGAATTTTCTTATTAGTACATGATCATGTCTTGGTATGACATTGCATGTGCTATGGTTATGTTCCTTATCTTCTTCATTTGATGATGCTCATGCTTATGTGAATATTATTATCTTGTTAAGTTGTTTTAACTTTAATTTAAGACATCTAACTCAACGGAAACCTTAATTGGGTTGGTATTGGGTTTTTGATCACTTGAATAATGAAGAGATGATAATGTGTTATGTATGGATTGATGGGATGTGCTCCACAATTAAAGGTTAAGTCTTGCGCAAGCAGTTATCGCGTAAATCGTAGAATGGAATTGATGTATTCGGACTCTTAGCAATGATTTAATTTGGTGAGATAATGTTGGGTCCAGATGGGACATTCAGGAGGATAAAACATTTTTTAGAAGGATACGGTTGCATTCAGTACGATAAAACCTTTTTCTTTTCGCTGTCCCTTTTGAGGTCCACCGATGGCGCTGCGCAGTATGTAACCATTGTAGGCATTCGTGCTAAGGTCTGCAAAGCAGCAAAAGGGGTAGTTCCAAATAGTCCGGTGTCTAATTCTTGCTATTGGGAGGATGAAATCTTTTTGGGAGATTTCTAGATTACTAACATCTAACATTGTAATACTTTTATTATTGAATGATTATCATTCTTCATCACTTGCTTGTTCTAATTGTGATGGTGTATTGGAATGGGAAAAAGGAACGGGATGTGTGTGCGTTTACTAGGCATTCAAAGCTCATGGCATTTCATGCCAGGTATTGAAGACTATTAGACTAGTCAAAGGCAAAGCTGAGGTATTCGAAAACGTATAGCTACCCTATGAGAGTCAGGAACTAGTTTTGTAAATACGTTTTCAAATTGTAAGTGCTTAATCACTTGTTGTATTTAAAACATGATTTGTAATTAATATATATATCAATTGTAACCTATCCTTATACTCCGTCAACTCATGTAGTCCATGTGTTAATACCTTATCAAGATCTGTCAAAAAGGTAGCTTTGCTATCCAAGGTGGTTGGACTTAGAAGGGAGGCTATATTTACTCGGTCGACCTTCCTGGGATCTTGCTTGGTTATTAGCCAAAGGACTCATCAGTGACGTTTCCTACTCTTGTAACCTTAGATAAACCTTGTATTTACTTATTAATATATTCTCTAATGTTCTCAATTTTTGGGGCATCACAAGAATTTCAAAAAATAAAGAAATAAACTTCATTGCACTGCTTTATTGATAATAATCTTAGACATAATAGATGAAAAGAAATTTAACTAATTCTCATTTGACAAAAGTCCAGAAATGCTAAACTTGAAAAAAAGGAAAAAAAAAAAAAAAGTGGGAAAACTCTAAACCAAGGGCACCGTGAGTCAATGATCACGTAGTCATTATTCTTTGTCTATATGTGTATGCATGTGTGTGTGGGTGTATTTTAACCCACTGAATCTCGCGCTCTAGCCACCAGATGTACTCACTAGAAAACCTGCAACTGAAACCTTCTTCCACCATCACGAACATCCTGTCTTGCCAAGCCCAGACATTTGCCTCAAGTGAGAAGTCCAGAAAGCAAAGGAAACATGATATGAGCCGACACCCAAGTGAGCCACCTGTCTTTGCCCAAGTTGTCACAAAATCCAGTGTGAAAAGTAGTAGGTCACGAAAGTCAACCCCACTACCTCTATGCTAGCAAATAGGGGCATCTCTCAAGTCATGGCCAGAAGTATCAACCAGAAACAGTGCCAAGCAAAGTCTCTACAAGTTTGATTGCACATCCAATCATGCTGACCATCAGTTGTGTCCATCTTTACCAATTGGGCACGAGTATGGTACAAGATTGCTAACGAGTAGGAGTTTCCTGCACTTTCAACTTGTCTAGAAGCCATATCTAGGCAAAGAGAGACAAACGAATAGAGAGGTGTGAGATAAAAGGAAAAAGTGAGTTGGAGTGTGAAAAAAAAAAGAAAAAAAAAAGAGAGAGATAAAATAATAGAGAGGTGAAAGGTAAGAAACCAAGTGTATGGGGTGGTACCTGAAGCAATAAATCGGCTACCAGCAAAATTCGCGGTCTTACCAGCATGAACTTCATCCAAACCACATCAACCAAAATAAGGCTAACTATCTCGTTACGCATCACCAAGAAGTAGGCAAGCAAGAAAATACACAGAGTAATTTGCCTACACTCCTAGAACTTCCAGTCTCTCTTACTGGTGAACTTATAAATCAAAGTGATGATTGATAGCTTACCATTCTGAATGCAAGTCTTAGCTTCACCCCGAAGCAGCCGATAGATATCTTTGAGCAACTTGTGATAGTCTACCAAGGAAGTCGGCCGAACCAACTCAACTTGTGGAGAGCATTCAGCAGAGTATCAAATTCCTCAAAAGTGGGGCAAAGTTCTTATCGAAAGACATGAATGCTTGGCCTGACAGTTTGGCAGTTTAAGCCTCGGAACAACACAATGTTTCGAGAGGAATGAGGCATTTCGACATCAGTTTTAGAATGTTTTTTTAATTTTTTTTTATTTTACGTCGTTAGGATGTTTGTATAGCTTTTTTGAGTTGTAAGTTTCACTCTCTTTTTGAATTTATAAAGAGTCATTGTCAAATTCAATAGTTAAGCGCGTGTTTTTTTTTTTTGATCGGCAAAGAAAAATTTCATTTAACAGCATGAAATTAAAAGTACAGGTAGATGAAATGCATCGAGAGAGATTCGGAAAGTATAAAAATACCCCTACTACTGCTACTCGCATCCATACAACTAACCCCTTGGCCTCTCATTTTTTTTTTTACAAAAAAGTTAAGAAGAACTTAACTAAAACAAAATACAAAAACAAAATACAAGATACCCCACAAAATCACCCTACCAAATCTCGATTATGCCAACACCAAACCAGCCTATAACACCCAACCTACAATCTATTCAATCAATCCACACACCTAGCCTGCAATACAGCAAACACTCCACACCTAGTTGCTGCCCACGCCTCCCCTAAGCTTCTTCAAACCACCAACCACGCCAGAGCTGCTGCACACGCCAACCACTCCACACCTATGCTGCTACTCCTAGCCGAGGACACGTCGCCAACACCGAAAACACCCTCGAAGATGACTCCACATCGGACACCGGAAAACTCCCCTACTTCATCTCCCCTGCTGAATACACCCACTGCAGCTCCCACTCCCCAGCAATACGACCCACAGCAGATCAACAAACCAACACCGGAGAACACCCCTGCTGAAGATGACTCCACATCGGACACCGGAAAAACTCCCCTACTTCAACTCCCCTGCTGAATACACCCACTGCAGCTCCCACTCCCCAGCAATACGACCCACAGCAGATCAACACTGCTCACTCCACACCTCTGCCGACGACACTACCCACCGCTAACTCACCCCTAATACATCACCCAACGGATCTTCGAACTCATTGCCACCACCAATATACTCACATAGCCTTACCCAAAAGTATTACCCACTACAGCTCCTCTTCACCCCTCAAACTCTCACTCGGAGAAGAGTGCACGAATGAACGCCGGACTGATCTGGAACGCCTACGAAACTTCACCACCAAATCTGACCCAATGATCATCCCTCAAGCTCCAACTCCCAGCAGAGCGCTCGAATGAAGCAGCTACACCAGGCTCCGAATCACCAAAAAAAAAGCAACTACCGCAGCAGCGTAAGCACACCTAGGAGGGTAAAATGGGGGTATCAAGGAATCGAAAAATGGGATAGAAAGATGGATTTTGTTGCATATGTTATGAATTCTAAACTGTACAAAAGTTTTACAAAAATATGAGGACATGCCCCAAAGCATCCTATACACAGGATTATCAAAAATGAATAAAAATACAAAAGTGATCACTTTTGCTATGGCATGTGGAACCCAGTCAAAAGTAGGGCGATCATCATCATCATCATCCTACCTACTGTTGCCAGACTTATAGTCATCATTCGAACCACCTCACCTAGCCACATGGGACGCAGATGCACGAACGGGCCAACACCCTATAAATAATTAGAAAGAACTCAGAATTTGCTAGGATTACAGAATGGTTGGAATCATCAGATAGAATAAAAAGTAAGTTACCTGAAACAAGTCTTAGGCATCTGTAGCATACTCTCGAATCAAGACCATCATGCCTAATAGTGTCCTATAGTAGCTCTCGGCATAGTCACGAGAGATCTATATTAGAAATGGGAATCAAGATCAGTGTAGTTACAAGGCGAAGACAAGATACAAAGACAAAAAATATAGAATGGAAAAAGTCCCTGCTCGACTCCAGCAAGTAGATGGAAAGGTACTATGGCCAGTTTAGGAGTGGCCACTACCACTGAGCCACCAGTTGGCACCATCATTGAAACAATGGTGGTCATCACTGGCAAGCACTTCTTAAGTTAGCACACGTATGGCCTACATTCCCCACACGTGTGGCAAACCATTTCATTTATAGGTGACCTCATAAGGCACAAGTACGTTCTAAACTCAAGCTCAAGCATTGGCACGCCATTTGAGTCACACCATTTTTAATTCTAAATTCAATCATCTATTACATAGCATTACATTGACACCCGAATCATTTGGCATCCGCATGGGAAGTGAACCCTTGACATCCTCTAGCTAGGTTGTTAACTAGAGTGGTAAAATGTTTTGAAAATCACACTTGGCACTATGGCACACATTGGCAAATTTTGACAAAACAGTTGGCATCACTTGGTAAATTCTGGCAAAGACTTGGCACCGACTTAGTAAATCCTTGCACATATTTAATACATTTTGGCAAACACTTGACAAATTTGGAACCACTTGGTACCACTTGGAATAATAAACCCCCACATCTTGCCGATGCAAGCATGGAATGGAACCTAATAAACCCCCATGTTTCCTCAATACTAGCATAGAAATGCACCACTTTACATCAAATAAAGCCCCATGTCTTGCCAATGCGAGCGTGGAATGGCACCTAATAAACCCCCATCTCTTGTCAATATGAGCATGGAAAGGCATCAATTGGTATCCAATAAACCTTATGTCTTGCCGATATGAGCATGGAATAGTACCTATTAAACCTCCATGTCTTGTCAATATAGGCATGGAAAGGCATCAATTGGCACCCAATAAACCCCGTCTTGCTGATGCCAAAGTGGAATGGCACCTGATAAACCCCCTATGTCTTGTCGATACAAGCATGGAAAGGCACCAGTTGGCATCTAATAAACTCCATATCTTGCTGATGCAAGCGTAGAGTGGCATTTCGTAAATCCCATTACTTGTCGATACGAGTATGGAATGGCACCACTTGACAAACTATTAAACCCCATGACTTGTCAATACGAGTGTGGAATATCACCACATGGCTCTTAATGAACTCATGACTTGTTAATACAAGCATGGAATGATATACATTGACATACTCTTGCCTCGTCGATGCGAGCATAGAATAGTATACATTGGCATCATAATGGCATCACTCTATCCACATTACGGTGTGTATTATTTGGAATAGCTCTCTTTGGAAACAAATTTGCAAGATTGGCACAATCTAGAAAAGAACGGAAAGGAACTGGGCATAGGCACTGGCACAACAAGGTAAGTATGGCAGGTATCACCCGCATTCATCTTTTGTATGCTTGGACGAATGTTTGAGTCCTTGTTGCACACACTCACTCACTCATGTATAAATTGTTGCACAATCACCCCCGAACTACACTAATCTAATTCTTGCACCAAACATATGTAGACAACCTATTGGTTCGATCACTTGTATGAATGTGTTTCATTGCCTTAAGCCTTAGCGCCATGTCAATTAGGATAGTCTCAGATCTTTGACATTCGCTTCTTAACACTTCATGAGTGTTCGAGCTTTGTCAAAGAGTGACAACTACAGGCACTCTATTTTGACTGACCCCAAAACTTTAGGTGTTTGCAAGCCTCTCAATAATGAAATAGTACTTACTTTATCTTTAGAATGTTTAAGGGTGCTTGAAGGTGCTGTGTAAACCTATTTTGACCAAAACTAACTTTTTACAAAATGACCATTTTATCCTTGAGCCCATTTTATTAGCCAAAAATTAACTTCTTAACCCCGAGAAAGAGAGAAAAGGACAATCATCCTTTGATCGCACGTATTTTCTAAAATTAGTGATCGGTTTTTATGAAAGACACTGTTCAAAAGGTAATTTGGACTTACTTCGGCCGCAAGCAAGCCATGAGCATGGAGTGCATGCATGGATTGGAGCCACTTAGTGAGTTTTTGATAGCAAAACACCCATTCCCTTTCCCATCTTGCCTTGACTCTGAGAATTGCACCCTCATAGCAGCTCTAAGCACCTAAAAGCATCTGAAAGGCTGAATAGCTTGGACCTCAACTCAGAACTTTTGCCCGAGGAAGGTTTGTAAACAAGAAACTATGCTTTTTCTTGATGTTCTTTTGCATGCTCTTCAGCTTTTGAAAACCAGTAGGTAATTTCTTATTCCTTTTAGATTTCTGTACCGTTTTTTTCTTCTTATCTTAATGTGTAAGCATGTAGGGTAGTTATCATGGCATGACCATCATGCAAATCATATAGTTGTTCATTTTACTCACTTTCTCACCTCTTTTCACCATGTCTCTTGTATTTTCATTCGAACAACATGTTTAGGTTCATTTATTTATGTAGAAATCATGTGTTATGCCCAGTTTGGATCATTATATAGATAGCTTATATCATTGCTTTTCTTTTCATTATGTGTTATTTGTTTTTCTTGCATAATCATCATGTTAGTAGCCTCAAACCAGGCTTCAAATCATATTCTGTATGCTTAGTTGCATATTAGGTCATATGTATTTCAATTTTGCATAAAAGATGGTTGAATGAGCATCCTGGTAAGTCTCCTGCAACTTCATATCATAATCTTGTTCTTTGTTACATTGTTCTTTAAGTAATCCAAGTTAAATGATTTCAATGTAAAATTGTGTGTTTTGTATGCTTGTATAATTATTGTGTGACTTAGTTCATGAGTATGGTCACATCCTTGAAAATTCTATTTTTGGGTGACAAATCTTTATTTTTGGAAAGATGTGATTCTATTCATAGAGTCTAAGTTAGGTGATATTTTATTTCTCAAATCACATAGTTATAGGTTAGTTAAGGGTTTTAGGGCTTAAAATGAATTTGTATGAATAATTAACCACTAAAATCATAAAATAGAAAGTGAGTAGACGCCAATATTTGAATTGGGAAAAATGGGGTGCTTCCATGAAAATGGCTTTCCATATTTGTACCTAAGCTCCCTGTAGACACCCTATTTTGACCGCCCTTAAGACTTGAGCTCTTTAAAGGCTCTTTGCTCTGAACACTTGATGATGAAATGTTACGATGTGCAATCGTTCGAATCTTCAGCAAAAGAATTCGTTTTCAAGCTTTAAAACCTAAACCTTGCACCCCCTTTGGACCAAAACTTTTTTTTTTTCTAACCTAACCACTCAGAGAATAGCTAGCCAACAGATGGCTGGCAGGCCATTTTCATTGGGCTGGCCGTACATCCACGTGGCCGACTAGCCATGTTTAGCGCAGTAGATATTTTGCAGCAATCAGCTGCTCCCATGCACATGTTTTGGACCAGCTGTCTCTTTTACATATATTTTCGATGTGAAAAGTTGTTTTTCTATAAATACAATAGCCCCTTTCATGGTTTGCGGTTAGAAAAAATCTTGAAGAGCCTATAGCTTGTCCAACACACTTCTCTCCTCTCTGGAAATATACATACACAATAGATACACCATACAAGCTTAAACTTGAAGCTTTTGCTAAGGTTCTTGAACAAAATTTTAGATACTTCAGAGTGTTGAGAATGAGGTTTGTTAACTAAGAATCTCATCCTCTCTTTCAAGAGGTGAATTTTGAACTCTTTCACCATCTTTCCTCTCTTTTTTCTTTTTCTTTACATACTGATTTTAGAGCTATTTTAAGCTTAAATGTGATTAAAACTTTGTTAAAAATGAGTGTGCTAGCCACCTTTTCATTGGCTAGCTCACTAGTTGTGCACACCTTTGTTTTGTTTCTTTTTTTTTTCTTTTTTTTTTCTCACTTCATTTGGTTAAATTTCAGTACCTTTTAGCACTATTTTTAGATTGCTTTTGTGTGATATAAATTGAATATGGGCTTATAAAAGGGTCCTGGTCCTCCTTGCTAAACATGCTCTTACTTATTATGCTTTGAATATCATATTTGTGTTGTTGTAAGTCCTCTCGGATTTGGCGTGTTTAGGATATAACTGCCAATCCATTTGACTTGATTGTTCTCACTTTGTTATAGCTTTCATTATGTCTCTTGCAACCTTGTGGTCATGGGAGGATTAGAGCTTAGGTTTAGCCACCCCACCACAAGTTTGATTAACTAGTGTTAAATTTCTTTCTTTCATAATTGTTATCCAACTTGAAGCTATGTAGTAGCTTCCGTGTTCAAAGTGTTGAAAAACTCTCTTATCGATCATTTTCAAAACATGAAAATGGATGACTCATCCTTGTTCCATGAAAAAGAGGAGTTGTTAACAACTTTGGCAAGTTGTGTGTTTAAGATTTGATAGATAGCTTGCTTTTTGTCTATTTTTCCTTAGTTATTTTGTTGTTCTTAGAGAGCTCTTTCATGAAAAATATTGAAAACTCTCTCCTAGTTACACTTTGAAGCATATAAATGGATGTTTCATCCTTATTCCAAGAGTAGGGAGATGAGTTGATAACAATTTTTGAGTTGTTCTTTTAGTTGCTCTATAATAATAACATACTATCTTGTGATAATTTGATGATTTGGGAAGCATGTCTACCTTTTCCTTGAATACATTGCATGACATGAAGGAGGTAAGGAGAATAGCTTTGTTTTGTGTTTAGCCAAGTCCTTTCCTTTTACTTTTAAAGATCATCATGCAAAAAATTTGTAATGATTAATGATTTGGGAAGCAAACCTACTCCTTCCTTGAAAATCTTCATCACAGGGAGAGTAGGGAGGATGAACAGCTTTTGGAAACACTTTGTTTTGCTCTATTCCAGTTTTGTTATAGCAGGGTATTCCTCATAAACAATGCCCGGCCGGTCATTATTTTGTACGGTCGACCAACTGATCAGGTCTGCCAGCGAAGAATGTTATACGACAGTGGTAATTTTTTAGCAAAACAGAGTAGATTTTAAGGCCTAAACAGAACTGCTTTCTGACTGATAACAGGGTAACTTTTGGCAGCAAACAAAGAGGTTTCTGGAGGATGTTCTCACTTGTGCGCATGCGACTCGCTGCTCATTCAAGTCCATTAGATTAGTAGCTTTGATATTTATTTTGTAATAATTAGTTAATTCATTAGTGTTTGTAATAATAGTTAGTTATTTCATTCGGACCCTCTTGTATGAGGGAAAATATGTAATATGTAATGTATGTCTTCCAGCCCCTATTTCTTTCTCCCTTTTATTTACATGCTTACCATAGTTGTAAGTAGTAACACGTTTTCATTTCATATCATTGTCATGCTTTGCATCAATTATTGCATACATTAAGGTTCGGTTCATCATTTTTGAATATCATTGTCATTCCCTACTTGCTTGAATACATGCGTCATCGCATGCTTTGAGTGAATCCATATGACATGTTAATAAGCTAAACCTAATAGCTGCATTCTTGTATGTATAGCATTAGTCATGTGCATTGTTAGGGTCATGCATTTTTCTAATTGCTTTCTTTTTCTTTGGCTTACCTTGGAGTACTAGGTGAGCATTTTTGGTTTTAGCATATTCATGTGTGTGATTGTTGCCATGCTTAGCATCTTACTATGGGGCTATATGAATACTCAAAATGAACTGTTTGAATGCCTATGGATGAAGGTTATTTTACTTGCATTGGGGATGATTTTGATCAAATGTATGTACGAGCTCATTTCTTTCTTTTGTGTTGTGTGCACTTAAAGCTCTTTTAAAATCATCACATAAAATCAAGTCATTTCCAAAGTAAGCGAAACAGTCTATTCTTGTGTGCCTCACATAGTAAGATAGCATAATAAAATCAGAACAAGAGCATATAGTGTTGATAAAATTCACATCATGATTAGTAGAGGCCGATCTTTGATTGAGTGATGGGGGTGCTCAATTTATGACCTTCCCCTCTTATACCTAAGTTCTTGAACCAAGACAACTTTGATTACGACGAACAAGTGGCCTTTGGCATGAGTCACGGGTTTCCTAAATTTCTCAAAAATATTTTGGTGGCAACTCTGAAATATGGTAATGCAGTCTATTTTTGGCATCTCTGATGATTAATAGATTTTCTAGGATATACCGAATTTGGACTCTCATTTGTTCTTTTTTTTTCATATTGCACTTATGAAACTAGATTCAGAACAACGTGAGTTCGAACTGTAGGGCTATCATACCCAAGAGACTAAACTCCTCCGAGGAACACGAAAAACCAACTACAGTTTCTAACGACTCCACTGGGGATCTTAGAGAACATGACTTTGAATTCATCATGTGAAATTTTATCTACAGATATATGTTCTTTACATTGCATTTGCATGGTGTTCTTAAGTCACTGTGTTTACCATCTGATATCTTAGACGATTGGCCGGAGACTTACTAAAAGCTTGCCAAAAGGCTGGTCGAACGTAGGCAATGTCACGTTGGAAACACAACCCTTGGATCCGGGTGTAGCTCGACTTTTCGTGCTCCTTTCGAAAGATGATAAGCCCTACATTATCGAACTCCCACGGTTCTGAATCTGATTCTACAAGTGCAATGTGAAATAGATAAACACCAAATAGTCCAAATCCGAAAAATCTTTTGTAAAATCGATTTTGAATCAAAATGCCAAAATAGACTACTTTGCCAGATACAGAGTCGCCACCTAAATATTTTTTGAAAATTTAAGAAACCCATGACTCGTGCCAAAGGCCACGTGTCCGTTATCGCCAAGATTGTCTCGGCTCGGGAACTTAGATACCAGAAGGGAAGGTCATGAATTAAGCACCCCCGCTTGCCCGATCAAAGATCGGCCTCTACTATTCATGATTTGAATCTTATTTACATTATATGCTCGTGTTTCGATTTATTAGGCTAACATTACTATGTGATGTGCACACAAGTATAGACTATTTTGCCAAAATTGAAACATTTGATTTCATGTTTGTTTTTTAAAAGAGTTTGTGAATGTGCCACTTGAAAAAATGGGCTCAAATGTACATTAATCAAACTATCCCAATTCAAGCAACTAGTCTTCATCCACAGGCATTCAAACAGTTTATCACTTAAGCACTTAGCCTTATAGTGAAGATGCTTTGACATGGTAACAACCACACTCATGCAATATGCTAAAACAAATAAAAACTTGCATAGTACTCCAAGCCAAAAAAGATAACGGAGTTAGAATAATGCATGATCCTAACTATGCAATATGTCTAATGCAACGCATACAAGATGCAATTAATAGGCTCGGCTACTAATATAATATGTTAATCAATTGGATAACATGCGGTCTAACCACGTATTCAAAGAAGTATTAACTAACAATGCAAGTTAGAATGATTCGTTGAGCTCAATGCATGCAAGATAATGGATGCAAGGCATGAGAGATGCTAAACGAAACATGATACCCTAAACTAACCATCATAAATAGATAAATAAAAAGGAGAAAGATGTAGGGTTGGAAGACATGCACATTATTACAACTGTGCCCTCGCGCAGGAGGGTCCGAATATACTAACTAGCTAAGCTAATTAACTATCTATTACAAAACAAATTAACTAATTATTACAACAACTAATAAACTCACTATGCTAGCTAGTTATTACAAAACCAATTAATTAATTAACTATTCTATGGAACTAACTAATTAATTACACTAATTAATTAATTACAAATTAGAATTAACTAATTAATTACAACATGAAATAAAGTAAGTAAGCTAACTAATTAGCCCTAGGAAGCGAGGAATGCTCATGCATGCGCGGATTTCCACCCGAAAAGCCCACTATTCTGCGCTGTATACCTCTGCATGCACGCTTAGAACCTCTTTTCACCTCACTGCTCGCTTTTTGATCCAAAAAGTGGCTGCTTGATTTGACAAAAGTGGTCTGCAAGCCACAAATGTTAGCCTGCAGTCCAGAAATAGTGGCCTGCTGACCACAAAAAGTGGTCTGCCGGCCACTGAAGCTTGGTTCCTCCTACTATAACAGAAAGCATACAGAGCACAAATAGGGTATTCTCAAGATATGTTTGTACACCTTACCCCTCCTTATCATCAAACAACTCAAATGAGTGGTAAGCTCAATTCACAAGTCATCAATCAATGCAATTTCATTGCATGATGGCCTATGAACCAAGGTGTACAATTTCAATAAATGAACAAATAAAGACTCCCAAAATCTCCTCCCTATCATTGATTGATCAAGTGAAGTGGTTGACCTTGGAAACTTGAACCATTTCATCACTAGCAAGTATGAAATGCCTCAAGTTTCCATGTGTTCAATTAACGTCCGATTGAATACCAACTTGCTTATTATCTTGCATCATTTTAGTCCCCATTTTATTACTTCATTTTAATTACCAACCATTCCTTAATCAATTGAGTCCAATAGTGAGCTTTAAGTCCTCTAATGGAAAGAGGTACCAAACCAAGTGTTTGTTTTAGGCATGAGAGAAGTGTTATGCCATTGGTAATGAACCCCCAAAGGGATTATACCATTAAGCACAAGACCTCAATCTCAAACTTTAAACGAACAATTAGTTTGAAACAACTTTCAAAGCAAAGAAAAAGCCAAGAAATGAGAGAGGTTGTAGAGGTGATTAAATATGAAACAAGTATGGAAAGCTTGAAATAAACACTATCAACTCAAATAGGTTAGTGGCTAAGGCCTAAACCACCAAAGCTATGAGGACTATTACACTACAAGCATGCTATACAAAGCTCAAATCTAATGAACAACTAAAAATAGTCCTAAAACAGTGTTAAAATAGTCATAACAAAAGCTGGAATTAAGACAAAAATAGTGAGAACAATAAGCTAAAACATGGAGCAAGTTAAGCCAGGAAGTAAGCACAAGAAGGGGAGGCAACCTCCTCTATTTTTGGGACATCAAAAAATGGTATAAACAGTGGACAAAGAGGACAAAGGCCTAAGAAATGAGATACAAAGAAGGGTGATCCATCCCTCTACCCCTAATGGCCTTAAGCCACTAGTTTTAGCCTAAAATACAGAGTATAAACAGCCCAAAAATAGTCTAAAAATAGTAGGCAAAATAGCAAATAAAGCAAAGAAATAAACCAAGACTTATACCTCTTGAAGAGGAGAACTCTTTCTAAGTGACAAACCAACACTTACACACCCTCAAGAGCTCAAAGTAAGCTCAAAAGTGCCTCAACTTAGATACCACAAAGTTTGGTTTAGAGTGTATAGACAAAGGCTGAAAAAATTGCAAGAGAAAGAGAGAGAATTGTAGAGAGAGAGAGAGAGATGATTTTGCTCCAAAATTTTCAATCCTCAAAAATGGATGGGGAGGTCTTCTATATATAGAAAAACATGAACTCTCTCAGAAATATCTATACATACACATCTAGGCAAGTACATGCATCTATGGAAACAGTTGGCACAGTTGGCCTAAACATTTGCCAAAACACACAAGTGGCCAACAGGCCACTAATGTTTGCCAGCAAGCCACACAAATGGCCCACAGCCCACATTGGTGGCTAGCAGTCCACACTAGGGGGACTGCTGGTCCAAGGGTTTCTAGGCTTGAAAAACTGTGGTTTTGGTCCCAAACAAGGCAAAAGGTGTGTAGGTTTTGAAGGCTCAAAGTTGTGGCATTCTGTTGAGGACTTTGAACACTTGACAAGCATATACAAATTCATCATTGGGTGCGCAAGCGGTGGTGCCCAAGCCATAACGGCGGTAAAAAATGGGTTGTCTGCAGTTGTCGCTCTTTGATAGAACTTGTAGTCATGAAATGACGTGAGTGAATATCTAAGCCCTAAGATGACCCATTTTGACAAAGCCGTAAGACTTGGGCAAGCAATAAAGACATAAATGAAATGGTTGCACTTGTAAGTTGCCTACGTATCCCTTTGCAAGGAATTAAACCAGCGCAGTTTTGGGGCAAGATGCAAATGATATGCACAAAGATACTTTGAAGCTGGACTCATATGCTTCGCAAAGCCGGCAATTTTGAAAACTTATGATCATACAAGATGATGCAGTAAGCAATAACAGATGCAATAAGCAATAACAAGATAACAACACATGAATGAGCAACTTCAAGCTCTAAACCAACAAATGTTCCCTGCAAAACGATCTAAAACAGACCCTAACTATGCCAAAATGTGAGACGAGGATAGAAAACAACGCTTAGGATCACGTTTCACACGTCCTGAGAAACTAACAAATGAAAATCACTCGAGATAACATTTCACACATCTCGAGATAAAAACCGCTCAAGGTCGCGTTTCACGCATCCTGAGATAGGAGAAAAATTGCTCGGGATCATATTTCACGCGTCGCGAGATAAAACTCACCGTGGGTCGTGCTTCACGTGTCCTCAGATAGTCTAATCACGCTGAAATTGTGAGAAGCGGAGAAAAACTGCTTGGGGTCTGGTTTCAAGCGTCCCGAGATAAAAACACGCCCATGGCTATGCTTCACACATCCTGACATACTCTAATAACGTTCAAATCATAAGAAGAGGAGAAAAACCACTCAGGATCATGCTTCATGTGTCCTGAGATAAAACATGCCTAGGCCACGCTTCACGTGTCATGAGATACTCTAATCACGCAGAAAACATGAAAAGAGGAGAAAAATCGCTCGGGCTAGTGCTTTGTGCGTCCTGAGATAAAACACGACTAGGGCAGTGCTTCACGCATCCTAAGATACTATAATCACGCTGAAATCATGAGCGGAGGAGAAAAATCGCTTGGGGACATGCTTCACGCGTCTCGAGACAAAACACGCTCAGGGTCGTGCTTTATGCGTCCTACGATACTCTAATCACACTAAAAACTTGAGAAGAGGAGAAAAATCGCTCGGGGTCACAATTCACGCGTCCTGAGATAAAACACGCCTAGGGCCACACTTCACGGGTCATGAGATACTCTAATCACGCTAAAAACGTAAGAAGAGGAGAAAAACTGCTCTACATCGTGCTTTAGGCATCTCGAGATAAAACACACCCAGGGCCGCGGTTTATGCGTCCTCATATACCCTAATCACGACAAAATCATAAGAAGAGGAGAAGAAATGCTTGGGGTCGCGCTTCACGTGTCCCGAGATAAAACACGCCTAGGGCTGCACTTCACGCATCCTATGATACTCTAATCACGTTGAAATCGTGAGAAGAGGAGAAAAACCGCTCAGGGTCGGGCTTCATGCATCCAGTAATAAAACACACCCAAGGCCATACTTCATGCGTCCTAAGATACTCTACTCACACTAAAATCGTGAGAGGAGGGGAAAAACTTCTCGGGATCGTGTTTAATGCATCTCGAGATAAAACGTGCCCATGGTAGTGCTTCATGCGTCCTAAGACAGTCTAACTGCACTGAAATCGTGAGAGGAGCAGAAAAATCGCTCGGGGTCGTGCTTCATGCGTCCTGAGATAAAACACGCCCAGGGTCACACTTCACGTATCTTGAGATACTCTAATCACGCTAAAAATGTGAAAAGGGAAGAAAAAAGGCTCGGGATCGTGCTTCACGCATCCCGAGATAAAAATATGCCCAAGGCCATGCTTCACGCGTCCTCAGATACTCTAATCATGTTGAAATCTTAAGAAGATGAGAAAAACTGCTTGGGGTCGCATTTCACACATCCTAAGATAAAACACGCCCGAGGCCACGCTTTATGTATCCTAAGATACTATAATCACGTTGAAATCGTGAGAAAGGGAGAAAAACCACTCGGGGTTGTGCTCCACGCGTCCTAAAATAAAACAAACCCAGGATCGTGCTTCATGTGTCCTAAGATACTCTACTCACACTGAAATTGTAAGAGGAAAAAAACCACTCGAGGCCGCGTTTAACGCATCCCGAGATAAAACACACTCATGGTCGTGCTTTACGCGTCCAAAAATACCCTAATCACGTTGAAATCGTGATAAGAGGAGAAAAATTACTCGGGGTCACGTTTCACATGTCTCGAGATAAAACACATCCAGGGCTGCACCTCAGGCATCCTAAGATACTCTAATCACATTGAAATTGCGAGAACAGTGGAAAAATCACTTGGGATCGTGTTTCACGCCCGAGATAAAACACGCCCAGTTCCGCGTTTCACGCATCCTGAGATACTCTAATCACGTTGAAATCATGAGAAGAGGAGAAAAATTGCTCGGGGTCGCGCTTCACGCGTCTTGGTATAAAACACGCCTAGGGTTGCGCTTCAGGCATCTTGAGATACTCTAATTATGTTGAAATCGTAAGAAGAGGAGAAAAATCACTCGGGGTCGTGCTTCACGCAACCTAAGGTAAAACACGTCCATGGCTGCGCTTCACGCGTCTTGAGATACTCTAATCACATTAAAATCATGAGAGGAGAAGAAAAACCACTCCTGGTCGCTCTTCACGCGTCTTGAGATGCTCTAATCATGCTGAAATTGTGAGAAGAGGAGAAAAACCACTTGGGGTTGCGCTTTACGCGTACTGAGATAAAACATGCCCAGGGTCAAGCTTCACGTGTCCTGAGATACTCTAATGACATTGAAATCTTAAGAAAAAGAGAAAAACTACTTGGGGTCGCGCTTCACACGGCTTGAGATAAAACACCTCCAGGGCCGCACTTCATGCGTCTTGAAAAACACTAATCATGCTGAAATCGTGAGAAGAGAAGAAAAACTGCTCGGGGTCGCGCTCACGCGTCTCGAGATAAAACACGCTCAATGTCGCGCTTCATGCGTCCTGAGATGGTCTAATTACTCTAAAATCGTGAGAGGAGGAGAAAACATGCTTAGGGTCGTGCTTCACGCATCTCGAGATAAAACATGCCCAGGGCTGTGCTTCACACGTCTTGAGATACTCTAATCACACTGAAAATGTGAGAAGAGGAGAAAAATTGCTTGAGGTCGCGCTTCACGCATTTCGAGGTAAAACATGCCCAGGGCCGTGCTTCATATGTCCTGAGATGCTCTAATCACGTTGAAATCGTGAGAAGATGGGGAAAAACGCTATGGGTCGTGCCTCATGTGTCTGGAGATAAAGCACTCCTAGGGCCGCACTTCACGCGTCCTGAGATACTATAATCATACTGAAAACATGAGAAGAGAAGAAAAACAACTCAAGGTCATGCTTCACGCATCTCGAGATAAAACACGGCGAGGGCCACGCTTCATGCATCGTGAGATACTCTAATCACATTGAAATCGTGAGAAGCGGGGAAAAACCACTCGGGGCCGCGCTTAACGCGCCCTGAGATAAAACACGCCCAGGGCTGTACTTCACACATTTTGAGATACTCTATTGACTCTAAAATCCTGAGAAGATGAGAAAAATCGCTTGAGGTCGTGCTTCACGAGTCCCGAGATAAAACACGCCTAGGGTCGTGCTTCACACGTCCTAGATACTCTAATCACGTTGAAATTGTGAGAAGAGGAGAAAAATTGCTCGGGGTCGCGCTTCTCGCGTTCCGAGATAAAACATGCCCAGGACCGCACTTCACATATCCTGAGATAAAACACGCCCACGGCCACACTTCACGCATCCTCAGATACTCCAATCACACTAAAATCATGAGAAGAGGAGAAAAACTGCTTGGGGTTGCGCTTCACGCGTCCCAAGATAAACACATGCCCAAGACTGTGCTTCATGCATCCTGAGATACTGTAATCACGCTAAAATCATGAGAAAATGAGAAAAATCGCTCGGGGTCACGCTTCACGCGTCCTGAGATAAAACATGCCCAAGACTACACTTCACGCATCCTGAGATACTGAAATCATGCTAAAATCATGAGAAAAGGAGAAAAATTGCTCGGGGTCGCGCTTCATGTGTCCCGAGATAAAACACACCCAGGGCCGCGCTTTACGTGTCCTGAGATACTCTAATCATGCTGAAAACGTAAGAAGAGGAGAAAAATCGCTCGGGGTCGTACTTCACATGTCTTGAGATAAAACACTCCTAGGGTCAAGCTTTACACGTCATGAGATACTCTAATCATGCTTAAATCGTGAGAAGAGGAGAAAAACCACTCAAGGTCGTGCTTCACGCATTCTGATATAAGAGCAAAAGTACAAAACCATACAATAAATACACAATGAAATGAAAATCTGCGATAGATGCGCAAAGTGAACAAGTGCGATAGACGTTCAAAGGGAACGAGTGTGATAGATGCACAAAGTGAACAATATTACAAATCAATATAGTAACAATGCATGTTCCGTGTAAGATAGACAACCGATGTTTGATGTTAATTGAAAGCATGTTCTATGCAAGAAACAAGAGCATATTCTATGCAAAATTGAAAGCATGTTCTATGCATGAATCATGAATGATACAGGATACGCGTGCAATGTAAGTGTATACGAAAACGCACATTCTATGTAATAGAAGAGAAGAAACATGTAATTTGGTAGAATGAATAAAAACAATATTCGGTGACAACCTCTGATTTACCTCTCAGAAACTTTGTAACATGTTGTTCATATTGGCAAGTGGAGAACATTTGCGTGCCAAAACATAGTTTCGAGCTCCCTTAGAGTCAATCTAGACCCAAAAGAGAACCTCTCATACACTTCCCGGGGAACAGAGGCACAAAATAGAACTAGGCTACAGATGAGGACCACCGGCCACCTGTCGGCCACAAGTGAAGACCGCCGGCCACCTGCTGGCCACCAGTAAGGCCTGTTGGCCACCCGTGCATTTCCAGGGGCAAATCGGCCATTTTGCTTCGGGTCTTTAAATAAATATCAAGGTTTCACTTTTCACATACCAACACATCCGAAATCTTCATCTTCTCTTTCTAGGTGCTTTCTCTCACTAGATCTGTGCTTTATACACATTTTCTAATGCCCCACGCAAAGTTTATTCCCAAAACCCTCTTGATTCTCTACACTTTGAACCGATCAAATTTTGATTTCATCATTTTTCTTGAGTTTTCACCACTTTAGGCTTATTCTCTTCGAGTTTCTTTCAGGTTCCATGAATTTTCCTGGGTTGAATTTTCTCTCTCCTAGGGTTGAATTTTTCTAAGTTTTCCCTATTTTCTTCATTTTTCACCCACTTTTTGCCCATTTTCCAGATAGTGGATGGTATTCCACATGACGGGGCTCCTCCTAAGGTTCCACCTCCACTATCACCCTATATTGAGTTTGAGCAGTCGGTGATTGCCGAGGCCGGTGAGGCAGCGGAGGACATCGCAGCTGATCTTAAGGCAGAGTTCATTCTAGAGCTCGAGCCTGAGCCCCTACCAGTGGGGGTACGCCCCTTTAATCCCATGACTTATCATCCTCGCACACACATACTGCTGCCTGGAGGCATCAGACGTTTCAGCGATTTCATTGGCAGCATACCAGAGGACGTTCTACTGAGAGAGCCGGACTCCCATCTTTCCTGTAGCACTAACGAGGTACGAACTCCATTTTCTTGCTTTCCTAATTGTATTTCTTGCACTGCCTTTCATTTGAATGCTCTTTTATCACTGTCTTTCATCTAATTAACTATTTCTTTGCCACAGGAGGACTCCCACTCTTATAGGGGGTATGGGGCAGTGATTGCGAAAGACTGGTACTATGAGCTCCCTTCAGAGGTCCGCGACCTTATTGATGAGGCCAACTTCGGCCTATTCTACTTCGGACTGTCATGACACATAGCGAGCCGGGCTCTTCTAGGCGCGTTGGTAGAGAGGTGGTGGGACACCACCAACTCTTTCCACCTCCCTTCCATTAGAGAGATGACGATAACTCTTTACGACTTCGATATACTCACAGGCTTAAGAGTAGGGGGTGATCCGATCTCCTTTGACATGGACATGGGCGAGTGGGAGGCAGCTTAGACCTACTTACTTGGAGCCCGCCCACCTCTATATAGACCGGCGATGGTGAGGTATAACTGGTTCACCGAGCGCTTTTGGGGGAGCAAGCCTGAGACACCGGAGAAGGGAGAATAGTATGCTAGGGGCTTGTTGATGTTCCTCCTCGATACCACCTTGTTCGCAAACAGGTGGAATACTGTGAGTTTATACTTGCTGAGCGCTCTCGTGATCCTACCCCGGGTCTGGTTATATGTTTGGAGTGGAGCTGGCCTTGCCACACTCTTTGGTTATATGAGCTCCACTTCCACATGAAGGGAGAGCGGTCGGGAGGCTCGGAGAGCTCGGGAGGTATGCTTGCACCTTTCTTTTGTATTTTATGTTCAATATCTATTCACAACTTGTGCTTTCTGCTTTGCACTTTCTGTTTTATATCTGTTCATGCATTGTGCTCTCTACTTTGTACTTTCTGCTTTACATCTGTTCATGCATTGTGTTTTCTACTTTGCACTTTTTTCTTTATATCTGTTCATGCATTGTGCTTCCTGCTTTGCACTTTCTACTTTTTATCTGTTCATGCATTGTGCTTTTTGCTTTCTACTTTCTACTTTATATCTGTTCACAACCTGCTGATAACACCACTGCCATTTTCTTGCAGTTATGGGTTTACGCCTATTTCCTAGCCCTAGCTCCAAAGCCTGTAGATGAGATCTCCCCAGTAGTGCAGTACTTACGTCGGTATAACAGCCGGTGCTGGCACTAGAGCCGTGATAACACAACCTTCGTCTTCTACCGCCGATACTTCGATATGGTGGCTGTGGATGAGATAACCTGAAACTCATAGTCATTTTTGCTTTACTACTATTCTGATTCTTATTTCGACAAGTGACGATAACTAACAATCTGTACATTCTCTGTTTGCAGATTACATGGAAGCCTTGGGCGACGATGCCAACTATGGTGAGGGACCAGTACGCCGGGGCTTGGGTTACATCCTGCTTCCGAATTTTGCTAAAGGGCCCAGTCTGCCGATCTTGGTTCTTGAGTGAGAGGTTTATACGCCAGACCGTAGGCTCGCCTGATTTGGTTATTCCCATCCCGCCCCTGATGTCTATGAGAATAGCAGATAGCCTCCCAGTTGAGGTGATTATCTAGTTTATGGTCGGCCTAAATGCTACATTTTTCAGAGTGGAGGGCGACTATGCGACGTTCATCCAGACTCATCTTATGCCCCCTTTGGCAGGCATTCGTACAAGTGAGGCAGCAGGTGCTCCCATGGCGGATAAGGTTTGCTTTAAGGGAGGCTGCACCAGAGGGGCCCTTCTTATTGGGCAGATGACCGGTTGGCCTGAGATTCCCACTGTGCATACATGTTAGCGGCCGACTGGGATAGCCTACCAAACTCTGATCATGCTGGCAGAGGTAAGGCATGGGTATGTCAGAGCTTGAGGTGCACCTCAGGTATGGAGCACACTTTGTACCCCATATTTTCCATTTCAGATATTGATGATTATTCTAGATATTGATCATTCAAATGCACTTTCAGGCACCCACAGAGTATACAGAGAGACTCCTCGAGCTAGTTGCTTCTCTGATTGGCATAGTGCAAGGAGAGAGATGCTGCTTGGTCTCCACGGTGTTCAGGTAGTTTCCTCTATTTTGGCATACATTTTACTACTAACTCTGTTGTACACCACACTATCATATTCCCACTGATCCATTGGTACTTCGACTGTAGTCTTTCCCTAACTGCACTGATACACTGCATTGGCACACTGTACTCATATAGTATCTAGTTTCTGCATGACACTCATTCTGTATACATACATGTATCTGATATGCACACTGCAGCTGATATGTTGACAACAGCTTTTCCAGATTCCATCTATACTGAGGGCACCAGTGTTACAGCAGCACCAGCACCAGCACCAGCAACATCTCCTCTAGTAGTAGGGAGGAAAGAGAGATAGGCCCCTGCACGCGGCTAAGATGTATGCCGCGGTCGAGGCAGGGATATGGGTACTCGAGGCCGGAGTAGTCCCTCGGAGCCCGTTTTGAGTGATGATGATGTTGAGACCAGCGACTCCAAGAAGGTGGTGAGTCGACATTCTGAGTCGTTTGAGAGCGAGGGTGATGATGCTAGCTCGGGGTCCGAGAGCGAAGATGATGCCGAGGCTAGATCTAAGGTAGAGAGCGGAGATGCTGACACCGGCTTTGGCTCTGAGTTTGATTCTGACAGCGGTTCTGATGGAGACAGTGCCCCTGAGTCCCCTCTGAAGAAGAGAACAAAGAGGGCCTCTCGAGCTTAAGATAACTGGTGTCAATTTTTGTACTAGAAGCTTAGTTTCTTTTTGTTTAGTAGCTTAACACATGTATAGCTTCATATAGGTTTTACTTTTGCTTTTGAAACTTGTACTCTGTTTTGTAAGAACGATGATCGGAATAAAACCCCGTAGTTTTTATGAAATAGAAACGACCGTGAACGTGTTTTTGTTTTTGCATCATGAGCACCATATTTGCATGAAATAGAAATGGAATTGAGTTTGCAACGAAAACGCTTGATTGAAACAATGTTCTTAATTGGGCAATGAACTGACCAACAACCAAAATACAAAATACAACTCGATAAACAAAGCAAAAACAACTCAAACATAGATGTACACACTTGTTAAAACCAAAAGACTCAAAACAAGACCTCAAAACACAAAGATCAAGACAAAACCAGGATGCCAAAATTGCCCGGCCCATAAGTGGATGGCCGACAACCATTGGTGGATGGCAGGCCAGAAAAAGTAGACGGCCAGTGACAATTAGTGACCTGCTGGCCACTAATGTAAAGAACCACCAGAAAGCTGACAGCTGGCCTCCACTCACAGCCTTATCTTTTACAAAAGGTACTCCTTCATAATTTCTTCTCCAGAACCTCATTTTAGTTGTTTTTTCTTCCACAAATGGAGATATTTCTTACCAAGAAGCTCACGGATGGATAGCCACTTTAGATGGCATAGAAAAGGTAAATTTATGAGGTTTCGTCATAAACGCACTTTTTCTGCTAAGCCATACTCCACTTTCTTTCCTTTCCTTCATGTCGTGGCCCGATTTTGAGACCCAATTATGCATATATTTTGCTTCGGAACACTGGAAATGTGCCCGACTCTTGAAGAATTTCGTGCATTGATGGAAACCTGGCCTAAAGAGGAAATCATGCCTTAGCCCCGTTTTGGCCATGCCTAAGCTTTGGGACTGATGTGTGGGCTTACTTTGCACGAAGCTCGATCTTTTGTCCACAACGGAGAGTTAGACATATCCAGCTTGATTCATCGATTTTCTGACATCGTTGATAGAGGAGACCTTCTCTGGTGAGGTTTTCGGCAACATACTCTCTGTTTATGTATGCTCCTACATTTCCTTCTTGCCCCCTGTTACGATGGAACTAGCATTCGGTTGATCGAAGTGGCCCAATGTTAGAAAGAAGGTAAGAGTTGTATCGGTTTGGCGCTAGCCGAGACCCTGATGGGCTTAGATGTTTTTCATTAGCGAGAGACCACCAGATTTGTAGGGAGTCCACTACTTCTTTAGGTATTCTTTCTCACCCTTTCTAATATATGCCTCACATATCACTCAACACTCATGCTCTATTTTATCTCAAAGCCCTTTCTTTACTTTTCTCTCCACGTGTATCTTTCTATTCTTTAATCTCTCTTATTTTCATCCCTTCCTAGGTATGGCTCATAGATAAGCTGAAAGTGATGGACTCTTACTCCGAGTATTCAGCTCAAGCTTATTTCTTCCGCCAACGACTAGTGGATTTTCCCAACGAGAGATGGTGGTGCAACTAGATGTGCAGCAGATCTGTAGCTGACATAGCTTGGTGTTGCCCCTAGCTTGATCTGACTGAAATGAGTTACAACATGACTCGGCAGCCTGGCGCACAGTTGATTGGCCTCACGCACTGCGTGTTCTACTTTCCCTTCCGGTTCAAACGTTAGTTGGGACATGATCAGACCTATCTAGAGAAAGGGGTAGAATACTCGGCTTTATTCCTGATTTGTATTTCACACTTGGCTAGGTACCTCACTGCTTGGAGGACGAGAGAGCTTCTAGCCCCTGCCCCTAGCTTCAATTATACCCTTTTTAGTGAGTGCTTGGCTTGGCTTGAGGATGAGGCATAAACTGGGCCCATTTTGGCTATAGAAGCTTCCGTAAGCACGGGCAGAGAACACAGGAGCACCTGACTCGCCTATGTCCCTGGTTTATTGCTTTGACCTTTCTTTTCAAGTTTTATGATGTAAAAGTAACTTTGATTTGTATCGGAGAGTTGGAGAACTTTATGTTGAAATCAATGGAATTAAAGTTGTGAGGACTAAAATTTTTCTTTTTGGTCCAAAAACAGTCTAAGTTGTAAGGTAAAATTTGAGAGAAATAAACTTTTATTAAAACTTTCAAGACAATTTTCAAAAATGATCACAACCTGACACACACAAAATCGATCCTCAAGATGCACAACCCTAAATTGGCAAATCATAACTACCCTTGATTAAATACTACTATCGGTCTGGATTGTAACTAGCTCTTCTTCTCAGAATGAAGATCACAACCGGACTAATAGATGATCAACATAAATGACCTAATCAAAAAAATGAATAGGGCAGTTGAGTTGGAGATGATTACGGTTGAACTTCAGGATGAAGTTGCCTATGTATCCCAAAGATGGGAATCAGGCCTTACGTAGTTTGGTTTAGTTTCACTCGAGTATTAACTCTCTCCTTTTGCGCTCTCACTTTTGCCAAAGTCGCCCTTTCGGGTTTTCAACCTTGCGAGCTCAGTTTTTCTTTATTTCTAATTTCTCATGTCGCCCTTTCAGGTTTTTAACCTAGCGAGCCTCTCAAGGGTAGTATTTCTTCAACTTGTCCATGTTGATCAGCTGTGAAAATTCCAGGCCATCTAAGTCCATGAGAATAACCACACCACCTGACCAAATAGCTTTGTTGATGTATGGACCAGTCCAATTGGGTTTGAACTTGCCCCTAGGGTCATAGATGGGAGCTCGGTTGTCTTTCAGCACCATGTCTCCTTTCTTGAGATTCTGGGACTTAACTTGCTTGTTAAAAGCCCTAGCAATTCTGCGCTAGTAGCCCTGAACATGATACAATGTCTTTAGCCTCCTCTCATCAAACATCATTAACTCCTCATATCTGCTCTGTTGCCAGCCCATCTCTATTATCTGACACTCAGCCATAACTCGCAGCGATGGAACTTCAATTTTAATTAGCAAAATGGCTTCTATCCCATAGACGAGAGAATAAGGGGTTCCCCCTGTAGATATTCGGATCAAAGTTCTGTAGCCCTAAAGTGCGAATGGCAATTTATCTAGCCAGTCCCTATGGGTCTCAACCATCTTCTGCAAGATGTTCTTGATATTCTTATTGGCGGCGTCAACGGCTCCATTGGTTTATGGCCTATAGGTCGTTGACTTATGAAAAGCCACGTTATATTTGTCCAACAAGTCTATCACCACTTTTTTGAAGTGCTAGCCGTTATCTGATATGATCTCGTTTTCAACTCCGTACCGGTAGATTACATTGCTTCTAATAAATTTGGTCACATGCGATGCCTTCAACACTGTATACAATTGAGCTTCTACCCACTTTGTAAAGTAATCAATTGCCACCAAGATATATTCATGCCCATTCAACCCATTTGGTCAGACAGAACCGATAACATCGATTCCCAAGACTGAGAAAGGCCATGGCGAAGTCATGTTGTAAAGCTTTCATGGCGGAATATTCATGCGATTGGCATAAATTTGACATTTGTGGCATCGCCGTACAAAACCAATACAATCCTCCTCAATGGTGGACCAGTAGTAACCTTGCCTGAGAATCTTCCGGGCTAGCATCACACCATTCATATGTGCCCCGCATTCTCTGCCGTGGATAGCCTCCGTAAGGCGCTTCGATTCCACTTCTTCCACATACAACTTATGCATTCCCAGATGACCTCTTTTATACAACTTCCCCCTGCAGATTATAAATTAATGGCTATTCGCCATACTCCCAGTTTGTTCTTAGCATTTGCCTCGGCGTGTATTTATGTTCGATAATAATCGGATGCATCCGGGCTCTAAGTGGATGTAAAGCATCAGCGAACCTGTTGTTCTCTCTCAGTAGATATGTGAACGTCAACTTTTCAAACCTAGGAATCAGAACATCCAGGGTCAGATGGTAAACCTTTATCTTCTCTTCTTTGACTTTCCAGTCTCTATTGGCTTGAGAAACAACCAAATTCGAGTCCCCGATGACATCCAACCTTATTGTCCCTAGTTCCATGGTGGCTTCTAAACCAGCAATACGCACTTCATATTCTGCTTCGTTGTTGGACACCTTGAACCAGAATTTGAAGGATAAGGGTATATGGGAGTCATCGAGTGCTATCAGCAACACACTTATCTCATAACCGTAGTGATTAGACGCTCCGTCAAAATACATCATCCAAGTTTCCTCTTCAACTTGCAGAATGTCTTCATCTGGGAATAAGTATTCCACTGCCTCATCTCCTTCTATCAGGTGGCCTATCAGAAACTCCACTACAACTCTTCTCTTGACCGACTTGTGGGTGACATATTTCAGATCAAATTCGGAGAGAAGAAGCAACCAACGGGCCAGCCTACCCGTAAGCACTGGTTTCTCAAAGAGATATTTGATGGGATGTAATCTTGAAACCAGTATTACAGAGTGAGCTAATAAGTAGTGCCTCAACTTCCTGGTAGCCCATATCAAAGCTAAGCAAGCTTTCTCCAATGGAGTATAGCAGGTCTTGTGCTCCAGCATTTTCTTGCTCAAGTAGTAAATGGTTGTCTCCACCTTATCTTCAGACTCCTGAGCGAGCATGCATTCCATGGTCGTGTCTGTTTCTAACAAGTACAGAATCAAAGGCTTCCCCAGCTCCGGTGGCGACAACACAGGAGGATTTTAGAGGTGCTGCTTAACCTGTTCCAAGGCAAATTGACAATGATCATCCCATCAAAATTTCATCACTTTTTTCAGGAGACCAAATAGTGGTTTACAAGTCAAGATTAATTTGGAAATAAACTGTCTTATGAATTGCACTTTATCCAGAAAGCCTCGCACCTCATTTTCAGTCCTCGGTGGTGGCATTTCTAGGATGGGCTTGATTTTGGAAGGATCTACTTCAATGCCCCTCTGTGTGATCAAAAAGCCTAGCATTTTTCCTACCATTACGCCAAAGGTGCATTTCTACGGGTTAACCTCAATTTGCATTCCTTAATCCGTTGAAAGAATTTCTCTAAGGCGGTATAGTGGCCCTCTCATTCTTTGGCCTTAACAATCATGTCGTCCACATAAACCTCGACCTCCTTATGGATCATGTCATGTAGAATAGAGGTCGCAGCCCTTTGATAGGTAGCTCCAGCATTTTTCAAACCAAACAGTATAACCCGGTAGCAGTAGGTACACCACAGTGTAGTGAATGCAGTTTTCTCTCTGTCCTCGGGCGCCATCAGAATCTAGTTGTACCCAAAAAGCCCATCTATAAATGATAGCAATGCATGGCTCGTAATAAAGTCCACTAATTCATCAATGTGTGGCAGAGGAAAGTCGTCCTTCAGACTGGCTTTGTTCAAGTCCCGGAAATCTACACACTCGAATTCTACCATCCTTCTTCGGCACTGGGACGATGTTGGCCAACCAAGTCGGGTACTAAGATACTAACAAGAAACCTGCCTCGATCTACTTGGTGATTTCTTCTTTGATTTTTAGCACCCAATCCAGACGGATTCTACGCAACTTCTGCTTGACCAGTCGGGCCTCAGGGTTAAAAGCGATCCGATGCTGTACAATCTTAGTATCGATTCCAAGCATGTCTTAGTAGGACCACGCGAAAATATCTTTGAAATCTTTTAATGAAGCGATTAAATGCTCGTGCTCCTCCGAAGACAACGTGCACCTGATCTCGACCAGGCGTGGATCCTTCTCAGTACCCACATTAATGGAAATGATTTCATTAGCACAGGGTTTAGCAAACCTCTCCTCCTCTCAATTAATAAAGTTTTTCAAAGCCAGAGGGATTTCTTCCTCCTCGTTTTCATTAAAATTCTAAAAATCTTGGTCAATACAATAAACCATCGACACAGAAAAGTACACAAAATCTGTAGAGTTCTCATTCAAAAGGTCCAGATCTTCAGTTACAGACTCAAAAAAAATAAAAATAAAAATAAAAAAAAATAAAAACCTAAATTAAGACCTAGACAGCACTTTGGTATCCAGGTTACCACCCCCAGAAATACCAGACGCAGACTCAGAAGAACTTGAATCTGATCCCAACCCCATAGACTTAGTGGAATTAGATTCTAGCTCATCACCAAATTCAAAAATGGACAGACAGCCTTCCTCCAGCTGCCAAGTAAGAGATGGTGCCTCTGATGTATCCAAAATGCCATTGGTTGGGTTCAAACCTGGTTCTTCCCCTATCACGGAGACAGTAAGGTTATCCCCCAAGTGCTCTAGGTTGGCCACAGGATCTGTCAGGAGACTAGCTAGTGCTGCACCTACTCCAAGGTCCCTGCCATCTGAGTCACCTTCCATGTTCTGTTTAACTTTGATGTTTGGCTCAGCCATTTCTTCACTATCACTGCTCTACAGCTGCAGATCAAAGAAGATTTTGAACCCAGGGACACGCTGCTTTTTAGGAATTCACCCAAGGCTCGGGAAAATCGCAAAAAGGCAAATCTTCTCCCTCCCAAACAAAGCGTCCATTCAATGTCCCCTAGATTGGCCTGTGGATGAGCTCATAGTGTTTCTTGACTTGCTTGGCCTTAGCTCTACTTCTCATTTCTTTCTCCTTCTTGATCCAGTCCTCTTTGATGGGCACATAGCTCAGTCCAAAGGCATGTGGGTTGTGTGGCACATATGTCAGTGCTGCAACACCTTTCCAACCACTCATTCTGAGTCCCATTCCTGGAACATGCTGCAGTTTGTTCATGAAATAAGTGGACTGGGCGCTGACGTACATGCCTTCGTCTGTAGCTAGAATGGTTTGCACTACCCAGGCTTTAGCTAGAGTGAATCCCGAGAGGAATACATCCTCCTCACCATGAGTGATCTCTAGCACTAGTGTAGTTATCTTTGGCGGCAGATGGATGGATGAATTCCCCAAAACAATCGCCACTCCTCCTCCATGAGGGTACATCAACATCTGGTGGAGAGTGGAGGAGACAACCTTTACATGGTGTAACCAGGGACTCATTAACAGCAAATTAAAGGTAGCCGGCACATCTAAGACATGAAACTCGACCTCCTAGACTTTGACTTGCACTGTGCCCATGACCACTCTACTCGTGTTATCATATGCCTGAATTACTTGGGCTGTGGGAACAAAGTCCGCTAGTTTGAGGCCAATTGCATAGGCGGTGCGAGAAGGATAGACATTGATGGCCAAACCGGTATCTACTAACACCACCGACACCCATTTCTCTCTGCATTCCATAGGTATGTACGATAGTTTGTTGTGAGCCGAGCCCTCCGACAACAACTCTTTGTCAGAAAAAGTAATAGTTGGCTTGGCACCACTTGGAAAAACCAAACCTACCAGCTGCTCGGGCGTGGTGTTAATGGACAATTTAGCCTTGTCCATTGCCGACAACACTGCCTGTCGGTGTACCTGGGAGGCCATGAGAAGGCCTAGATAGAGATGTCAGCTTGGAATTTCTTAAGCTGTTTCAACACTGCATCTTCTCTTAGTTGTTTCTCTTTCTATTTCTCAGCCTCTCTGTCTTTTCTAGATGCCTCTACTTGATCGAGGTGTAGCAGCTTAAAATACTGCCCACTTCTTGTCAAATGGTCTATTTCCTTGGCATACCACATATTGTCCAGAAGACACTCACCCCAGTCTTCGTCGGTGTGGGCCAAATGCAAATCATCATCGTCCCACCATTCGCCCTCAGTGGCCGACAAACAGTTATCTGGCTCTGCTTGTATCACTTTCACATCATAAGTATCCTGCACAGGGTGTTGGGCCATTACAGCTTCCCGACTGTCTTCAACCCTTTCTCGTTTAAACTACCTCAGTGCAGCTTCCTGTTTAGTGTCCATAGTGCTCACAACGCCCACTTCTTGGGCTGGGTTTTCCATACCAACGTTCTCCGGCAGCTTTGTTTTCTTGTCAGCCCTTCCGACTACTGTAGTGACTTCTGCTTCTTTTCCCTCTGGTTTCATTCCAGTTTCTTCTTCTTTGTCTTGCTTATCGCTCAGCTATCTAGTGTTATCAGTTGATCTGTTCAAGTCGAACCACCCGATCTTCACACCTCCCCGATCCTGCTCATCAAAGAACTACAGGTTGTCCAAATCCTCCTCAAATTCTGCTAGATCATCTAACCCCTAGCTCGGGCTATCTTCTCTGACCACATTGACATCTACCAACACTGACAGTACCAATTCAGACTTGATTTGACTAGTTGGCACAAGGGTTAGACATGCCCATCATGCACAGATTTGCGCTTTTCGGAATGAACAATGTCGGTTTTAGTAGGTGAGAGGGAGTAATATATACGTTAGGGTCATAAGGGGTGGCCAGTGTATGGATCAGGTTGAGATTTCGAGGTGGGGGGGACTTGATTATGGGCTGGGAGTGGATTTGTGGTCACGTTTGGTTTCTAAGGTGGGGTGATCACCTTGTTGTCAATGAGATCTTGAATCTCATGACACAATCGAAAGCACTGGTCGGTGTCATGACCATGCTATTGGCGAAATCCGCAGTATTTTGCAGGGTTGTGTTTGGGTGGTGTAGCTCGACTTTTCTGCGCCCCCCTTCAGAGAGCTTGAATTGGTCCTACAGTTCAGACTCCTGTCACAGTTTTGAATCTAGTCTGACAAGTGCAATATGGCCCGATAAACACTAAAGAGTCAATCGGCAACTCATTTTGGAAAATCGATTTTGAATCAAATAATGCCAAAACTAGACTACTTTGCTAGATTCTGAGTTCTTTGTCTAAATATTTTATTTTTGGAAAATTTAGGAAACCTTGACTTGTGCCAAAGGCCGCGTCCGTCATCACCAAAGTTACCTTAGCTTGGGCACTTGGGTACGAGAGGGGAAGGTCATGAAATGAGTACCCCGCTAGCCCCATCAAAGATCGGCCTCTACTAATCGTGATATGTTCTTTTACAAACCTCATGTGTTCTTATTCCGGTTATTAGCTAACTTTACTATGTGACTGTAGACACCCCATTTTTGACCATCCTCAAGACTTGGACGTCATCGTTTGAACACTCGATGATCATCCATGTTTGTGTTCGTTTTGAGCATGAAATTCTCGTCGAGTGCCTTGCCTTTGAGTTTTTGAAACTTGTTTATTACGTCTTGGTTGTGGACCAAGAGCTTGTTTCTTCTTACGGGAAAGGGGTGACCTCTCGGCCAGCCCTACAACCCCTCGGCGAGGTTTATTCCCATTGGTCATCGGTGGTGGCAGTCGGCTCCACTAATGGTGGTCGGCCTTATCAATGGCCAAGGTTGGTTGGCCATTGATGATGGCCAACCATTTTCTCCTTTCAGATATTTTGTGTGCGACTATGTTGGTTTGTTGAATACTTAGTGTATCATCCATACACGTGCATGGATGGATTCACGCAAGCTTTGGCTTGCATTTTCTACATAAGGGGAGGCCTCTCCCTCATTTTTGGGGTTACAAAATTTCAAAGCTGAAATTTCTCTCTCTCTAGAGTTCTCTCTCTCTCTCTCTCTCTTTCTCTATATATATATATATAAATATATTGTGCATAGAAATGAGTTTTCTTCACATATTTGCATACAACCCCTTAACCAAATTAGACTACCTTGTGGCTGAGGTTCTTGGAGGTCTTATTTGGGTTCTTTAAAGCTGGTTTTAGCTGAGAAAGTTGTTGTTTATTTCTTTGTGCTTCAAGGGTAAGGCTTTGTCCTTTTAAGCTCTATTTTGGTTAAGTCTTTGGTCATCTTTTTACACTATTTTGAGGCTGGTTTTAACCTCAAAAATTCTATTTTAAGGTTCTAAAATGTTGGTTTTAGCCTTGTGTGGTTAGGGGTGGTTCCTCCCCTCTCCCTTATTCTTTGGCTTGTAAAACCTTTTGAGCCATCTTTCAACCTTTTGAAACAAACTTTTTCCAGCCTTTAAACCTTTGAAATCCAAGGGATTTTCAGAGGTAAAAAGTTTGTTTTGAGGTCCAAAATAGGAGGGTGGCCTCCTCATACATCTTCTTTGCAAGTGTTGATGGCCCAACACATGAGCATGTTTTTCTACTATCTCATGGCTTGATCTCAGCATGTTTTTGTGACTTTTTTGACCTTCTTTAACTCTATTTTTGGCTGGTTTGGTCACTTGTTGCTTGCTTCTTGCACTTGTAGTATAATCTTGCTTACTAGCCTACCATGCCTAATGAGTTAGCCTATCTTTCTACTCTTTTGTGACTTGGTCTCAGCATGTTTTTGGCTCGAATTTAGCATGCTTTAGCTCTGTTTCGAGTGGTCTTGGTCCTTTGAAGCTTGCTTTGCATGGTTGTAGTGTAAATGGCCTTTACTGGCTTTGTGTTTTGGAACATCTAGCATGCTTTGGTTGGATTGTTTTCATGCCATAACATCATTTAGCATGTGATTTTAGAGCATATATCACTATCACAATCTCACATATATCACTCTTTCTTTGCTTCTAAGAGTTGTACTTTGTGTCTTGCTTTCATGAGCCAACATGTGCTTATGATTTTATAGCTTTTGTGCTCCAATTCCAATATGATTTGGCCATTCTTTTGGCATGTTTAAGCTCTGTCCAGAGTTGGTTTGAGCATTTGAGCATTGTATTGCATGCCTCTAGTGTTGTGTCCTTCACTAGTCTTGGTATTCTTGGCTTTTAGCATGTTATACATGAGTTGTTTGCATGTTATAGTCTTATCTTGCATGCCATTTAGCAAAGAAATTGCAACCTCCCTCATTTCTTCATTTTCCCTTTTGTTTTGAGGGTTGTTTGGCCTTAAGTTTGTGTTTAAGTATGAGGTAGGGTTTCTGCTCAAATGGCTTTAACCCTCTTTGAGGGTGCCTCCTAGTCAAAGGTATAATCCCTCTCATGTCCTGAACCACGCTTTTGGTTAACCCCTCTCATTAGAGGATTTTCACATTGGACTAACCGGTTAAGGAATGGTTTAGTAATGTAAAATGTGTAAACAAGAATTGAGCAAAGTAAAATATGAACAAGATAAGCATGCATTGCATGTGTTTGGATCGGATGTTAATCCAAACACAAGAAATGTGAGACATTTCATACTCAAAGTGATGAAATGTGTCATATTTCTTGGTCATTGTCACCTTTGATCATGCATGATAGGGTGGCGTCCTTTCGAGTCTTATGTGCGCATTCACTAAGCTTGTACAAGCTTGATTCTTTGGCCACCATGCATTGAAAATGCTTGGTTGGTGACTTGAGAGCCAAGTGCCACACTTCTTTGAGCTTGAGACATGATAAGAAGGGTGGCAGTACATATATTTCCTTGCAAATACATTGCCATGCCTCTGTTTGCTCTCTGTTGCAGCAAAAGAAGGAAGTCCAGGAAAGCAGTGGCCAACTGGCCACATGTCCTAGCTGACCGACCACCCAAGCCAGCCGACCGGCCTCAAATACTAGTCGGTGGCCACCATTTCTAGCCAATCAGCCCTCAGTATGTTCTTGAGATGAAACAGAAGCAATCTGGAGGTTGGCACAATTTTTAGAGGCCCAAAGATGTGCAAACAGAAGCATCTAGAGGCAAGGTGGTGGATTTTCAGGAGGACGCAACCGAGCATGCATATCTGTCTTGTTTCCCAAGGCCATTCATTTAAATTGCTTAACTAATTAGTTCATTAGCTTAGTCATTTTGTAATTAATTAGTTAAGTGTTTAATTAATTAATTCGGTTTGTAATTAATTAGCTTAGATTAGCTAGTTATTCGATTTCAATTGTGTTGTAATTAATTACCAAGTTAGTTAATTAGTTGGTTTGTAATAATTAGCTTAGCTTAGATTAGCTTAGCTCATTTATTCGGACCCTCCTTCGAGAGGGCACAATGTTGTAATAAGTGTGCGTGTGCGTGTGTGTGCATGTCTTCCAACCCCACGTCTGTCTCCCTTTTATTTAACTGCTTTTGATGGTTAGATTAGGGCACATTTTGATTAGCATACCTTATGCTTGCATGTTTGCATTCATTCATTTGTTTTGCATGCACCGGGGCTCGGCGCATCATTCAAACTGCATTGTATTTCAATACTTACTTGAATACGTGTATCAAATTGTCGCATTCATATGCCATCTTAGATAGCTGAGCCTGTTAAATGTCATATTGCATGTGTTGCATTAGGCATTTTGTACACTGTAAGTTTTACGCTTTAGCATACTTGCATGAGTGTGAGTGTTGCAATGATAGCATTCTTGCCATGAGGCTACTTGCTAAAGTGATTAAGCGCATGAGTGTTTGTGGATGAAGGCTTGATTGCTGAATTGGATCAACTCAATGATTGTGAGTTTTAAGCCCGCTTTGTCAAGTGGCAAAATCATGTTTTAAAGCCCACTTGAGGGTGACAAATCCGCACTTTAGCCTACTTGCAGTAGTACTTTCAAACCATTTTCAAAAAAAAACAAACATGAGTTATTTTGTTCCAATTTTCGTGATTGAGTCTATACTTGTATGTTGTGCGCATCACGTAGTAAAGTTAGCTAAATAATCGTAATAAGACCAAATTTGTTTATAAAACAACATATTATGTTTATTAGAGTGATCTTTGATCGAGGCGTGAAGTGCTCATTGAGAACCTTTCCTTCTCGTACCCAAGTTCTCAAGAGGCAACTTTGATGATAGCGGACCGCGTGGCCTTTGGCACAAGTCGGGGTTTCCTAAATTTTCCAAAAATAAAATATTTAGGTGGCAACTTTGTAATCTGGCAAAAGCAGTCGGTTTGGCATTATTTGATTTAATATCTATTTTCCAAAATGATTTGTCGATTGGACTCTTCAGTGATTTATCGGTCTTACATTGCACTTTGTGAGATTAGATTAAACTAGTAGAAGTCCGAAAGAGACCAATTGCGCCTCTCCAAAAGGGGGGCGTCTTGAAGAAAGTCGGGTCTACAATGGCCTTTTGACAAGTATAGACTAAGTCGCGAGATTTGGAGCAATTTAACTCATGTTTGTTTTTAAAATGGTTTGAATTTGCTACCCTCAAGTGGGCTAAAAGCGGATTTGCCATCAAACATGATAGGCTTAAAACATGATTTGCCACTTCGCAAGATGGGCTTCAAACTCACATTCATTGAATTGTTCCAATTCAAACAACAAAGCCTTCATCCACAGGCATTCGTGTAGTTTAGCATTTAAGCACATAGCCTCATGGCAAGCATGCGAAACATGGCAATATGGCAATCACATTCATGCAAGCATGCTAAAGCATAAAACTCACTGAGTACTCCGACCCAAAACAAAAGCAAGTTAGAAAAATGCATGCTCCTAACTGTACAAGATGCCTAATGCAACACATGCAATATGAAATTAAATAGGCTCGGCTACTTAATCATGGTATTTGAAACACTTTGATAGCATGCTTTGAAACATGTATTCAAAGAAGTGGATTGAAATAACGATGCAGTTTGAATGATGCACCGAGCCTCGGTGCATGCAAAACAAAGGAATGATACAAACATGCAAGCATAAGGTATGCAAATTGAAACATGATCCCTAATCTAACCATCGAAAGTGGTTAAATAAAAGGGAGAAAGACGTGGGGTTGGAAGACATGCACACACACACGCACACTTATTACAACATTGCCTCTCGAAGAAGGGTCGAATAAATAAGCTAACTAGCTACGCTAATTAAGCTAACTATTACAACACAAAACTAATTATCTAACTTATTCTAAGCTAATTAATTACAAACCGAATTGAAGAATTAGTTACACTAACTAATTAGGTACAACACTTGAATTGAATAATTAGCTACGCTAACTAATAAAAGCAATTAAATGGCCTCGAGGGCGAGGGATGCATGCATGCTCGGTTGGTTTCCTCCCGAAAATCCACTGCCTTGCCTTTGGATGCCTCTATTTGCACTCGTTTGATCTTTGAAAATTGTCCCAACTCCCAGAATGCCTCTGCTCCAACTCAAGAATACACTGGTGCAAAATTGATTTCTAGTCGGTCGGCTACCAATGGTGGCTGTCAGCTACCATTGGTGACCGGTCGACTAATTACAGTGGCGATTGACCCCTTTGCTCTGGACTTCCCTTTTTGCTGCAATAGAGAGCAAACAAAGGCAAAACAGTGTATTCTCAAGGAATATATGTTACCATTACCCTTCTTATCATTACACAAAGTCAAAGGAGTGTAATTCTTGGCACCAAAACCACCAACCAAGCATTCTCAATGCATGATGGCCAAAGAACCAAGAAGTACAACTTCATTGTATGCCAAAACAAGACTCAAGACCATCGCCTTATCATGTGTGATCAAAGGTGATGGTGACCAAGGAAAATAGCACATTTCATCACTTTTGAGTATGAAATGTCACACTTACCTCGTGTTGAATTAACTTCCAATCGGAACATATGCAATACAGCATAGCATAAAAGATGCTTTATCTTGCCTCTTTTACTTGTCCAATTTTATTTACTCATTTTAGATTACCAATCCATTCTTTAATTGATTAGTCCAAAAGTGAGTGTCCTCTAATTGAAAGTAGCTTAAACCACAAGTGCCTTGAGCATAAAAGAGTCCTCATGCCATTGGTTAGTAGAAACCCCTCAAAAGAGGATTAAAACCATTAAGCACAAGTGTCTCAATTTCACACTCAAGCCAACAAAGAGTTCAAAGTCACTTTCAAAATAAATGAAAGAGTGAAGAATAGAGGAGATTGTAGAGATTTGTGCTGAAATAGAGTGCAAAATAACACTAAAACATGTAAGCAACTCATGCAATTCGTGTTTAAAAGCCTAAAACATTAAGCTAGTGGAAGAGATTGCACTACAACCACACAATCCAAGCCTCAAATGGCCAAACCAGCTCAAAACAGAGCTAAAACCAGTCAAAATAGTGACTAAAACATGTTGAGATTAAGGTACAAAATGCTAGAAAAAGATGCTCACATGTTAAGCTATCTTGGTTCACAAACAAGACACAAAAGCAACTCTCAAAAGCAATGAAAGAGTGAAACAAATGAACATGTAACAGAGCTATATATGCTGAAATTACATGTAGAAAGACACTAGAACATGCAACCAACTCAAGAAAATCATGTTTAAAGGCCTAAAACACCAAACTAGTGAAGTCATTTGCACTACAACTATGCAAAAAAATACTCATATGACCAAAGCAACCCAAAATAGAGCTAAAACAGTTCAAATCAGAGGCAAAAATATGCTGGAAATAACCTAAGTTAAGCTACAAAAACATACTAACATATGGAGCTAACTAGGCATGAAGGCTAGACACAAGGAGGAGAGGCTAACCCCTCCAATTTTGGACATCAAAAGTTGATTTTTACCACTGAAATAACTCTGATTTTCAGTGGCTAAAAGGGAGAAAAAGTTTGATTTAAAGGTGATTAAAGATGGCACAAAAAGCTTAACAAGCCAAAGAGCCAAAAAGGGGGACAACCCCCTAACTCACAAAGGCTCAAACCACCATTTTTACGATTGAAAAACAAAAGTTTTGTAGTTGAAAACCAGGCAGAAAATAGTGAAAAAAGATGGTGAAACAAGTTATGCAAAACAAGTTTAAAAGGCGAGTCTTACACCTCTTGAAGCACAACACACTTTAGGCAGAAATGAGGCACCAAATCAAGCTAAAATCACCTTATAAAGCTCAAAGAAGGCCCCAAGGAATCTCAGCCCAATGATAAGAAACTTTGATCAAGGATGTCTAGGCAAAGAAGAAGTGTATCTCTACTTGTATGCATATAAGGGCAAAAGAGAGAAATCTAGAGAGAGAGAGAGATTTTAGAGAGAGAGAGAGAGATTTTAGAGAGAAAGGCTCCCAAACTTTTTAACCTTGCAATATGAGAGATATGGCCTCTATATATAGAAAAAAGAGGGCCCTGGTTGAAAATATCTAAAAATGGGACAGCTGGAGCAGTGTAGAACAGTTGGAGAAGAAATATTTGCAAAATCTAAGCTTCCTGGACACTTGTGGCCGACCGGCCACCATTGGTGGCTGACCGGCTACTAATGGTGGATGAAAAGAACCACTTTTGGCCTACCTATGACCGGAAAACTCCATTTGTGGCCAACACAAGGCCGGCAAGCTTCACTAGTGGCTGGAAAGCAAAAACTGGTTTCTGGCCCAAACTTCAAACAGGCATATCTCCTTTATCTGGACTCCTTTGCAGGTCATTCTTTAGCCTAAATTGAATCCCTGGAAGTCTTCTTTCCAATGGTTGAAGCCTCACATCAAAATTCCAAGTGTGCAAGAAGTTATGCTCATTTTAGTGAAGATTGCTAAGTTTCGGTCCTAACCGGAATGATGCCCAACTTCAACCAGCCATAGCTCCTCATCGGACTCGGCTTTAGGCGACTCTTAAATGTAAAATGAAGCCCTAGAAATCCAATTTCAATGGTGATGGCCTCATAGTTGAAATCCAAGTGTACAAAAGGATAAGCTGATTTGGCGAGGCCGCTCGACTCTCTTAACGGTTCATAGCCATCTTCTTCCCCAACTTGGTTTCTTCCCTCTCCTCCAATTTTCTTCAACTCCAAAACTCTAACCGAGATGTTTTGAAAGATTTTCAAAAATTTCACATCTCTTTCATTTATGCCCACTTTGGCCTTGCTCGGTTTACCAAAAGCGCAACATTTAGCGAAATGCGAGCCTCGGAACATCCTAGGAACTTTTTCAACAATATTTTGAAAGAGAGGGTTTTAAGGTCTAAAAAATCATTTTAGCCAAAAGTCTTGGTCCAAAATGGGGTGTAAGGTTGGGATTTGATGCTCTCCTTGCCAAAGAAATCGAACCTTTGCACTGCACAACTTTCATTACCGAGTAAGCAATTAGTAGCGCCCAAGTCTCAAGGCGATCAAAAATGGGGTGTCTACAAGTGGAAGAGGATCGAGCAATGGGGGGGCTCTATGGGTTTAAGGTGCCCTTTTTTAACTAGCGCCTTCATGACTTAAGAGAGAGTGATGAAAAGTTGGTTGAAAGTTCTCTAGGATCGGGTAGAAATTTGGATGGCGTTTGTGAGCTTGTTTGGCATAGGGATCGGTAATCTTGGTTGTGGTGGCAACACATCTAACGGCATGGCCCGTGCTACCACTAGTAGCATTGGGCTGAACAAAGCGGCCTTTTGCTGGCTCTTTCTCATACGTAATAAGCCCCTACTTCATGGCGTCCTCAATTTGCACTCCAATTTCATGGCGTTACGTAAATGTAAGCAGTAGGACAATCATCTTTTCTTTGCAACTTGCCATGTAGATTTCGGATAACCATCATGATTTGACCCTTCTCGGAAGACCTCATGGTCATCATCAAGGCTTTAGCTCTCCACCTTGTCACAAATTCAGAGAAGCCCTCCTTCGGCTCTTGGCGTGTCGCTTCGAGATCACGAGGTGTGATCTCGATCTGTGTATTATCTAAATCTTGTGCAAAAAGGCCTCAACCATCTCCTTCCAATTACATTTAATAGAGTCTTCCAACTTAGCATACCATATGGCCACTACACGATATGGTAAGGCCAAAGAGAGACAACTTCTCTGATCTAGTTAGGCTCATCGGTGGCAAAATGTCCAAAAAGAGCTATAGGTGAACCGTCGGATCTCAAGAACCGTCAAAAGCGATCAATGTCGACATTTTAAACCGATTTGGCAATGTCACTATAGAATCGATATACCCGTCCCTTATGGGGATGGAGTTAACCCTTGTGCTCTCTTGAATAACTTTTCGGTTTATTGACCACAGTATAGTTGGGCCAACCTCAAACTCGAGCAGACCTCGATGCATTAAGCAGGTTTTGGAGGCTTGTGATCGGATGGGCTTTCTTTGGATTGCCTGGTTTTCTTGACCATTAGCGATGAGCGGTGGCCTTGGGTCTTTGGGATACCGTAAGAGGTGCATAGGATGTAGAGGCATGGCCGGTTCGTGGTCTTTGTTGTTGTAGCCTAATTATAACCTCGGCTTGATGGGCCGCATCTTGCTGTAGGGTTTCAACTGTCTGCTGCAAATGATGTATCAATTCTTCCATCTTGTTGGGGGATCTTGTGTCATTGGAATAAGCGTCGATCTCGTCTTTGAGCTAGAAGTAGATGACTGTTCTCGAACCTGACTAGACATAGGTGAGTTGAAGGGTGACTGCTGTAAAAACTGAACCGGTGAACTCTGCCTGATTCACCTACATTATGTAACAGGTGGGAGTAAGGTAAACACGGGTTGTCCCCAAACAAGATCCCTAGCTTGACAAAGTCTTCTGACCCGGGTCCAGAGTACTTGGGGATATTCGAACTTTCTGAAGCTATGGTTTTAAACTACCTAGCAAAAGAAATAAAGCAAAAATAAAATAGTAATCAGAAACCGCACAAGATCTCAGCTAAGATGTTATTAACACAGACATGATCAAAACTGTAGGACTGTACTCCACACTGATTTCTTTCCCCAAAATGGATACCAAATTTGCAACTATTATGCACATTCCTGTATAGTTTCACTATAAAGCACATACCAGTTAAGAGAGACAAAAAAACCCCTATGAGGGGGTAAGGTTACATTGTCCTAGTTTAAATGGGAACTAGAGTTTCAATATTTCAACAAAACGGTTTCACGCAATCTTGCATTTCAGGTGAGCATCCTGCCCTAGTTTGGATCAGTGTTTATGGCTTTTCTATATGCAACTAGGCCAAATGGTCAAAAAAGGGTGCCTCAGTAGGACTACTTAATATACCTCTCACACCTAACACCGAGAAGTGAAAGAAGAATCAAATGATACAATGGTAGTCCAGATCCAAGGGTTGTGTTCCCCATTATGGCAGAGCCCACAACACGTTAGCCTTTTGGCAAGTTGTTGGGCGAGCCTCAGTGAGCGATCTAGGAATAGTAGATGGAAAACACAATGACTTAAGTGCACCAATGCAAATGAAAATGCAAAGAAACATATAAGTGTAAATAAAATTTCACATAATGAAGTTGGAGTCAAATTCTCTAAGTCCCAAGCAGAGTCACCAAAAACTGTAGCTCGACTTTTTGTGCTCCTTTTGGAAGATGATAAGTGCTATCTTATCAAACTCCCGTAATTTTGAATCTAATTCCACAAGTGTAATGTGAAATAGATAAACCCCAAAGAGTCCAAATCTGACAAATCTTTTGGAAAATCGATTTTGATTCAAAATGCCAAAATGTACTACTTTGCGGATAGAGTCACCACCTAAATATTTTTAGGAAATTTAGGAAATTCATGACTTGTGCCAAAGGCCACGTGTCCATCATCACCAAGATTGTCTTGGCTCGGGAACTTAGGTACAAGAAGGGAAGGTCATGAATTGAGCACCCTCGCTCGCCCGATCAAAGATCGACCTCTACTAATCATGATGTGAAGTATATTTTCATTATATGCTCTTGTTCCAATTCATTAGGCTAACATTGCTATGTGATGCGCACACAAATATAGACAATTTTTCCAAATTTGGAACATTTGATTTCATGTTTGTTTTTGAAAAGAATTTGTGAATGTGCCACGTGAAAAAATGGGCTCAAATGTACATTAATCAAACTATCCCAATTCAAGCAACTAGCCTTCATCCACAGGCATTCAAATAGTTTATCACTTAAGCACTTAGCCTCATAGTGAACATGCTTTGACATGGTAACAACCACACTCATGTGATATGCTAAAACAAATAAAAGCTCACCTAGTACTCCAAGGAAAAAAGATGATAGAGTTAGAATAATGTATGATCCTAACTATACAATATGTCTAATGCAATGCATACAAGATGCAATTAATAGGCTTAGCTACTAATATAATATGTGAATCAATTGGATAGCATGCGATCTAAGCACGTATTCAAAGAAGTATTACAATGCAAGTTAGAATGATACAAGAGCTCAATGCATGCAAGACAATGGATGCAAGGCATGAGAGATGCTAAGCGAAACATGATGCCCTAAACTAACCATCATAAGCGATAAATAAAAGGGAGAAAAGGCGTGGGGTTGGAAGACATGCATATTATTACAAGCTGACCCTTTCAGCAAGAGAGAGTCTGAATAAACTAACTAGCTAAGCTAATTAACTAGCTATTGCAAAACGAATTAACTAATTATTACAACAACAAACAAAATAACTATGCTAGCTAGTTATTACAAAACCAATTAATTAATTAACTCTTCCATGGAATTAACTAGTTACTTAATTGCATATTAGAATTAATTAACTAATTACAACATTAATACAACATGAAATAAAGTAACTAAGCTAACTCAGCCTCAGGAAGCGAGGAATGCTCATGCATGCACGAATTTCCACCTAAAAAGCCCATTGTTCCACTACTAGAATACCTCTGTTACACAGTTAGAACCTCTTTTCACCTCAGCCTCTGCTCTATTCTATTCCAAAAAGTTTCTGCTCGATTTGACAAAAGTGACAGGCAGGCCAAAAGTGGTGGCCGGCTGACCACAAATGGTAGCCTATCGTCCAAAAACAGTGGCCTGCCGGCCACTGAAGCTTGGTTCCTCCTACTGCAATAGAAAGCATATAGAGCATAAATAGGGTATTCTCAAGGTATGTTTGTACACCTTACCCCTCCTTATCATCAAACAACTCAAAGGAGTGGCAAGCTAAATTCACAAGCTATCAATCGATGCAATTTCATTGCATGATGGCCTATGAACCAAGGTGTACAATTTCAATAAATGCACAAATAAAGACTCCCAAAACCTCCTCCCTATCATTGATTGATGAAGGGAAGTGGTCAACCTTAGAAACTTCAACCATTTCATCACTAGCAAGTATGAAATGCCTCAACTTTCCATGTGTTCAATTAATGTCTGATTGAACACCAACTTGCTTATTATCTTGCATCATTTTAGTCCACATTTTATTACTTCATTTTTGTTACTAACCATTCTTTAATCAATTCAGTCCAATAGTTAACTTTAAGTCCTCTAATGGAAAGAGGTGCCAAACCAAGTGTTTGTTTTAAGCATGAGAGAAGTGTCATGCCATTGGTAATGAACCCCAAAGGGATTAAACCATTAAGCACAAGACCTCAATCTCAAGCTTTAAACAAACAATTAGTTTGAAACGACTTTCAAAGTAAAGAAAAAACCAAGAAAGAAGGGAGGCTGCAGAGGTGATTAAATATGAAACAAGTATGGAAAGCTTGAAATAAACACTATCAACTCAAATAGGTTGGTGGCTAAGGCCTAAAGCACCAAACCTATGAGGACTATTTCACTACAAGCATACTATACAAAGCTCAAATGTAACGAACAACTAAAAATAGTCCCAAAACAGTGCTGAAATAGTCCTAATACATGCTAGAATTATGACAAAAATAGCTAGAACAATAAGCTAAAACATGGAGCAAGTTAAGCTAGAAAGCATGCACAATGAGAGAAGGCTAGCCCCTCCATTTTTGGGACTTCAAAACATGGTTTTAGCTATTGAAAAAGCTCTGAGATTCAATAGTAAAAAGGTCAAAAAAAGTGGACAAGAGGTGGGAAATACAAGAGCAAAGGCCTAAGAAATGAGATACAAAGAAGGGTAATTCACCCCTCCACCCCTAATGGCCTTAAACTAGAAGCTTTAGCCCAAAATATAGAGTATAAACAATCTAAAAATAGTAGGGAAAATAGCAAATAAAGCAAAGAAATAAGCCAAGACTTATACCTCTTGAAGAGAAGAACCCTTTCTAAGTGACAACCAAACACTTACACACCCTCAAGAGCTCAAAGTAAGCTCAAAAGTGCCTCAGCTCAGATACCACAAGGTTTGGTTTAGAGTGTATAAGAAAAGGCTTAAGAATTTGCGAGAGAGAGAGAGAGAGAGAGAATTGTAGAAAGAGAGAGATAATTTTGCTCCAAAATTTCCAACCCTCAAAAATGGAATAGGAGGTCTTCTATATATAGAAAAACATGAAACTCCCTCAGAAATGTCCATATATACACGTATAGGCAAGTGCATGCATCTGTAGAAACAGCTGGCACAGCTAACTAAAATATCTGCAAAAACACACAAGTGCCGGCAGGCTACACAAATGGCTGGTAGCCCACACTAGGGGGCCTGTAGGTCCTAGGGTTTTTAGGCTTGAAAAACTGTGGTTTTGGTCCAAAACAAGGCAGAAGGTGTGTAGGGTTTGAAGGCACAAAGGCGCATTCTATTTGAGGACTTGAGCATAACAAACATATACAAATTCATTTTTGGGTGCATAGCGATGGTGCCCAAGACATAAGGGCGGTAAAAATGGGGTGCCTACCTGGGTTATCATTTGCCGCTTGACCCTCCTTTTCACTTTCGGTGTTAGGTGTGAGAGGTATATTAGGTAACCTTACTAAGGTACCCTTTTGACCAATTGGCCTAGCATTTAGTAAAGCTTTAGTGACTATTCCAACATAGGACGGGATGCTCGCCTATATGCGAGGATATTGTGAAACCACTTATTTGAAGTAATGAAACTCTAAATCATGCCAAAGCTAAGCAGGTAACCTTACCCCTCATAGGGGTGTTTTGGCTCTCTTTACCTACAATGTGCTATACTCTAGATCTATCTGAGGTTTCTTGAATTGATTACGGTTCGACATCGGTTTGTTAGGTAGAATTGAGTTTTATCGGTAAGAAATCTTGTCATCTGTGATCATATCTGTTGCGAATTTGGGCTAAGGTGCTGTCTGATTTTTTATTATTACTTTTCTTTTTCTTTATTTCTTTTGCTAGGTAGTCTTGAAATCATAACCACGAGAGACTGATATCCCCAAGTTTTGTGGACTTGCCAATAAGCTTTGCAAAATCCGAGATCTAATTAGTGTTTACTTGGTTGTTGAAGGAGAAGAACCGAGCAATTATCACTAATCTGAGCACTTATCGATCACCACTCATTCAAAATGCCGCTTTCGGTTCCCAAAGATGTCGACTCGCCTAGATGCGTAATGGCACAAAGTGCGGAAGAAATTCTGCTATGATGACATTCAACAAGCCATGGATACCTCGAACCAAAGGATAGCTATGTAAGATCGACCGTTGTTGAAATGCAATGCCCATCTAGGGCATCGGCATCTAACACAACGTTGCAACTTCATCTTGAAGTTCACCATGTCGATTTCACCTCAATCGTCCTATCCATTGTTTGATCGGTCCATCTCACCATCTATTGGCTTGGTTGTTTTCCCTCCATTTGGCAAAAGCATCAGTTATAAGATAAAGCAAGGGACAGAACAATAGTAAAGGTAAATGCAGTTGTGGCCAGTTATCATCTTCTTGATTTGGGGATGTACATCTTGAGGGTTGATTCCATGTATGTTAGGTAATAACCATTTGTGAAAATTTGTTTTCAAAGGTTTTAATGAGGTTGATTTTCTCAAAATTTCACTTTATTTGCAAAACAGACCATTCTTTGGACCAAAAAGGAAAATTTTCAGTACTTGCAACTTTAATTACATGATTTCAAAACAAGTGCACCTTCCAATCCTCAATCCTCAAGTTAAATCCAAGTTGCTTTTACATCATAAAACTTGAAAAGAAAAGTCAAAGCAATAAACTAGGGGCACAAATAAGTCAAGTAGTGGTCATCTGCCTCTTGCTCGCACTCTTAGAAGTTTCTGCCGCCAAGGATGGCCCAACCCGTGTCTCATCCTCAAGCTAAGCCAAGCACTCACCAGAAAAGACACAATTGAAGCTAGCAGTAGGGGCCAAAAGCTCTCTCATCCTCCAAGTAGCAAGATATCGAGCCAAGTGTGAAGCACGGACTGGAAATGAAGTAGGGTATTCAACCCCTCATACGGGCCAATGCGATCATGCAGAACTAGCGTCTAAACCAAAATGGGAAGTAGAAAACACAATGTGTAAGGCTAATCAACTGTATACCCGGCTGGCGAGACATGCTATAACTCATCTCAATCATGTTTAACCAAGGGCATCATAAGCGATGTCAGTTGCGGATCTGCTGCACATCCAATCGCACCATAACCCCTCTGTGGAAAAGCTCACTAGCTGTGAGTGGAAGAAGTAGGATCTAGCTGAGTACTCAGGGCAAGAGTCCACCACTTTCAGCTATCCATCAACCCACACCTGGGAAAGGATAAAAAATAAGAGCGATTAAAGAATAGAGAGATGTACATTGAGAGAAAATGTAAGGAAAGCGGCTTTTAAGAGAAAATAGAAATTAGTGCCAAAGTGATTTAAGAAATCATAAATGAGAAAAAGGTAGAAAATAATGCACGGAGAAGAAGTGGACTCCCCATAAATCGAGAAGTCTCTCACTTGTGGAAATCATCCAAACCTATTAAGGTTTACGCCAATGCCAAGCCTATCGACTTGCTATCCTTGAGGCATTGAGCCACTTCAATCAATCTAATCTTGACTCCTTGCCATGAGGGCAAAAAGGTAATGGGCGAGTAAGCATATCACGAGAAGCGTCTTTGTAACCTTGCCAAAGAAGATCACGTATATTTCCAATCTTGACAAAATGGTGAATTAGGCCATGAATGTCGACTCTCCATTATGATCCAAAGATTTAACCTCGTTGAAAGAGAGGACACACATCCGTTCAAGAGCGTGCATGGCCAAAAGGTTGAGGATAGTTTCTTCGTTGCACAGGACTCCATTAACGTTAGAAACTCTTCAAGAGTGGGACATATCTCTTGTGATCAAAAGCGAAACACATGAGTAAGCAGGTCCCAATAGCGGCAAGCAACATGGAGAAATGGAAAGCAAAGTGAAGTGTGGCTTAAGAAAAAAAAAAGCGTTTATGCGAAACCGCTAAAATTGACCTTTTAGTGCCATCCAAAGTGGTCGTCCATTCCTTGAACCTCTTAATAGGAAATCTCCATTTTGAGAGAAAATTAGCAAAAGCAGTGATGTTCTGCTTTAGAAGCAGGAAGGGAAGACCTTTATAGAAGAAAAGGGTGTGTAAGTGGCTGATAGTTGTTGCCAAGCGCCTGAAGTTGCGATTCTTGGCGACCTACCACTTTCTCAGCCGGCCGTACATTTCATTGGCCGGCTGGCCAAGTGTGTCAACCAAATAGCTTGGCAGCAGTATTATGTTTTCTCTTTTTGGTTTTGAGTCTTGTTTTGAGTCTTTTTGTTTTTAGCAAGTGTAAATAGGTGCGTTCAGGTTTTTTTTTACTTCTTTTTTCCTTTGTTAAGTCCTATTTTGTATTTCGGTCGATTGTAGGCTCAATATCCAATTAAGAACTCATTCAAATGTGATCATTCTCGGTTCAAATTCAAATATAGTCATTTTTATGCAAGTGTTATGCCATGCTCAATATGCTATAAAACAAAACAAAAAATCATTCTTTTATAAACTAGGGTCCAACCACGATCATAGTTTTACAAAGAGAAAATACAACTTTTCATAAGCAAAAAGTAATGAACCTATCTGAAGCTATATAATTTTTGTACTACAAAGCACAATAAAAGAATAAAAGAAAAAAGAAAAAAAGGAGTCCAAAATCAATGTCCGTCAAGTTAGGTGCGTCGGGAAGCCCTCTTCATCCTCTTTTGAGGAAGAGACTGGAGATTACTGTCGCCGTCAGCACCGCTCTCACTAGAAGAATGTGACCATAAGCCAGAATCATCATCTTCATCCTCGGACTCAGAGCACTTACTAGCGATCTCCTCAGTGTCTCTCATCTCGGTATCCTCGCCAGTCAAGGTCCTCTTCGCAAACGAAGAAGCCCCTTGCACTTGGGACTCGCTGTCTCCACTCTGACTCCGACTCTGGGCACCTCTGCCCCTACCTCTACCTCTTCTCTCACCCCTGCCACATGCGGGGGCCCGTTTGTCTTCTCTCCCTGCAGTTGGAGGATGTGCCACAAGTGCCGCTGGTGCATGCAGAGGCTGAAAGAGTTTGCGCAAAATAGTGTATCAAAACAATTTAGTGCAGGAACAATAGGAATATAGTTCAAGGAAATTAGTGCATGTCAGATGAGAAAAATGAGATACCTCATGACCATGGTAGGCGAGTAATGCCTCCCTCCTCTACACCATAAATGCATGGCCAGCTAAACGGTTGTGATCAATGTCAAAGCAAGCAAAGTGCATAAAATAAGCAAAGGTCTTACCTAAGAAGCATCATGGGAGAGGTGCAAGATGCGCTCTCACAAGAGGTAGTCCTCAGGCACGCCCCAGGCAAAGTCCTCAAATCTCAGCATTCCAACGAGGACCATTGTGTCTGTACGCGGGTGATAGGTGGCTAAGTCGAATGACCTTACCGTCAGTGGTGATAACTCAGGCTCAGGCTCTAGAGCGTAAATCTCCCCTACATCGATATCAGCGGCAAGATCCTCTGCCGCCCCATCTGCCTTGTTCATCATTGGGTCCTCCTTGTGGCGGTGGAGGAATAGGCTCCTCGAGGGTATCATCATGTGGAATATCGCCGACCATGGAGAATGTGGTAGGTGGTGAGAGAAAAGTAAGAAAAATGAGAGAAGTAGGTAAAAAAAACCAAAATCAAACCCTAAGAGAGAGAAAATGAGAGAAAAAGTGAAAATGTGAGAGCAAGTACACGAAAACCAAGTAAAGTGAGAAACAAGAAAAAAATAATGAAACCCAAAAAACTTGACCGAATCAAAATCCACTCGGTTCAAAGCGTAAAAGGCCAAAATGAGTTTTGCGAAAAAAGTTTGTATGGGTTGTTGGAGTAGCAGTAAGATGAAAATCTACAAAGAGGAGAGAGAGCCTAGAGAGAGACAAAAAGGGTTTTAGGAAGGTATAGATGTGAAATGAGGAGCCAAAATGTGTTTTTAATGAGCGGGTTAAAAACGATTACGCCTATAACTTGAGTTGGCTAGTCGAACAAAATGTTGTATGGTGGCCCTTCTTTTAGCTAGGCTGTTGACATCTTGCGGTATTATGAGGTATTTTGCTAGATTTTTGCTAATTTTGGGCATGGTTTCTCTTATATTCATCTTTAAAGTGGAAAAGTTAGAATGTTTGAGTTTGTTTGAGTTGTAGACAATTATGAAATTCTGTGCGGATGCACCGTTTTAGGTCTCACCATTTCTAGAAGTGTGAATGTGCCTCGACCTCGAGCTCAAGTAGGTTTTACCCTTTTTTGACATGTGAGAATCTTTGGCTTTGAATTGAAAGTAGAAGTTTGAAAAATAGAAAAAGAAGAGGAAGATCCTCGGTAGAAACGGGGTTGTTCATCGCCACTTCCACCTATGAGGTGTTTTCAAAAACCGCGTTTTGTTTATCTTTTCTATGTGTTGCATGTTATGTTGCATGGAACATGCACCGCGTGTATTTTGTATTCATCTACATTCATCTCATTGTATCTACCCTTATCACCGGTGTAATTTGGCTCGTTTTCATCCCTTCTACATGAAACATAGTTTGGTTGGCATCTTTCTCTCTTTCTCGTGAAGCGTAGTTAGGATTGCATTTCTTACACCCTTTCTCCGTGAAGCGTGGTTTGGCTGGTACCTTTCATCTCTACATATGAGATGTAGTTAGGATTACATTCATTTTACCCTTTATGCGAAGCATAATTTGGGTTACACCCTTAAATCCTTTACGTGCGAAGTGTAGTTTGGCATGGAGCTCTTACCCTTTCTGGGTGAAGCGTAGTTTGGATTTCACCTTCCACCCTTTCTACGCGAAATGTAGTTTGGCATAGAGCTTTTACCCTTTCTGCATGAAGTGTGGTTTGGCTTGCACCCTCCACCCTTTTTGCGTGAAGCATAGTTTGGTATGGAGCTTTTACCCGTTCTGCATGAAGCATGGTTTGATTTGCATCTGTTTACCCTTTCTACGTGATACATAGTTTAGCTTGTATTTCATCTCATCTTCATGATCTTCAGGCGGTATGCTCGTTTGTGGTTTCAATCGTTGCATTGCATTGAACTCATCTTCATGATTTTGAGCAGTATGCTCGTTTGTGGTTCCAACTGTTGCTTTATATTTGAATACCGTTTGTATCCTGTTTTTGAACAATGCTGGTTTGATTCCTTGCAAAGGGATACATAAGCAACTTTTGAGTTCTACCAATTCCATTTACATTTTGTTTGTTTGCCCAAGTCTCACGGCCTTGTCAAAAGGTTTGTCTTGAGCTTTGACATTTTACTCACGCCATTTCATGACTTCAAGCTCTATCATAGAGGGCAAGCTGTAGGCACCCTATTTTGACCGCCCTTAAGACTTGGGCCTTCAATTTGAACACTTTCGGCGATGAAATGTTCCTTTGTGCAATCGTTTGAATCTTGACAAAAAGAATTGACTTCAAGCTTTAAAACCTAAACCTTGCACCCCTTTGGACCAAAACCTTATTTTTACGGCCTAACCCCTAAGAGAATAGCTAACCAGAGATGGCCGATAGGTATTTTCATTAATTTGGCCGTACATCCTCATGGTCAATTGACCATGTTCGGTAATAATAGATATTTTGCGATGGTCATTGCTCTCATGCACATGCTTTGGACCATCTATCTCTTTTCAGAGATATTTCCAGCGTGAGAAGATTTTTTTCTATAAATACAACACCCCCTTTATGGTTTAGGGTTAGATACAATATACAGTAAAAATAGATACACCATGTACATACAAAAATAATACACCATACAAGCTTAAACTTGAAGCCTTTGCGAAGGTTCTTGGACATAATTGCATATACTTGAGAATATTGAGAGTGAGGTTTGTTAACTAAGAAGCACATCCTGTCTTTCAATAGGTGAATTTTAAACTCCTTCACTATCTTACCTGTATCTTTTATTTGTCTTTACATACTGATTTGAGTTATTTTAAGCTTAAAATGTGATTAAAACTTTGTTAAAGTGAGTGAGCTAGCCACCCTTTCATTGGCTAGCTCACTAGGTCATCTACCCCTTTGTTTTCTTTCATTTTTTGCTTTTTTTTTCTCACTTCATTTGGTTAAATTTCAGTACCTTTTAGCACTATTTTTAGATTGCTTTTGTGTGATATAAATTGAATATGGGCTTAGAAAATGGTCCTAGTCCTCCCGCTACAGGTGCTCTTACTTCCTATGCTTTGAATATCATATTAGTGTTGTTGTATGTCCTCTCAGATTTGGCGTGCTTTGTATATAGTGAGTTGATCATTTTCACTTTGTTATAGCTTTCATTATGTCTCTTGGAACCTTGTGTTCATGGGAGGAATAGAGCTTAGGCTTAGCCACCTCGCCACAAGTTTGATTAACTAGTGTTAAATTTCTTTCTTTCATAATTGTTGTCCACGTTGAAGCTAGGTAGTAGCTTCCATGTTCAAAGTATTGAAAAACTCTCTTCTGGATCATTTTGAAACATGGAAATGGATGTCTTATCATTGTTCCATGAAAAAGTGGAGTTGTCAACAACTTTGGGAAGTGTGTTTAAACTTTGAGAGATAGCTTGGTTTTTGTCTTTTTCCTTGCTTTGTTGCTCTAGAGATCTTTCTTGAAATTTTTGAAAACTCTCTCCTAGTTAGACTTTGAAGCATGGAAATAGATGTTTCATCCTTATTCCATGAGTAGGGAGATGAGTTGACAACAATTTTTGAGTTGTTTTTTAGTTTCTCTATAATCATCACATAGTATCTTGTGATGATTTGATGATTGTGAAGCATGTCCACCTCTTCCTCGAATACATTTCATGATAGGAAGGAGGTAAGGAAAATAGCTTTGTTTTGTGTTGACCAAGTCTTTTCCTTTTGCTTTTAAAAGATCATCATGCAACAAATTTACAATGATTAATGATTTGGGAATCAAACCTACTCCCTCCTTGAAAATCTTTATGACCTTGGGAAGCGAGGAGAATGAATAGATTTGGAAACACTCTATTTTGCACTATTCGATTACATTGCGGTAGGGTATTCCTCGAAGCTTGATGAGCAGTGAGCGATTATTATGTATGGCCGACCACGATTAGGCCCACCGAAGCCACGAATGTTGTTCGGCGGTGGTAATTTTTGACAAAACATAGTAGATTTTGAGGCCAAAACAAGGCATTTTACGGCTAATAGCAGGGCAACCGGCGACAAGCAGAGAGGTTCAGGAGGATATTCTAAGCTTGTGTGCATCGACTAAATCGCTCATTCAAATCCATTAGATTAGTAGCATTGATATTTATTTTGTAATAATTAGTTAATTAATTAGTTCATTCATTAGTGTTTGTAATAATAGTTAATTAGGCCATTGTTGCCCTCTTGTGAGGAGTAGAATTTGTAATATGTGATGTATGTCTTCCAACCTCCATTTTTTTCCCTCTTTTATTTACATGCTTACCATGGGTGGATGTAGTATCGGATTTTCGTTTCATATCATAGCCATGCTTTGCATCCATTTTTGCATGCATTAAGATTTGGTTCATCATTTTTTAGTATCATTGTTACTCCCTACTTGCTTGAATACGTGCGTTACCGCATGCTTTGAGTGAATCCATATGACATGTTAATTAGCCGAACCTAATAGTTGCATCCTTGCATGTGTGGCATTAGTCATGTGCATTGTTAGGGTCATGCATTTTTCTAATTGCTTTCTTTTTCTTTGGCATACCTCGGAGTACTAGGTGAGCATTTTTGGCTTTAGCATTTTCATGTGTGTGATTGTTGCCATGCTTAGCATCTTACCATGAGGTTACATGCTTACTCGAAATGAAGCTGTTTGACTACCGTGGGATGAATGTTATTTTACTTGCATTGGGGATGATTTTTATCAAATGCATGTCTGAGCTCATTTCTTTCCTTTTGAGTTGTGTGCACTCAAAACTCTTTTTAAATCATCACACAAAATCAAGTCATTTCCAAAGCAAGTGAAACAATCTATACTTGTGTGCCTCACATAGTAAGATAGCATAATAAAATCAAAACAAGAGCATATAATGTTGATAAAATTCACATTACGATTAGTAGAGGCGATCTTTGATCGGGTGAGAAGATCACTCAATTCATGACCTTCCTCTCATACCTAAGTTCTGAGCCGAGACAACTTTGGTTACAATGGACAAGTCGCCTTTGGCATGATTCGATTTTCTAAATTTTTCCAAAAATATTTAGGTGGTAACTCTGAAATCTTACAATATAATACATTTTTGGCATCTCACGGTGATTAACGGATTTTCTAGGATTTGCGAATTTGGACTCTCATTTTTATTTTTATTTATTTATTTTCATTTCACATTACACTTGTGAAACAAGATTGAACACGGTCTGAGCTGTAGGGCTATTGTACTGAGGAGACTAAATCCTCAGGAGCACAAACCAACTACACTCTGAGACTAGAATTTGCTTAGTCTTGACAGACTAGGCCTTAACTTAGTTTTCATTGTTAAAAGGTTTCTTGATTATGCAAGTTAGTGTGGGATGCATGCCTTAGATAAAAAAAAAGACATAGGCGCCTATACTAAAAAAATGTTTCCTAGTCGACCACTAATTGTAGAAACCCCATTACGTCCCAAACTTTTATTGCAGAATCACAACCTAGTCAAGGGTGTTTGACTACTAATCTCACTAATTCACACAGAATTCAAACTCTACTCTTTAGGTTGTGACAAAATACCACATAAGCACAAAATTTGCATTCAATGCCTATTAGGGTTAGGGTTTTCTATCCTAATTATGGAAGTAGATCTAGGGTTTCACTAAATCAAACAAGCAGTGCCAAACAATCCTATATTTGGTAGGTTTTTACATCACACTATTTTTGATAGGTTCCTAAATCTTTCAATAATTCTGCAAAGGTAGGTTTTAGTCAAAGTGTGCATTAACTATAACTATCAATATATCTCTCACAGAGTGGAAAGCCATCGGGGATATTAAGCAGCAGAAGTGATTTTCGAGCCCTATTGATACAATGCAATAAACAATTAATAACTAAAATCACAAAATAAAAATTTTACAAGTCAAGCTCTCTTAACTCCTAATTGAAGTATAAGCCACAATGAATTAGATTAGTAAGTGCCTCTTTAGATTATAAGGCTTCGTTTTCCACCAATATCGTACCAACTTGCATTCAAGAGCCACCACTCAATTTTAAGGAGGTAATTAAACTTTTAACAAAAAACTAAGTACAAGACACGATTCGTCATAACCAAATAATCAATGTGTGAGGAACTAAAATTTTAAAATGGGAAGGTCATTGAATAGAAAACCATACATTTGCCCCAATTCGAAGATTTTTCTCTAATAACTCTCTATTTTGTGATTTTAGTGATTAAATGCTTCACAAACTTCATTATTAGCCTAAAAACCATTACTAAGCCTAAGACTAGGTGATTGAATAAAGAAGCAAATATCACTCAATTTATATCCATTGAATGTAGTCACATATTTTCATAAAATAATCATATTTTTCCATCAAAAAGAAACAACTTTTTTAACTCCCAATAGCCATAAACAAGATCTAAACTAAGCAATATTCATAAGAAAATATTCAAAACACACAATTTTGCATGGAAAAACGCTGTAGACTTGGATTATTGAAAACAATACTAAAAACAAGCACATGCCATAAAAAGAAAAGGAAAACTTACTAGATTCACCGGCAAGCGTCTTACCATGCATAATAGATAAAATAAAAATATAATGACCCTAAACATGCTACCAAACAACACAATATGCAACCTAGGCTGATTTAAGAATTACTAGCATGATTTAATGCACAAAAACAAAATGTAAAGAAAATATTTATACTAATATATATGATATTTAAACTTGGGCCATATGCATTTGGAAATATGAAAGTACAATAACCCTACCAAATATATTGTTTAAATAACTCCAAACAAAACATGCAAAATAAAGCGAAAAAAGCATGCAAAACTATGAGATTACATGATGAACATGCAAAACTAACAACCTAACATGATTAGGTCTTGAAATAAGGGACT